>JAABOM020000110.1:19304811-19327350 GCA_011800125.2 Solanum clarkiae | reverse complement strand
ACATACTCAGTACATTATCCCGTACTGACGTCCCTTACGGGGGACCTGCATTTCATGCTGCAGGTATAGGTGCTAGTGGATCTCCCCAGTAGGAGTACAGGATATTCAGCCGTGGTTACCAAGCTCCAGGTTGCTTTCGGGGCTTGTACATGTCTAGAGCTTACATGTTTTTATTGCATAGTTTGTTGAGGCGGGGCCTATCCCGATCCTTATCAGATGTTCTTCTTTATTTAGAGGCATTGTAGACTATGTAAAGCACAGTGAAGTTATGTCTCGCACTTGAACTGCATGGCCCCAACGACCTAGTCATATGCATCTCCTTTTGGCTTGTTATCACTATTTATTTTCTTAAAAGCATGCTAAAGGTAGAAACCCCTCATAATACGTATAGTAAGCGCATAGTTACATGTTGGTTCTCCAGGGCCTTATCGGCAACGGGTGCCAGTCCGCCCTAACGGGACTTGGGGCGTGACAAAAATAGAGTTTATACTTTAGATTGTCTTAGGAAAAATAATTCAATTACTTTGCTTAACTCCTTCAGTCATAATTGTATAACTTGTCAATTAGGATAATCTAAACGATTACCATTTAATTCAGTGGATCATTGTAGTTCTTTTTCCTAAGATATTATTCATTCAAATGTTTGGCAATTGCCAGTTATATCAAACTTGGGGTATAAATATTATGTTATTTTTATTGATAATTTTTCTTGCTTTACATGGCTTTATCCTATGAAAAATAAATCTGAAATTTTTATCTATTTTTGTGCCTTTCAGAGGTTAGTAGAAAATAAATTTAACACTAAAATAAAGACTTTTCAAAGTGATGATAGTGGTGACTATAATAACATGACTATGCTATCACACTTTTCTAACTCGGGTATTTTTTCATAAGTTATATTCGGACACTCCTCAACAAAATGGGATTGTTGAACGAAAACATCGACACAGTATTGAAATGGTGCATACCACTCTTGCAGAGGCTACTTTACCATCTCACTTTTGGGTTGATGCCGCTTATTATGTTGTTTATACCATCAACAGATTGTCAACTCCTAATTTACAAGGATTTTCTCCTTTTTGAAAAATTTTTTCATCACCCTCCTGACTATAATTTTCTTAGAGTCTTTGGTTGTGAATGCTTTCTCAATATGTCATCTCGAGTATCTTATAAGCTCATCCCTGGTTCAATATATTGTATTTTCCTTAGGTATGCTCCTAACTCTAAAGTGTATCATTGTCTAAATTCTAAAACAGGTCGTATATATGTCAGTCGTCATGTCACCTTTCATGAGTTAGTTTTCCCATATGCTATATTGTCTTGTCCTTCAACAATATACCAATTCTCCTCCTTCTTTTCTGATCCTCTTATGGTTACGTTACCCTTATTCTCACCATAGATATCTAATCAATCTAAGCCTTATGTGCGTTCTTCAAACATACCAGACACTCAATCTTCTCTTTTTGTTCCTTCTTCAACCTCTGCCACTGTAAAACCATCTGCCAGTCCTATTAGTGAGGCAGATTCTAAAGATCTTTCTTCCACTATACCTATCTTTTCCCCACTACTAGTTCTTCCACTCCCAGTTCCGCCAA
This sequence comes from Solanum clarkiae, assembly GCA_011800125.2. Lineage (NCBI taxonomy): Eukaryota > Viridiplantae > Streptophyta > Magnoliopsida > Solanales > Solanaceae > Solanum > Solanum clarkiae. The sequence goes on along the minus strand of JAABOM020000110.1, from coordinate 19,325,755 downwards.
CACATCTCATGCGATGAAAACTCACTCAAAATCTGAAATTTCCAAGCCTAAGAAAATATTGTCATTAAATGATACTTTTCATGAGATTGAGCCTTTTTTCTTTTCACAACCAGTAAAAAAATCCTAACTGGCAACAAGTTATAGACGAGTTTAAGCTCTTTTGGCTAATAAAACTTGGGTTCTTGTTCCTTTTCAACCTAACATGAATTTGATCTGTTGTAAGTGGATTTATCGCATTAAATATAATTCTGATGAGTCTATTGAGTGGTCTTGTCGCATATGAATTTCATTAGTAGCCTGACATTGATTATCGTGAGACATTCAGTCCTGTTGTTCGGGCTACTACTATTCGTATTGTATTTTTTTTTATTATTTTTTTTCTTGGCCTACTCATCAATTAGATGTTAAAAATGCCTTTTTGGATGATATTCTTATGGAGGACATCTTTATGAAATAACCTTTTGGTTTCGTTCATCCAGACTTTCCTTACCATGCTGCAAATTAACCAAAGCTATTTATGGTTTGAAACATGTTCAATGTTCATGGTTTTATCGCTCTAATACGTTCCTTCTTTCTCATGTGTTGAGGATAGTGAATAGTTAATTATAAGAATAATTGGTTGAGAAGTAGTAAATAGTTGATGATGTAGGTTAAAAGGTTAGTAAATTAATTAGTTGGATTAGTTAGTTTAGTTATTCTAAAATTAGGATTAGTTAGCCTAAAGTTAATTGGATTAGTTAATATTAGAAGGGAGTATAAATATGGGGTATTCCCCAATTTCTTTTTCTCTCCTTTTTTCGTCTCGTTGTAAGACCCTGTAGAAGAAAGTTAAAGCTACCATTATTGGAGCTCTTCCTAAGCAATACATACTTCATCAGTTTCTCCTTGATTTTTCTTCTTCTCTGTTGGTTGATAATTCTTTACATGGTATCAGAGCATAGGTTGATCGAGGAATTAGGCGTGACCCTTGAAACTTAGGTTAAGCTTGATTGGAGTAGACAGCACTAGCAATGGCGACGGAGATGCAAGAAGACATAACGGAGTGAGCAACCGTTCGAGTTGGTATAACAATCGACGCCAATCATCCATTATTCCTGCAACCGTGTGACACACAAGGTAATTCCTTGATTTCATTTCAGTTGACTGGACTAGAGAACTACTCGTTATGGAGTAGATCCATGAAAATTGCACTGGTGGGCAAGAGAAAGATAGGGTTTGTGGATGGTAGGCATGCAAAGAATAATTTTGATACTTCGCTCCACGATCTTTGGGAAAAGGTGAATGCGATTGTCTTGGATAATGAACTCAGTAAGTAGCAATTTAGTGAGTTGTGTAGCATATGCCTCAGATGGACATACCGTTTGGAATGAACTAAAAGAAAGATTTGATAAAGAGAATGGGTCGAGAGTATTCCAGTTACACAGAGAAATTACCACATTGATATAGGGAACTTCCTCGATCTCAAGTTACTTTACTAAACTGAAAGATTTGTGGGTGGAATATGACTCCTTGGTCCCTTGCCATGGTTGTGAGTGTGATGGTTCAAGAAGGTATGTGGAACACTATGAGTACCAGCGGTTACTCCAGTTCTTGAAAGGTTTAAATAAGACTTACTCACAGGCAAGTAGCCAAATCCTAATGATGATGCCTGTGCCAAATATCAATAAAGCATACTCAATACTGGTCTCAAAAGAGAGTCAAAGAAATTTGGGAAAGACAGTTGATGACTCAAGCAGCATGGCCTTATTCAGCAACAAAACAATAAATGTCAACTTGCCCAGCAATGATAGTGTAGATGATCAAACTAAAGCAGCAAAAATTTGGCATAGGAGGCTTGGGCATACTCCAGTCAAGGTCTTGCACCAAATACCCACACTGAAGATTGAAAAGGGTTGTCATGACATTCAGGACTGTCCTATTTGTCCATTAGCTAGGCAAACTAGACTTCCTTTCCCAGTAATTCTAGTAGAAGTGCTAACATCTTCTCTATCATACATGGAGATGTTTGGGGTCCATATAGAGTTCCAAGCCATGATGGTTACAGATTCTTTCTTACTTTAGTAGATGAGTGTTGTAGGATGACTTGGGTGTATATATTGAGATTGAAGAGTAATGCTATTGTCACTCTTAGACAATTCTTTACAATGATAAAAAATCAGTTTGGTATACAGGTGAAAGTTTTCAGAAGTGATAATGGAACTGAGTTTCTAAATTCTGTTTGTCATTTGTTGTTTAATTCTCTTTGTATTATCCATCAAAGGTCTTGTGTCTACACACCTCAACAAAATGGGTTAGTTGAGAGAAAACATAGACACATTTTGGAGCTTGCAAGAGCTATTCGTTTGCAAGGATTCTTGTCACTAAAGTTCTGGAATGAATGTATCCTATCTGCTGTGTATGTGATCAACAGGCTGCCTTTTGAAGTTTTATCTGGAAAATCTCCTTTTGAGATGGTCCATGGTAAGGGACCTTCCTTGTCTCACATGAGAGTTATTGGTTGTTTGTGTTTTGCAACTAGTTTACACAATGGAGACAAATTTTCTCCTAGGTCTGTGGTAGCAGTTCTGTTGGGGTACTCTTCCACACAAAAGGGGTACAAACTCTTTAACATGCTCACTAACACTTTCTTTGTTAGCAGAGATGTAATATTCAGGGAGCACATCTTCCCCTTTCAGTTGGTCAAAGACAAGAAACTACAAATATTCCTAAATGGAGTTCTCTCAACACCCCACACAGCTTCTTTGGACATTCCAACAGTCATATCACCTACTGCACCACATCAGAACACTTCTTCTGGTCCAGTGGCCACAATAAACACATCTCATTCTCCAGAAGCCACACCTACATCCACTACTGCACCACTCAGAAGATCTACTAGAACAAGAAACTCCCCTACATGGTTACATGATTACATATGTGGGGAATCCAATTCTGTCTCCACTTCTAATTGTCTCTATCCTATCCAAGCCTATATGTCTCATTCCAGTCTAGCTCCCAAATACCAAGCCTATCTGACCAAAATTAACTCCCTCAAGGAACCTCAGTCCTACAAGGAGGCAGCCTCAGATCCTCTTTAGGTTGCAGCTATGAACCAGGAGCTCAAAGCATTGTAGGATAATAATACCTGGTCCTTGGTTGATTTACCTTCAAGTAAGGTTCCTATTGGGTGCAGATGGGTGTTCAAGATAAAGCATAAAGCTGATGGTACAGTTGAGTGGTACAAAGCAAGACTTGTGGCCAAGGGATATAATCAACAGGAAGGTCTAGATTTCCAAGAAACTTTCTCTCCTGTGGTTAAGATGGTTACAGTGAGTCTTTTCCTAGCATTGGCAGTTGCAAATCAGTGGAGTTTACATCAAATGGACATATACAATGCCTTTCTCAATGGCGACTTGGCAGAAGAGGTATACATGCTTCCACCACCAGGACTTGACAGTCAAGGGGGGAACAAGAGAGTATGTAGATTACACAAATCCTTATATGGATTCAAGCAAGCTTCAAGGCAGTGGAATCTGAAACTTGTTGAGGTACTAACCAGCTCAGGCTTCACGCAAAGCCTTTTTGATTACTCTTTGTTCACAAGAAATAAAAAAGACAACATAGTGATCATCCTAGTCTATATTGATGATATGTTAATCACAGGTAATGATCCTGCACTGATCCAAGAAGCTAAGGTAGCCTTGGAAAACAGGTTTAGGATCAAAGACTTGGGTGAGATGAGGTATTTCCTTGGAATTGAAATAGCAAGGTCAAAGGAGGAAATACTAATGAATCAGAGAAAGTTTGCATTAGAATTGATAGCTGAAATGGGACTCTCAGGCTCTAAGCCAATAAGTACTCCAATGGATTACAACCAAAGGTTGACTACTGTGGAGTATGATAAGCATGTGAACAGCCTGGGAGCAGATGCTGAATTGGAAGATTCAAGGTCATATCAAAGACTGATTGGGAAGATGTTGTACTTAACTATGACTAGACCAGACATAACGTATGTTGTCCATGTGTTAAGTTAGTTTATGCAGAGGCCTAAGAGGTGACACGTGGAGGCAGCACGCAGAGTAGTAAAATACATAAAGAACGAGCCAGGCTTAGGAATCCTTTTAAGATCAGAAAAAACAACTCAGTTGACTGCATTTTGTGATGCTGATTGGGCAAGCTGTCCCAACTCAAGAAGATCCATTACTGGGTATGTGGTAAAGTTAGGGAATTCCTTGATATCTTGGAAGTCAAAGAAGTAGAGTACAATTTCAAGAAGCTCAGCAGAGGCAGAATACAAGAGCATGGCAGCTGCAGTTTCAGATGTTACATGGCTCATAGGAATCAGCAAGGAACTAAATATGGGGGTCAAGACTCCAGTCGAGCTGATAAGTGACAGTAAGGCAGCCATTCAAATAGCTGCAAATCCCGTGTTCCATGAAAGAACTGAACACATTGAGATAGACTTACATTTTGTAAGAGAAAAGGTCCAAGATGGAACAGTCAAGACTTCTCACTTTGGATCCAAGGATCAAGAGGCAGATTTGTTCACAAAAGCCTTGAGTAAGTCACGGCATACATATCTTTTACGCAAGCTAGGAGTGTTAAACTTGTTCACACTACCTAGCTTGAAGGGGGGTGTTGAGGATAGTGAATAGTTAATTATAAGAATAATTGGTTGAGAAGTAGTAAATAGTTGATGATGTAGGTTAAAAGGTTAGTAAATTAATTAGTTGGATTAGTTAGTTTAGTTATCCTAAAATTAGGATTAGTTAGCCTAAAGTTAATTGGATTAGTTGAGATTAAAAGGGAGTATAAATATGGGGTATTCCCCAATTTCTTTTTCTCTCCTTTTTTCGTCTCTTTGTAAGACCCTGTAGAAGGAAGTTAAAGCTCCCATTATTGGAGCTCTTCCTAAGCAATACATACTTCATCAGTTTCTCCTCGATTTCTTCTTCTCTGTTGGTTGATAATTCTTTACATCATGGTTTTATTTGCAGCAAATCAGATTCTTCGATGTTTGTTCATCGCTCCTCATCGAGTTTTCTTATATTATTACTTTATGTTGATGATATTATTCTTACTGCCAATCATTCATCTCTCCTTGATTAGTTCATAAGTATCCTTTCTCGTCAGTTTGCTATGAAAGACTTCGGTGATCTTCATTATTTTCTTGGTGTTCAAGTTGTTCGCTCATCTCATGGTCTCCGTTTGTCTCAAAGGATGTACGTAACTGATTTGCTTCTTAAGATTCACATGCATATATGTAAGCCTGTCCGTACCCCTATTGCGTCTCGTACTACTGATTCTCTCATGGATGGTGAATTACTTTCAGATCCTAGTGAACATAGAAGCATGCTGGGTGCTCTTCAGTATTTACTATGACTCATCCAGACATTGCTTATGCTGTAAATGTTGTATCTCAGTTTATGCATTCCTTCATACTACTCATTTGCATTGTGTGAAGCGTATTTTCAAGTACTTACAGGGTACTATTAAGTATGTGGACTATTCCTACGTGCCTCTTCATCCATTTCAATGATGGTTGATTACTCTCATGCTGATTGGGCCGATTGTCTGGATAGTCGGCATTCTACTACTGAATTTGCTATCTTTTTGGGTTCCAATCTCATTTCTTGGTGTGCAAAGAAGTAGCAAACAGTCTCCAGATTGTCTGCGGAAGCTGAATATAGGGCTATTGCTTATACTGTTATTGAAACCTCTTGGATTCGTCATCTACTTCTTCATGAGCTTGGTCTTTATCCCCGTGAACCAGTTTGCGTTCTATGTGACAATGTTAGCTCAATATTATGTCTTATAATCCAGTGTTTCATGACCGCTCAAAATATATTGATGTTCATTTTCATTATGTCCGTGACAAAGTAGCTCAACGGGATCTGGTAGTCTAATATGTTCATCTCGCTTACAATTGGCTTCACAAAGAGTTTATCCGCATCTCGCTTTTGCTTTTTACATGACAATTTGTCTGTGCTGTCCATTGAGGGGGCATATTAGGACTCCTAGTCTAATACTTGTAGGAGTCTTTTATAGTTTGAATTGTGTTTTATTATGTCTCTGTATAACTATACAATATAAATATAGCTAAGGTCATACATTGAATTTTGAGCTGTAAGTTATCTATTACAGTAGTTACCTAAAATATTTCTTGATTTTAAAATTGACTTTACTATATGACATGAGATAACACAGTGAGTGGTAAATTAAATTATAATAAGCTAAGTAGCTAGATAACTTTGCACGTACCCTCCTATCATATTTTTTTATCTTAGTTTTCTTTAAATTATACTAGCTAGTATTAGTTAACACTTTAATTAATTTAATGGCATGGAGAATGAGAAGAGAAAAGGTAGCTAAATTTGACAGCAGTAGTGGAAGCTTCACTGTTTAAAGAGTTTGGGATTCTGATATTGTTTTTTTGAGGGTATAGCATTTAGATTTTATAATAGGCATGTTTTGCTGTCAAAGACTCATAGTTTAATTCTTGAAGTGATAAATAAAGGAAAGGGTGTGTGGTACTATTAATTGCACAGAGAAGTACCTAGAAATCCCAAAACAAAACACACAGGTTTGTAGGGTAACATACACAGTCTCCCACATGTAGCATGTGTATTAAGAATAGTCAATTCTAATTTCAATGCCTTGAGAGCTTAATCACACTTTATTTATTTTTCTAGGCCTACAGACAAATAGTAGTATTTACTTAAAATAAAATATTGGAGCTTAAGTAATTCCAATTTTCACTTTAACACTAACATGGACTTGGCTCAAACATCAAGGAGGTCGCGTGGGCTACGTTCATGGGTCCAATTCTATGAGAATTTAATTTTTATCATAGTAAGTCAAATTTTAGTTTAAATAAATAATTATTGATGTAATAAATTTATCCTTACTAATTGATAGATTTCATTTACTATATTTTTTAAAGTCATTAATTTAATAATAATAAATTAAAAATATAATAGAAAAAAATTTATCTTACTTTGATTTGTCAAAATAAAATATAATTAAAAAAAATTGTCATACTTTAATTTATCAAAAATGATAAGTAAAAATGTAATTATATTGTGACAAACAAACAAGACACTAATAATTATTAGGTTGTATAATTACTAAGATGGTATACTACCCTATAATTACACTAATTCCAATTACCAAATGACTTTCCAAACGGACCCTTAGTATTAGGTTTTGAAAGATGATTTGAGGAATGATTGATTAACGCTAAGAATAAAATATGAAAAAATAAATTATCGTTTCTTATTGAAGTAGAAAGGAAAATTTATTTTTAAAATAGTTAACAAGTAAAAGTGACTCCAAGGATGTAAAGGTAAAAAATCAATGTTTAGAATATTAGACAAGCGAAAGTGAAACAGTATTTTTCATTTTAGAAAATCAAGACATTATTAGTTGTTTGTTTCTATTTTTATGTTTAATCATAAATAGAAAGATATTATTACGTCATCTATCCCATATTAACTTGACATATTATGTATGTATAATAAAAATAGGAGTACTATAGATATAAATTGATGAGTGGTGGAAGAGTAGACTTGTCTACGCTAGTATTGAAAGTTCCTACCAGAAGATCCTCAACGTGCTTAACTTCTTTTTCTTCAAATATGACTTTATCTTTGGCTCAATTGGCCTGGGACTTCACTATCACTTGCAAATTTCCCATGTTGTGAATTCGATTGAGACTCACCCACTGTTCACTTCAAGATTTAATAATATCCACCTACTTCTGACTTATCAAGATTCATCAAATTAAAAAATATATCGTGTTCTAACAAGACATAGTTTAAATTTATGTAGGAACATAAAAGTTATTCTCGTTGTGACTCAACATAACTAAATCTAAGATTATTGCAAGTGGACAGAAATGAATCTCTTAGAATTGATGGACCACTTGGACGAAAACTCGAGTTCATGCATCTAATGACAAGAAAAAAGAAACAGAAAAAATTTGGAATTATATCAATGAAATATTTTAAGAACAAAGACCCTGAAATAGGGACAAGTGCCTTTGCTTCTCAAGACACAAAGTTTAGTTTGAGCCAATACATTCCCTCTGGTTTTGTTAAACAAAGCAACATTGTTCTTTTGTGTTAAGTTTAACATAAACCAAGATTTGAGAGAGAGAAAGAAATACATTCTTCAATATTCCTAAACCCAAAAATCAACATGGGGGACTCAAAACACTTCCCATATTAGTATCCAACACTAGGGGAAAAAAGCCTATCTTAGCTCCTCCAAAATCCAAAAAAGAGCCCTTTAGCGTCAATAATAAATTCAAAATATTCGTTAAGCAAATCAAAATATGAAAAAGTAAACATACAAGAATTTTAATATTTACCATGCATACATAAAAAATTAGTTTTTTCTAATAACAACATACCCAATGAAATCCAACAAGTGGGATCTGAGGAGGACAGAATGTACTCAAACCTTATCACTATCTTATAGAGGTAGAGAGCGTGAGTAAATTAGATATGGAGAAAAGGAAAGGAAGAGAAAGAAAATAGAAAGAACAACTAATAACGAAAAATACGTGATAATATGTAAACATAAGACAGTTAACATATATATGACAGATAATGATAACACCGAATAAAAAAATACCATAAATTGAATTTGTCCTATTCGACTCTGCCCTGTCCAATATGCCGTTGAAAATACTATTTTAGCTCATATATATAGGACTACATTCTATTTCTTTTTAATGTGAATTGTTTTTCTTACTGTTCTTTCCCGGGTGCTTTTATTGGATTTATATTAAAGTGAAGACTGGTAAGAGAGTTTTTTTTTGTGCACTTTATTCCCCTTCAAATTTGCCTTGTTAACTAGAACGAGGTATTGAAAAAACAACATTTACTTAGTCCCCACAAAGCCCCCCCATCCCCTCTCTCTCTCTCTCTTTGTCTTTCTTTTTCTTCTTCTATGGTTCTTGAATCCAACAGTTATTAATTCTGTCTTCCCCTTTTGAGGTTCTTGATTCCTTTATTATTTTCCCAACTGCTGTTCTCTAAATTTCTTCTAGCATACAATGCACACCAACTGTCACATCTTCCTTATCCAGAATTATTTTCTTTTCATTACTTCTGGGGCCTATTTGACTATAATCTCACAAATGTTCTTTGTTTTTATGCTTCAAGATTGCTGCTTTTTGTTGATTCTTGATCTTTAAACTCATATTCAAGAACCCCACTTCATTGAATTGAAAAGAAAATCCTAAAGTTGAGTGATTCTTGGAGAAATTTGTTGATCTCATTCAATCTGTACAACAATAGGAACAGAAAGATTCGATCTTTATCCCCCACAATCGCTGAGCATTCTCCTCGTATGAAGTTCTGAAACAATGAGAGATGAAAGCTCTAAGAAAACCAAGGTGGTTTGTTTTTTCAAGAATGTGAAGCTGTTTTCTGCATTTCTTTCTTTCCAAATTAACTTAATTTTTTTCTGTTCTTGATAAAGCTCTCATGGCCTAAGAGTCTAGTAAAGAAATGGTTCAATATCAAGAGCAAAGCTGAGGATTTCCAAGCTGATGATATTGTCTATGGAGGTAATTGATTCAGTCTTTTTTTTTTTTTTAAAAAGAATTAAATCTAAAATTGCATTTTAAGTTTGATAACAAGCAAAGTAATGGAGGTTTAATTAAAGTAACTTTCACTGACTGCAATTGTCTTGGTTGATAGATTGATTCTGCATCAATCACTGCATGCTTTTGTATAGTAGTCTATGGAATCTAATGTCTGCCATTTTCATGTGCTTCTTTGAGATCTATTATTTGTTTTGTTGTTTTCTGAATTTGGCTGCCTGTTATTTTCCTAGGTTTTAGGTTGTGTATATATATATTTTTTTGGATTCATTTTCAAATTTATGTGAGTTATATGTTGTAACAGCAAAATGACACAACTTTCACCACTTTATGTCCATGCTTTTTCAGGTGCTGATGATGAATGGAGGAACAACTTCTCAGAGAGGCAGGCATCCACTATCAAGAAAAGCAAAACAGGTTCAGTAGAATTACACTTTGGACCACAGCACTCTTCGAACCACTTGTTTTTTCACAACATAAGCAAGGAATCAATGATTTTAATTTTTCACTTTTCACTGGTTTGCTTCCTGCCTTCTGAATCTGCATATTTTGTGTTATTGTTTTGTCTTTTTTCGAAAAATCTTATAGATAAGTCAAGTAGAAGGAATGCTGATCGTTTTCGTCGAAGTAAGATTGACCTTGACACTTCAGAGGTTACAGATGTAAATAACTACCGGTGAGTTTCTTTTTAATCCGTTCAATTTTATCGAGAGCTGTATTTTTATGAAATATCCGTAACTCTGGATGTATGTTTATTTTGTTTCGGGCACAGGGTCTTTGTAGCAACATGGAATGTGGCTGGAAAATCTCCACCTAGTAATTTAAGTCTTGATGATTGGCTTCATACCTCACCACCTTCTGACATCTATGTTCTGGGGTGAGTAACAACCGATTAATTGTCATGTTTAGATCAATACTTTTAGGTAGAGAATGACTATACTTATGAGTCTTACTTGTTGAGTTTGTTAGGTTTCAAGAAATTGTTCCTTTGAATGCTGGTAATGTTTTGGGCACAGAAGATAATGGCCCAGCTAGAAAATGGCTAGCACTCATTCGAAAAACTCTGAACAGTCTTCCTGGAGCAAGTGGTGGTTATCGTACGCCCTCTCCAGTTCCTAATCCTGTTGTTGAGTTGGATGCTGACTTTGAGGGATCGGTAAGAGAAGAAGCCCCATCTTTCTTCCATCGCCGCTCATTTCATACGCTAAGCCGTAGCATGAGAGCAATGGAGAGTGAAATGTCAATGCCACGGGCTCAACTTGATCGGCGATTTAGTGTTTGTGATAGAGGTGTATTTGGGGGAAGGCCAAGTGATTATGACCCATATAACCAATGGGGTGGTTCGTCTGATGATGAAATTGGTCCTGATGATTACTCACCGGTTACAACCCACTATTCCCCAATTTCCTATAGTGGTTCCATCACTTTAGAGGACAGAGACAGACAGCCATCACAATCAAAGTACTGTCTTGTTGCGAGTAAGCAAATGGTTGGAATATTTCTTACTATTTGGATTAGAAGTGATCTAAGGGACGATGTTCGCAACCTGAAAGTATCTTGTGTTGGCAGAGGATTGATGGGCTATCTTGGGAACAAGGTATTTCCTTCTATGGTATCTTTTAAAAGCTTTAATCGCTCACATATGTGCAGAAGTGCTAATTCCACTGTGTATTTGCAGGGCTCCATTTCAGTTAGCATGTCACTGCACCAAACAAGCTTCTGCTTCATTTGTAGTCATTTAACATCTGGACAAAAAGAGGGAGATGAGCTTCGGAGAAACTCTGATGTCTTGGAGATTCTAAAGAAAACAAGGTTTCCAAGGGTTCATGGCATTAGGGATGACAACTCTCCTCAAACAATCCTTGAGCATGAGTAAAGCCCTTGCTTATATCTCGTCAAATCTACATTGTTTTCTAATATTGACCATAGTCTACCTAACATATTATTTATATTTAAGATGATGGTCATTGCTCTGAAGTTGTTTCTTGTCTCGTTCTATGTCCTTACTTTGGTTTTGTGCTTGTGAAGTCGGATTATATGGCTTGGGGATTTGAACTATCGAATTGCCTTGTCTTACCGAACTGCCAAGGCATTGGTGGAGATGCGCAATTGGAGGGTGCTGTTAGAAAATGATCAGGTATGTTATTCTTATTCCACAAGCACTTTTATTCTTTCTTTCATTTTCTTATTTAGCTGATTTTAAAATCACATCAGCTCATCAATTGTAACCTTTTGTCTTGTTGTCACAGCTACGGATAGAGCAGAGTATGGGACGTGTTTTTAGCGGATGGAGTGAAGGAAGAATATACTTCCCTCCTACATACAAGTACTCAAGTAATTCAGACAGATATGCAGGAGAGGACACACACCCAAAAGAGAAACGAAGAACCCCTGCTTGGTAGTCCTAACATCTTGTGCTTTTTTGTGCATAATACACAAATTCCTTCCTTTCTCATGGTTATACTTGTTCATGTTACATAGTGGGATATCTAAAACTTATGATTTGTGAATGAAGGTGCGATCGCATATTATGGCATGGTCAAGGCCTATATCAAATATCTTATGTCCGTGGAGAGTCCAGATTCTCAGATCATAGACCAGTTTATAGTATATTCTTGGCTGAGGTCGAGTCCATCAACCGCCATCGTATAAAGAAAAATTTGAGTTGCGCTGGCTCTAGGGTTGAAGTTGAAGAGTTATTGCCCCATTCATATGGATATGATGGATATTATTACTAAAATACAGATCTTCAATGAAGAATCCTATCTCAGAACTCCATATTCAGGTATACTTTTGTATCTGGGATTCCGATTGTTAGATTTCCTTCTTAATATTTTCATTAGCTAACATAACTCTATGCCTTTAGGTCAGGAAGTCAAAGACTTGAAGTTTCGGCCCTTCTGCCGCAAAACTTAAGAGGAAAATTCCTAGCAAGTGAGTTTGTTTAACTAAGTTTAAATGGAATAATTTTCGTTTAACTACTTAATATTAAAGCTTAACAGTGCTGAACAGGGCACTGCATAACGAGAGGACTTCAGAAGGGACAATTTTGCTCTGTGATAAATCTACATTTCTCCTGCCTTGAGTCAGGTAAAACTCATACATGTTATAATGTTACATTTGTGCTGCCGCATCAGTAAAAGTTAACTGATCAACGCAGTCGAGCAATGAAAAGAACTTCTGTTCATATTCAAAGATCCTAAGGGGACCCTAGTCTAATTTGCTTAGAAAAAATTCCAGGAATGGAGCAGAGGAGTTCTGTCGGATATAATATATTTACAGACAAGCAATAAGTAATTACACAGATTCGGAAACAGAACTGTTAGAGAGGAGAGATCAGTCTCTTATTCCAAAATGCAGCATCAATCAACTGTTATAGCGCTGAATGCAAGGATATGATGGTTATATCAGGTGATGATTCTGTAACAAAATGAATATATAGACGAACAATATGTTTCAATAGTTCTCAATCAAAAGATTTTATCGTGATTCACTCTTCTCTCAATTCATTTTCGTACAGGACACACACACGCAGACTCTTGAGAAGGTAGTATGGCCAAGTGAAGAATTGGCTCCGATGCAGATCAACTTTCTTGAGGGTTTTTCATCTCTTTTGAGGAGTAAAAGGAACACCCTGATACCAAATATGATGAAAGTAGATGCATAGAGGAAAAGAAACTTTGGGGATTGTACTAATTGTCACAGACAAATAAGATATGTTGGTGGGGAGGGAGGATCAATGACATTACTGAAAAGTAAATGTTTTCCTGAAAAGATAAAGGAATCACAGTTTGCTTGGATGCTTATTTCTTTTGCTCTTTTTACTGTTGTCTTTTTTCTTTGTTCAATATTTATGAGTTTGTATGTTTGTGGATTGTATTGTCCTCAGTAAGGCAAACTGAAAAAGGGTAGCAAGTATTTGATTACAACTTCAAACCAAGTACTATTGAAACAGTGGCGGAGTCAGCATTTTTATTAGGGTATTCATATTTTTAGAATATGGATGAGTGATTTTTATATCAAGAGTGTTCAACAATTGATATATATTAAAATACTTATATTTAACCTATATATTCGAAAAAGTTTTTTACTGACCACCCTTGAATGAATATAGCTCCGCCCGTGTGTTGAAATAATGTACGGATAGCACAAAGCAAGGGGTACTTCTGCTTTCTCTCACATATATGCATTAATTGTCAGCTTCTTTATTGTGGAATGCCATCATATAAAGGAATGCAGCAGTAATTACATATGGAATTGGGGCACTCTAAAGAGACATGTCCATGCTCTGTATAAATCTTTGGTTTCACTTTTTTGTGGTACGTTGAACTACGTGATCATCTAAAAGTTTCATCTATTACGGATTAAACACTTGTATTGCCTAATTATGTCTTTGACAAGTCACTCAAGACATACGAGCTTGATTTCTTTTCATGATCTAAGAACGTGGAAATTTATCTTTATGGTTGAAAGAGTCAAATCTTAGGAATATTTGGTTGTTCTGATACCATATTGAAGCGTTTCGATTGCTTTTTCATTGTTATCAGAAGGATGTTTACTCAATTTTGTTGTTTGTTAATAGCTAACGGACTTTCAAGACTGAATTATGGAAAATAGAGTCGAATCTGGAAAATAGGTTTTACAGAAGACAGAATGGAAACCTAAATAGTAGGAGTAGTTTGTTTATTGTCTTTTACTTTACGTAAGTTTTCTTACTTTAATATATATTTGGATCATTCTTTGTTTGAATGTGTTGAGTTAGTGTATGGGAATCTTTGCAAAAAGCTAGGGTCCATTTCAAGCACAGACCTCACGTCACATTTTAGTCAATTTTCACTTTGCATGGGAAATTGTGAATTCTCATTTTTTTTTTCTTTTTGGATTTTTGGTTTTTTTGTCTCAGCTAGTAAACTCTTTCTATTACCATAGAAGTGTGGTTGAACTCGAATTAATTAGTCTTTAATTAATATTTTTTTTATTTTGAATCTAAAAATATTCCTAAGATTTATTTTTTGATACAAACATATCTCTTAATTTAACACAAATAGTTAGGTCAACTTTAATTCTTTAAAAAATCACATAAACATTTTCTAATTGGTCATATGTATTCATAATAATCCAAATCAACTAAACATTTATAAATTGTTATTTTATTTTTTATTATATTTTTGGTTTATTATACTTTTGCCGTAAATCTTCTCATTGATAAATTCAAAATATGTAGCTTTATTTTATTTTTTGAAATTGTATTTACCTCTCCTTTTTTTTTTTTACTTCTAGCCTAGAGCTTCTTGTAAACACTACCCTCTACAAATTTAAGTGCTTAGTTAATTTCAGTGGTTATCCAAATGGATTACAGGTCTTTTAAAAAAATTAATCAGAAATGTTGTTGACTAATATAGTAGCAGCAACAACAACAACAACATATCTAATGAAATCTCACAAGTGTGGACTGGGGAGGATAAAGTGTACACAGACCTTACCACTAGCTCATAAATGTAAAAAAGCTGGTGTTGATTAATATAGCCTTATTATAATTAAATTTTTGTCTATATATATGTGGATCTTAATTCTAGAATAATTAATGTTAAGAAAAAAGTTGAAAAAAAGATGATTAATTCTCTCTTAACTATCTAAATTGATAATTATTTTGGAATAAATATTCTTAATATATATGGCAACTAAAATGGGACAGATAAAGTATTACAATTTGTTAATTCGAAATTTTTCACGTAAAACATTTTAATATCACAAGATTAACAAACATTGTAATACATGCTAAATACTTTAATTTAAAATTATATATTTTTTAAAGTTTTTAAAATTTGAGTCAAAATAAAATGAAATAAACAAAACAATTAAGATGGAGGAATCATATATCATAAAAATATAATAGTCTGATTATAAACATGTGCATTCTGAAATGAAAATAAAACAGTTTGAAATTAAAAAACAAAAAGAGGGAGACAGAATCCGAAGAAGGAAGTGGAGGGATGTCCAAGCTGTATCCTTTTTCTGCAGCATCAAATTGATTTGCCTACAGTTTTGTTTCTCTTTTCTCGATTATAATACTCTACACCTTTTATCCTAATATTTTCATATACACTAGTTATACTTTTTGATTATTTAATTTCGCAATATGTCTTTTATGAAAATGAATTTCTTAATGCTTCTTCTTTATTTAGAATAGAAACCAACTGTTAAAAAAAATACGGAGCAAGAATAATGGATTGTATATCTTCAGATTTGTAGCAGATTGTTGTTGTTGCTATCAAGTGAATTTGCTTCGATATTTTTTTTTTATTTTACTAGGAAATTAAGATTGATATTTACAAACTAAATACTTTTTTTTTCTTTTTGTACTTTGATAAATCTAAAAAATTAAGATCAATTTCTTTCTCAATTTTTCTTTTTCCGTTCTTTTACTTTTTTTTCTTGCTTTTTTCCTTGTTAACTATAGAAAAAAGAGGCCATATTTAGTAGGAGAGAGGTTGAATAGTTATATAAAACTGTTTCCTCTCCTTTTCAGACTCTCCTACTAGGATAAGATTGAATAGTTAACTATTTCTAAATGAATAAGATTGAACAGTTATAATTTAGGTGTTCTATGTTTAATTAAAAGTCAGATTTATCCATTATTCACGGGTCAGATAAGATTGAATTGGATCAGTTCACATAGTTGACCCATAATCTCA
Organism: Solanum clarkiae; assembly: GCA_011800125.2. Lineage (NCBI taxonomy): Eukaryota > Viridiplantae > Streptophyta > Magnoliopsida > Solanales > Solanaceae > Solanum > Solanum clarkiae. The sequence continues at coordinate 19,309,468 of JAABOM020000110.1, read as the reverse complement.
AAAAAATATATAATTTAATTTATCATGAGATCAAGAATACATAAATTATATTGGTAACTTATAATTTTGTTATTAAGAAAGTAAATATGTAGTTAAATAAGCTTGTTAAAGACAATAGTGCAAAGAAATAAACAAATGAAATGTTATTGAGTCAACTCTGATTCCGAATATAACCTTATGTTATAGTTCCAAAATCAACAACATATTTATATGTTTTCTTTAGAGCAAAGACTTGATGAATATAAAGTACGAGAAAATTTGAAGTGCAAAAATATAGATGTATTGATTAGTATTCTCAAAAGTTCAACCCTTTACAAATGAATGAAACAATTATTTATAGTCAACAAAAAAGTACACTAGCCAATAAAAAATGTTCTACTTGAGCCTTATAGTATATTATCCAATGAAAATTCTCCACTTGAAGATGGAGTTACACGTGCTAGTCATAAACCTCTCATTATTCATCCTGCGATCTTATAACTAATATCTCTGTCCTTTCATTCTTTTAACATGATCCTAGATAATTTCATGTCCTAACAAATTCAACGAATGTATATATAGAAATAATTGGTCAAAATCAAAGAATGAAATTCAAGAGAAATTAACTTTACTTGAAAATCGTAAAGATTTTAGATCGATAGTCTAAACATTTGGGATGTTAAGCCAATGAGTTACAACTGAATTTTTGTGGAAAAACAAAATGAAAAAGATGAAATCGTAATATATAAAGTACTCGTAGAACAAGAACTTTTATAAAGACCTGACATTGATTTTATGAAAATATATTCTCTTTTGATAAATATAATTATCTTTAGGTATCTAATTAATCTATAAGTGTCTCGATGAACTATACTATTTTTATAAAAATTCATAAAGCATCACAAGAAACTTTTCAGTAAATATTAAAAAATTCTTAAGATTGTATCACTGTGATACAATCTTTTTAGTAAATTTTTGCAAAAGAAAATATATAAAATTGACCCTATTATTTTCCCTGTGTTTTTATAAGAAGGTCTGAATATGAAATTATTGTAATATTTATGTATCTTGATGACTTGAATATTATTGACACTCTTAAAGAATTTAAAAATTATAGAGTGTTTAAAGAAAGAATATGAAATGAAAGATCTTAATAAGATAAAGATTTTAAATTGAATTATAAATTGGGCATTTGACAAGTTGAAAATCAATATATGTTGAAAAGGTTTTAAAGTGATTTTATATGGATAAATTACATTCATTGAGTATCTCAATAATTGTGTGATCGTTTGACATAAATATAGATTCATTTCGACCTTAAAAAAATGATGAAGAGCTTTTAATTAATCATAAAATTTCATATCTTAATGTCATTGGGGTACTGATATATCTTACTAATAAAGTTCGATCAAATATCTATTTTACAATAAGTTTATTGGCAAAATTCATTTCCTTCCCAACAAAAAGGCATTTAAATAGTATCAAACATGCATTTAGATACCTTTGAGGAACCACTAACATGAAATTATTTTATTCTAATAATTCAAGTTAGAAATGATTGGGTATGCAGATGCAAGATATTTGTCTAATCTATATAAATCTTGATTTCAAATAAACTATACATTTATTTACATATGGAGGCATAGCTATATTTTAGTGTTCTATGAAGTAAACATTAGTTTCTACTCTTTCAATCATACAAAATTAATAGTCATCAAAAGCCCTAAGTTCCACTCTCCCAAATACTCTCAAGCTCTTCATGACATTCAAATAGAGTGCTAGATAGGGTGTTAGCTTTTCCATCTCCAAATCAGATTTTCTTCAATTCACCTAAATCACATCAAGGTATGTGGGTTTGATTGTGGGAACCTTCCTCCCCACAATTCCAACCATTCTTCTTTTCTAACTACATGAAATTTATGCATCTTTATGGATATTGTTTGAACTCTTGCATATGATGTTACTATTATGCATTCTATGATGGTTTATTTTGTGCATTATCATGAAGTGAAATGTCATGTGGGATTTATGAATTCATATGAGTATTGAGGAAGTCTTAACTAGGCTTTACTTGATAAGATGAGTTTCATGGTCCCATGTCCATATTTTGAAAGACAATGTATATGATTATGATGGATTGATTAAGAACGATTCAAACTAATTATTTTTCACTATATGTCTTGAAATGTAATTTCTAAATAATGAGAATTTTGCTACAGTGATGGTGGGTTGATTTGAATGACTCTAAAATGAATTGATTTTACTCTTCTCTTGTCTTATACTCTTGAATTGCATGATTTTAAGCATATGTACATAATACCCACCATATTTGACTAAATTTACATCACAAGGACTCTTATGAGGATGTAAGTTTATTTCATGAATTACAAGAAAAACATCTTATGATAAATTATGGGCTCCCAAGCACAACATATGTACATAATACCCACCATATTTGACTAAATTTACATAACAAGGACTCTTATGAGGATGAAAGTTTATTTCATGAATTACAAGAAAAACATCTTATGATAAATTATGGGCTCCCAAGCATGTGCTAACTCATGAAAAGTTCCTATGATTTGTAAGTAGAATGTTGAGCCCCTATACTATATCTACCCTTTTGTGAATAAATAATGTCTACATGAAGGGGTCAAGCATGATAACTATTTTACCCTCATGTACAAACTAAAGCTCACTAGAAGGGGTCAAACATATTACAAACTCTACCCTCATGTGTAATGTAATGCTTACTAGAAGGGGTCAAGTTTATTGCAATATTTTTACCCTCTAGTACAAGGTACACACCCACATGCAGGGGTCAAGTATATGAATGAGCTACTGATCTTGCCATGTTATCATGTTTTTACAAGTCATTCAAGTTATGATTAAACTTATAATTATTTCAAATATTCCGTAGGACTAGACTTAACACCGAAAGAGGCTTAAGGTGGGGGTTCGACCCAATGGATCCTGATATAAAAGTCTTGGTCTCTTAACTATCTGCCACCATAGGTTTATATTATTTTTCCTAAATGAGCTTTTACTTGTGGATTTAACAAGGTCAAGTTACCCACTCTGTGGGGTCAAGTTTGGTTTACGTTGGTAGGTAGACCACTTCTTTTCCAGTCAGGAGGTAAACATCGAGATTCCAAGTAGTAGCTCGCTTGGTCTTATATGTCGGTTATGGTCTCCTCTCACATATGTATGCTATATTATGCTATGCAAGTTTGACTATCTTCATGCATGTTTTAGCTTAAGCATTGATCATACATGTCATCTTGGTCTTATATTCATGGATTATAATTATGCATCTTGTTAATTATGAATTTTGTCGTTGTTGCATTGCACCCCGCATACTTAGTACATTCCAAGTATTAACGTATACTTCTTTGTCTACGTTAATGTATCTGTTTCATGGGCATTTTCATAGAAATGTAAAAATATTTCTTTAATTTAACTAGTTGTAAACTTTTATTAAAATTATGGACCGTTTTAGTTATGACCTTTAGTTTTAGATTCATAGACTGCTTTAGCTATGACCTTTAGTTTTAAATTCATATTCTTTAGTTATAACTTTATTAATTTTGAATGTTGGTGTTTATATTTTGTAACTGCTTTGAGTAAAATCAATGACAAATGATGAAAAATAATTTCATTATGGACATTTCAATGAATTTTTACACATCAGATTTGCATTAAAAAAAGATGATTTACTACCACAATAATATATTTTATAATATATTTTAGAGTAAAATTTAAAATTATTTGATCAATTCCACTTCAAATTTATCAATATTAATAATATGTTATATCTAATAAAATAATTTAATATCTTTTAGTTAAAATCACATAAAAAAATATTAATAAACATTATAGCACGAAATTTTTGTAACCAGTATCCAAAGAAGTGGTAGTAGACTCAAATGTAAAATTTTTTGGGTCCCACCTACTTGTAAGAGAAAAAGATACCTCACAAAATTTTTAGTTATGTGAGAAACAAAATAAAGTTTTTCGTTTTGAATGAACATACACCAAGAAAAAAGAAAGATTTTTGTTTCAAAAAATTAATTTTCAGTTGAGTGGAATTGAGGTGTACAAGATTAGATGAGGAGCAGCACATCTGCAGAATACAATTACATCAGCGTAGAGAAGACAGACCTCAGGAATTGACAGTACATGAGAGTACATTAATTTAAGAGGGAGAGATCGACAATCGCACTGAAAATTTTAATAATTTAATTAGTTGACTATATAAATTTTTATTTTTGGGACGCCTTAGGATTTCAAACATCAAACGAAGAATTAGATAAGTTTTTTAAATTATTAATCATTATGATTTAAAATATTTTGTATGTATGTTACTTCCAAATATATATATATATATATACTAGTTACAAAGATACCGAGCAATGCACGAACTCAATAGTTATTCATAAATTTAATTTTTAATGATACGGTTAAACATTATTAAATTTTCTCATTAAATGTAAAATTAATATCCAATAAATATTAGTATTAATATTAATTAAATTTTAAATTTAATGATTAAGTGATTTTACTTATATACATGTGTAGTTCTTCCTTTTTGAAAAAAATATAATCACGAAAAGATATTAAAATAGTTATTTAATTTTATTTGTCCACTTTAAGGAAAATTTGTTTTATCATAATTTCA
>JAABOM020000110.1:19260519-19276398 GCA_011800125.2 Solanum clarkiae | reverse complement strand
CCAAATAGTAATATAAAAAATGAACATATAATAATAATAATAATAATAATAATAATAATAATAATAATAATAATAATTAAAAAAAATCTAGAACAAGGAAGGGGTACTAGTTTTGGCACTGGCGATGTTACTTTCTCCTTTATTTGTTTCCTGGACTTCTCCACCTTAGTATTGTTCAATCCATTCCTTCAAGTTGTAAATCTTCGAATAAAATCTCGATTATGGAGCTTGGCATTCTTCCCCAAAGTTGCAGTTGTGAGAATTTCTCCATTTGGAGTTAATGTGGGTGATGTTTTTGGGGTGTTTTATGGTTGATTTTAGTTGGAAAAAAGGGGTCGTTTTAGTGGGTTTTCATGGTGATTTTCGGCGGTTTTGAGGCTGATTGATTTGAGAGCTTTTGGTGGTGGTTCGGGGTAGTTGGGTGGCGATTTTTGGTGGTGGTTGGGGTTGTTGGGTGGCGTTTTTTGGTGGTGGTTGGGGGCTGATTTTTTGGGCTAAAAATAGGGGTTTAGGGGCGGCGATGGGCGAGCTTTTGGGGCTGAAATGGTGACGTTTCAGAGATCTTCGGGTGGTGAAAATGGTGTGCTAAAGGTTGCGTTAATGGGCTGAAAATGGGGTCATTTAGGGGCAACTATGGCGGTGGTTTTGAGGTTGTTTTGGTGGAGATTTTGCGGTTGTTTAGTGTGGTTGAGGGGCTGATTTTGGTGGGGGGTTTTCAGGCGGTTTCATGGATGTCATGGTGGTGGCTAGGTGAAGAAGAAGATGGGGATTTTCCGGCGAGATGAGAGCAAGAAGGAGAGGAGTTGCCGGAGCTCCGGCGAACTCTTCGGCGGAGAAGAAGATGAATAGTGAGACCAAAAAAAAATCTAAATATTATTAAATTTTAATCTAAATATTATTTATCCACACCTAATTATATACACATTTCATGTCAAAACCTAATAGGCTAGAAAGATAATGGGTCCAAATTGTGAACCAATAAAATATATATGTATAAATATATCCGAGCAAGAAAAATGAATTACGAGATTATGTTAAAATTTAATATTAAACAAATCAAATCCTAATTAATATTTCTTAAAAAATAAAAATGATTATCAAAATTAAACTAAAATCACCCAAAAAGTATTTTAAACTATTTTAAAATATTAACATAAAAAGTGAGAATTTTTCGAAGTGTTGGGCCAAAATTAGGTGTCAACACTAGGTATGTAAAGGCTACCCAAAACATAAAATTTTTCATCCCAGGTATGTAAAGGCTACCCAGATCATGAAATTGTTCTTCCATGTGCCCAATGTGTAGATTAAGTTGTAAATTATGAATTGATAGGTCTTGACTTTAAGTTCTTGAATATTTTCTTGAAATTTATCTTTAAATCTTATATTTTATGTTAAATTGATGATCATCATGTTTTAATGAACTGTTTACATGTATTATTATGTGATTATACAATAACCCTATATGAATCCTTTGTTAAAGACTTCAAGAATGAACTTAGGAGTAATGTCTAGAGTCTTGATTGTCTGAATGTGATGATTGATGGAGTCTGAATCTTGAGATGAGTACTATGATGGCTGAAATAGATGAAGTTAATATTCTTGAGGTTTAAATGAGATTGAGATAGAGTTTGGAAGGAAGAATTTATTTCTTGAGTTGATAGAATGATAGATGAGATGAGGTCCCTGCCTGAGGAGAGAGGTTGGTTGTATAACCAGCCTGACATTGATAGACTTATGAGCATATTAAGTCTAGCGAGGAGTATTAGCACCGAAATAGGTAAGAGTGAGTCCCACTCGCACTCATTAACTACGTGGCCAGCATAGGAGAGGATTGGATCATGAAAGCGGATGTTTTCTTTGCCCACAGAGGGCTTGACAAATTTCTTTTGGGATTCCCGACAGACTTATACTATACCCCGACAAGATACTGGACGGATGTGGCAGCAACATCTCTTCGTTGTATCATCATCGAGTTCATAGGTGGTGGCTGTCAGTTATAGAAACCCTCAGTTAGGTTCCTTGTTGATAGTACTCTGAGGTTGATGTGATTGTGTAATGTTTTGATGGATAGTGAGATCATATTGTCATGTCCTTTACTCTGAGCTGCGGATGAGTGATTGATGATCCGATGTCATATATATATATTGTTTACTTTAGCCCATTTTACATACAGTAAATTCCACGTACTAACGCCCCTTTGGTGATGCATCATTTTATGATGCGAATTCTATAGACAGAGGACTTTAGCAGCCTAATCGTCGAGGCTCCCGAATTTCCGACAGAGACTTAGTGAGTCCTCCCTTTCTTTCGGAGGACATGTTTATCTTTTTATTTATGTTGACTTATTTCATTAGATTATGATAGCCTTCCTAGCTGATATTTATAGAGGCTTCGTAGACATAGACAGTTGATTGTTGATGTCGGGATTGTTTATTTCTCATTTCTTTTCTATTGAGATACTTCTTTCGTTCTTTATATGATAGTGATTGTGATAACCCACTGATAGTCTATTATTCTCTTTATATCTTTTGCATATGAGTTTATTGAACAAATGTTAATGAGACTAAGTGGTCCGTTTGGGGATTAGCAATAGTATCCGAGTGCCAATTACGTCTAGGGTACCCTCCCGGGGCGTGATACCTTTTTACTATCTGTAGAATCTTATGTGGCTCATAAATGGGTCCGTAAATTATGACTTGTTCAAACTTTAAGGCTTCATTCTACAAATCACTTTACGACCCATATAAATTTTCACGGTCCATATAAACCTTTCATACTGTCAAAGTTCAATATTTTCCCATCTCTGAATCTCCACGAATGTTTTCTATAATTCGTGAAGACAACTATGGTCCATAAAAAAGGTTTGTGATCCCTGCACCAACATTATTTTTAGACTTGCTTGGTTGATTCCAACTTTTCAATTCCTAGGATATTATAGAGAATAAATTTGATTTATGTCGAGACAATCGATATTAAAGCCATTAAACTTGTGCAGAAATTGAATGAGAAATATAAAGAAGAAAGAGGATATAATGTTTATTGACCTTAAAAGGCTTATGGAAAAATCTCGAAAGATGACCTCTAGAGGTATCTAGAGATTAAAGGTGTCCCAATAGTTTATATTAGGGAGATAAACGACATGTATGATGGAGCTAAGACTTGAGAGTTAAATCAGTGGGACGAGACACAGAAAACTTTAATTTTCAGTTAAGATGGAGTTACACTAAAGATTGGTTCTTAGTCCTTTCCCATTTACTTTGGTGATGAATAAGTTGACGCGATCTATTCAGGAGTAGGTTTCATGGTGTATGTTATTTGCATCGTAGGACATAGTTAATGATATAAGTTGGAGGTTTGGAGACAAATTCTGGAGTTCGGATGGTTCAAGTTGAGCAAGATCAACATGTTTGAAGTGCAAATTCAATATTACATTGGATGAAATAAATGTGGAAGTAAGGCTTGCCACACAAACTATTTCAAGAGAGAAAATTTTAAATATCTTGTAATCTAAGATAGTGATGATATCGACGATGATGTTACACATTCTATTGGGGCGGCGGAACGTGTGAGAGGTTGGGTGTATGGGGCATAACGGATGGGTAGTGGACTAGTGATAAATTGAAAAAGTACCGGAGATGTGTAATTAGACATGATACTCGACAAATATTATTAAGGACATTAAATATTAGTAAAAAAATATGTCCTTTTTTTGTATTTATTGACTTAAAAAAAGTGTTTTGGGTAAACTGGAGGAGAGACTACCTAGTTTTTGTACCATGCTTGGACAAGTAGAGATGAAATTATCCTTTGGTCCAAAGAAAAGAAAACGGAACAAATGACAGAATGATGGAATAGGAATATCCTAATAGTATTCTTTCTTCTTTTAATTTCATTTCCTAGGGTAAACGCATGTTACTTTCCAACAACACTCCTTTCAAATTCTAAAACACTCTCAATTTGTTTATTATAAATCTCTATGACCCACTAATTTATCTTTCCTTTCTCATTTGTAATCACACCAATACCTTTTTTCAAGAAAACGGCATCGTCCATATCTTCTTTCAGCTCTAGTTGTTCAAGGCTGCAGGGTTTTCGGGTTCAGGTATATATCATTATCCATTTTCAATTTCATCTTAATCACTTGGGAATCGACTTAATTCTTGGAATTCCCCAATTCTTGAAACACCCAAGTTTCTTTTTTGCTCTTCTTTTTTAGATTGGCTATTTCCCCTATTCTTGAAACACCCAAGTTTTGTTTTTAATGTTTTATAATTCTCTTCTCTATGTTAGGGGATTTGGGTTTTAATTGGGTGAAGATGTATGTATACTTTTTCGGCTGTCATCATTTGATTCGTCTTGTTTAGATTTGGGTGTTTTTGTGTGCTCTATTTTCCTTGCCAAGCTATGATATTTCTGGGTTTTATTATGATACTTTATATGCTTTACTTGAGTAGAGGGTCCATTGGAAACAGTTTATGTGGACATTACTTTTGTTTATGCTGGAGGAATCAATATGATTTTCAGTGGTTTGTTGATAATATATAGATTCAGCCATGTATGAAATCTTCTGTATTTTAGTGTCTTTTTAGTATACTTACCTAAAATCACTCCTTTAAAAAATTGTAGCTTGTAAAAGACCTTTAACTGGATTGGTGAAAGAATTGGATTTTGATTTCCACTTCCAGATGAACAAACATATCTATAGTTGCAGCAACTTAACAATGTAGCCACTTGTGAGGCTTTTCTCGTCAAGATATGAGATTTCTGTCCAATTACTATATTGGTGCAACAAGTATGGGACTCCTTGTTGCTTCCGCCATGGGTGTATACAGTACTACTCTACTATTGCGGCTAAAGAACTTAGATGCAGGTCTTCCTCAACTCCAAACTAGTTTAAATGATCTTCGCCGTTCAGTTTGGGCTTATTTTTATTTAAATGCTTAAAGTTTTAGTGAGACAAATCAGGAGTGTCTGCAACTAGAGGTTATCCAAATCTCACAATTATCTGTATGTCAACATTCAAAACTCTAACCAAAGTAAAAGGGCATGACGTTGATGTAAGTGTACAATGACAAAGCCTATTCCGAACTAGTGGGTATTGCCAAAATAGATTCTTTTTTTTTTTTTTTGCATGTGTTCTTCTTAACTAAGATTAAGTTTTTATGTCTTACTTTCCTTTTCTATTTTGTTTCAAAATATGCCACTTTTCTATATATTCTGACCTTTATTTTTAACATCTCATTTTACCCTTGATGACAGTGACACTCCCTTATAAGAATTACATGATATGTTTAAACATAAAATTCAAAAGATATTTTCGGTATGTTTATATACACCTTTACTTCAAAACTGCAAGACTCAAAAGTCCTCTTTAGGTCTTAAACTTTGTATTCGATGTCACCATTATCAAAAAAGTGTCTTAAACTTCATATCTAGTCAAACAATCAAACTAAAAAAACAAAATGAAATGGAGGAAGTATGAAATATTGTCAAGTTTTTAGATAACTTCTCTCCATGTGAGTTTACATTTACCTCGCCCTTTTGACACATTTCAGTTATCATAATGGCACCTACGAATAGGTGCATTTTTTTTTTTGATTCGCAAAATAGGTGCATTTGGAAGTCTATAACATGGCCAAATCATTTTGAAGGACCCCCCCTTAATTTATCCTTTTTGTGTGCTACTTGCACATTTTAATGGATGTAATTATTTATAATCTTGTACGGTCACATCCACCTCACCGTTTGCATTTCTCCAGTTATCATTCTTTTGCTATCTTTCCATTGCCTATCAACCTACCGGCAGCCCTCTTCTGTTTCAGACTTAGGATTGACAATAAGAAGCTCACATAAGTGAAATTTATAAGTAGTGTCTCAAGAAATGAGTTATCTTTAATATTAATTATCTTCTGTTGGTTAACCGGGAATCATATTTTAGTTTTTGCTTGCTAAGTTGATTTTCCAATCTGCTTGTCTTTGAAATGCCGATGTTTGTGCAATATAAATTGCATAATCCTGAAAGTGATTGTGGAGAAACAGCTCATACTGCCTAATATCATCAGTAGCGCATGCCATTTACCTTCTATTGTTATACCTCCGAATTTTAATTTACGCTACTGTTAATGTCTACTCTGGAAGTCCAATTGCTGTTACATGTTACCATTTCAAAAAAAGAAAAAGGGAAAAGGAAGTTCAGGTGCTGTGTCATTGAGCACTTTATCCATGCTGAGATTTCTTGCTTTTAGGCAGTCAAGCATCAAGTCTTCTTGTTTGCTGGACAGTTCTTAAACATTCTCTTACCAATGGCTGAAGTTTGATCCAGAGAGAGAATTTCTTTCACTGTGCCACCAGATGGCTGCATTTGCTTGTGGTAATTTTTCCTTTTGTGCTTGTTCCTAAAGGTTACCACCACTAATCGTTTTCTTACTTTGCTTTCTCTGTGGATTTTAAATGAAATCTTAGCATTCTTTTTGTCTGTTCTCTTTTGGCCTTCCATTTTCTGCTGTGCTCTATTTGGTTTATCTGTAGCTATCTTTTTCCTTCTTCCAATCAGAACAAACATTAAGTCGCAAAATGGAAATGGTCGAGGATTTTATGAATTGTCAGTCACTACTTTTAATATTGTATATAACATAACTTTTTACCTGAAGCTCTCACGTTTAACTTCCGTGGAACTATTTATGACCTAAATCTCTCTCATTCAAATTTTCCATGGTTTAGGGAGGTAAAGGTCTACTGTAATACTCTTTAGCCACTTATAATGCTCGTTTATAAATGGATAAACTCTCTCAATGCTTCTTTGGTACCTTGTTTTATTTTAGGTTGGGGCAAATACTGCTTGTAATAATGTAGAGCGAATTGTTTTTGTTCTATTACTGTAGTGTTAGACTTTTTTTTTTCTTTCTTTCTTTTTTTTTTTTTTTTTGCCTTAGCAATGGGTGAATTGATGTGAAACATTCAAGATGAGGAGCCTTGGTGTATGGCGGATGACATGGTACCGATTGATGAGACGTGCGATGGAGTTAAATTCTAAGTTAGAGGTGTGGAGACAAACTTTGGAGACTAAAGGGTTCACGTTAAGCAGGACTAACACAAAGTATGTAGGATGCAAACTCAGTGATACGAGACATGAGGTAGGCATGGAAGTGAGGCTCGACAAACGAAATATCCCCAAGAGTGACAAATTCAAGTACCTTGGGTCTATAATTCGGGGGAGTGGGGACATTGATGATGATATCACACATCGTCTTGGTGCCTCATGAATGAAGTGGAGGCTTCCCTCTGTAGTCTTATGTGATAAAATGTACCACCAAAACTCAAAGGTAAGTTCTATAAAGGGGTTGTTAGACTGGCATTAATGGGTGGAGTGCTAGTCAGTCAAAAACTCCTATGTCCAGAAAATGCATGTCACTGAGATGAGGATGTTGAGGTGGATGTGTGGTTATACTATGAGCGATAAGATTAGAAATGAGGATATGCTGAATAAGGTGGGAGTGGCCTCAGTAGTGGACAAGGAGGCGAGACTGAGATACTTTGGTCATATGAAAAGGAGATTACTAACACGCTAGTGAGGAGGTGTGTGAGATGTTGGTTTTAAAGGGGTTGAGAGAGGCAGAAGTAGGCCGAAGAAGTATCAGAGAGAGAGAGATGATAAGACAAGATATAACTCAGCTTTAGGTTACGAGAACTTGAACTTAGATAGGAGTGTGTAGAAAGGCTAGAAGGTGGTGTAGTATTGTCTTGCTTGTGGTTGGTTTTTGTTCTTGTACTAATGGTATTATTATTGTTTAGTATGTTGTTTAATGTGTTTCGATTATCGGACTTTGTATTACTGTTTTGCTTCCTTCATGTAGACTTTGCACTATTACATGTTACTTGTTGTATTTTCTTCACTGTCTCCTCCTTTGTGCCTAGATTTATTGCCGTGGGTTTTTCAAAACAGCCTATACCTCCACGAGTTAGTGGTAATATCTGCGTATATTTTACCCTCCCATACCCCCACTTGTGGGATTTCACTAGGTATGTTTTTGTTGTTGTACTATAGTGTTTAGGCCAAGCTTGCACAGACCTCGGCTTATTCATAAGTTCTGGGCCACCTCCCACCAATACAAGTTTGTCAGTTAACTCTGCACCAAGGTTAGATAGGAAGTATCCACCTAGTGTTACTGCTACTGAAGTTTAAATCCCATTTTCCAAGGTAATTACACCAACGACTCATCTGTTAGGCTAGCCGTTGGGGGCTGTAACTTTGGGAGAAACTTGGTTCATCATTATACGGACCAAAAATCTGGTGTTGTTTTCATACTTAACTTTATTCTCCATGTCTTAATGATCTCTTTCTTTCTTGCTGTCATTTGCTCTGTCTTATATGTCTCCACAAGCAGGGAGAATTGAAAAATAAAAATTTTCCTTCCATTTCTTTGGCCAACATTCCAGTCTGGTCTGTTCCAAATGGCTTTATTTGAAGGGAAAGTAATCAAGTCAAAATACAACTATAATTTTATGTCGTTTCAGCTTTAATAGGACATCTTTATACTTCTTTCACATCCTCCTACACTTAATCTTATCTTTAAGTACCTTAAGTATAATATCTTCATTGTAAGTTTGTTTGCTAAATCTCGCCAATTGATAATCCAGGTTGGTGAAATTTTTTGCATGATATTGCACATTCTGTTTACTCTACCCCGTGCATAGAAGTGAAATCAAAGAGAAGCAAGAGGGAGACTGCTCACATCTGTAGGTGATGTCACGATCGGAGTTAATTGCTGGATTGTCTTTTTCGTTTCTGCTTAACCTTTTTATTTCGATTTATCCAGAAAGTAGCTGAGAAGATATCACAGGGCAACAGTTTGTCACAGGTATGTAAGTACAGCGATTGGTAACATTTTAGCTACTTTTTCAGACTGGTCATATTGACAAGAGGACAAATTGAACAAATTATTACTTTAGGATTGTGGTAGCCATATTGTTCTACTTCAACAGTTGCCCCCCTTTTTTTAGTTTTTCCCTAGTTTGGCTTGAAATTCCCTGCCTCTCTTCACCCTTTTCTTAGAAACTACAAGTGCTGTCTCTGCTTTGGATGATATAGAATCCGAGTGTGTAGATTTACATGATATCTCTAGGTTCCAAATTATTTTGAGAGATCAGGTTGGCGTACATATCTGGATATGTTTATCTAGCTGCTTGTAGATTTCTCTAAAATACAGTTGTATGCTTTTGTAGGATGGTCATCTTTATGGCAAGTAAATCCTCCATGCATTGAGAAACGCAGCTACTTTGTGTAGGTAGGGCTATGTTGCTCGGACAAAATCAGTTGAATTAGACAATTAGACAGACACATCAAGTACTTGACACAGTACCTTCTCGAGTTCTCTGCTTAGAAGATTCTCTCTCTTTGAAAATGTTGTGGAGGTCATATATTTGCCTTACTGAAAAATAAATTTGACTAATATGGCTCTGCAATGGAAATGCTTTCCAGACCTTTGGTTTATCATTTGTCTAAGCTAGTGTGACTTACTATTACCTGGTGATCTGGATCTTATGAGGGCATATTGAAATTATTATAGGGGAAGATCTTCTAGATCTCCGGTTGGGTGGTCTTAAGTTTAATTTTCCAAATGGAAGTTGTGTTCTAGAAAGTTTGTTGCGTCATTTCCATGTACTAGCTCTTCCAATAAGCTAAAAGAGTTTGATGAGTATATCAAAAAAATCAAATCACTAGTGGAGGAGATGTAAGTGCATTTGATAAACATGTTAGTTCTTTCTCCGAACGGTCCTTTTTTCTCTCTACTTTCTTTTGTCAGGAGAGAGGTGACCTTTGACTTCTTTTTACATGTCCGGGGACACATGAAGATTGGGAAGGAAAGGGCATTTATAATGCAGATAGAGCTCTGATCATGGGATCAGTAGACTAAGATATTTGACATTTCACATTTTCAATACAAAGAAGTAGAAATCGTGCTGTTATATGCTGCTCTTTATTCTAACATATGTATGGGTTATAATATCTGTTCTATATCTCTACATTAATTTGTCCAAGTTTTCAGGTCAACTTTCAAACAAGAAGATTTATCAGTCAGTTGAGTATTATTGGAGTAGATGCAAGCTTGATAGTGATGTCTGTACTCATTGAAGGGCTTCCTGATGCTGTTGCTCTCAGGTGTCTTGCACGGGTTCCATTATATCTTCATCCCAAGTTAGAACTTGTTTCCCGTTCCTGGCAAGCTGCTATTCGAAGTGCTGAACTATTTAAGGCAAGACAGGAGGTCAATTCATCTGAAGAATTTTTATGCATCTGTGCCTTTGACCCTGATAATCTATGGCAGCTTTATGATCCTATGCATGATCTTTGGATTACTCTCCCTGTTCTTCCGTCAAACATCAGACATCTTGCACACTTTGGTGTGGTATCGACTGCTGGAAAACTCTTTGTTCTAGGTGGTGGTAGTGATGCTGTGGATCCATTGACTGGTGACCAAGATGGAAGTTTTGCCACTGATGAGGTCTGGTCATATGACCCAGTAACCCGAGAATGGAGTCTCTGCGCGTCTATGATTGTGCCTCGAGCCATGTTCGCTTGTTGTGTGTTTGATGGGAAGATAGTTGTTGCAGGGGGTTTTACTAGCTGCAGAAAATCAATATGTAAAGCAGAAATCTATGATCCCGAGAAGAATGTTTGGGATCCGATCCCTGATCTTCATCTCACTCACAACTCTGCATGCTCAGGAGTGGTTATTGGCGGTAAAGTTCATGTATTGCACAAAGGTTTGTCAACTGTTCAGGTTTTGGAAAATTTGAAGCAGGGTTGGAGTGTGCACGAGTATGGTTGGCTCCAAGGTCCCATGGCTGTTGTTAGGGGAGAGCTTTATGTAATGAGTCATTGGCTCATATACAAGCAGGAAAGAGAAACAAGGAAGATGGTAGTTTCAGCATCTGAATTCCGAAGAAGAATTGGGTTTGCAATGATAGGTCTGGGAGATGATATCTATATTGTTGGAGGGGTAATTGGACCCGAGCGCTGGAATTGGGACATTAAATTGCTTTCTGATGTTGATGTTCTGACACTTGGAAGTGAGAGGCAAGTGTGGCGTCAAGTTACTCCAATGACGAGGTGTAGAGGAACGGTCCTTGGGTGCACACAGATGAGAATATAGGTCATGTATAACGGATCGAGTTCCACTGCTTTCAAAAAGGGTTGGGAAGAGATTCTGGCAGCTTCTTGCATAATATATAAACCCTTTTCGCTCAATGCTGCTGGTTTTTTCGAGTAAGCTGTGTCCATACCTTGAATGCTGGGGATTTTAACATGAAAAAAAATCAGTTTTTTGCATCAAGGAGGTTTCTTTTCTTAAAGTTTTTGTTTTGTTATTGTGTTGTCTGTATGGAGATAAATTAGTTTGTTGCCCTGCTTGATTCTTCTCTCTGAGCAGCGGGCATGTTTTGTCTATTGTCAACAAAGTGAACCTAAATCTTTTTGGTCTTTTTCTCATAGTCAAATCATGTATTAGGATAAGCCAAAGAATCTAAAGCCATGTTATATACAGTAGTTCTCATTGTCCTTTTTCTAGATTCCATGGAAACTAAAGGGGCAGGTGAATTGTTTTGACATCTAACCATGAACGGTTAGATAGTGGTATGTAGGGAATAATTATAAATCTTTTGGCTTCCCCCAAATATAGTTTGGTTTCAATGTGGGCACAATTACAACTTTTACAATAATGGAGTTGTTCCTTTCCAACATTACTACAAATTCTTTTGATTATAAGATTAAAAAAATTTGAATAGTTGTCTTTTCTTTATTTAATTATAAGTATTTAAAATCTTTTTATTTATTTATTATCCAATGGCCAAAATTAATTCAGTTATGAATGTTTTTCTGTAAGCTTATACTATTTATTATGGAGCAGTGATAAACTCTATCTTTTGAAATGGTGATTGTTTTCTTCCTTATTTATTATGGAGCAACAATAAATCTTATTTTTTGAAACGTTGATTATTTCCTTTCTTATTTATTTTGGAGCTTTAATTACAATTTAATTTTTAATATACTTTCTTCATTTCGAAATAGTTCTCACATTTTGCTTATCGGAGGTTAGTTTGCTTATTTTTCAAAATTAAATAAGATTAGATTAATTTTATATATCAAAATTAAAGTTTAGATATTTAAAAACTATACAAAAAGTATTTATAAATTTTAATTAATCTCATGTCAATATGATTAAGAAAATACAACAACAACATACCCGGTGGAATTCCACAAGTGGGGTTTGAGAGTGTAGAATGTATGCAGACCTTACCACTACATCACAAAGGTAGAGATGTTGTTTCTTAGGAACCCTCGTGTCAAAAACTCATAAGTAGAATAAACTAGATATGAAAGACAGGTAAGAAAAGAAATGTAAATAGAAAGAGCGATTAGTAACTAAAAACACCTGATGGTATGCAAGCACAATAAAATTAACATATATAAGGCGAATAATGACAACACAAGATATACAGATATGACTATACCTACTACCCTACTATACTCCATAGCCAGACATCAACCTAACCTTACTAACTTATTACTTTAATTCGTGACCTCACTCCTTCCTCTCTAAGGTCATGTCCTCGGTGAGATCAAGTTTCACCATATCTTGCCTGATCACCTCCCCCAATACTTCTTCGGTCTACCTCTACCCTTCCGAATAACTCCTAAATCTAACCTCTCACCTCTTCTAATAGGAGCTCGGTGTTTCTCCTCTGCATATGTCCAAACCAATGCAGTCTCGCTTCCACCATCTTGTCAGCCACAAGGGCCACCTCTAGCTTCTCTCGAATGGTCTCATTCCTAATCTTATCACTCCTGGTATGTCAACATATCTATCTCAACATCCTCATCTCTGTAATCTGCATCTTCTAAATATGTGAGTTTTTCATTGGCCAATATTCCACTCCATACAGCAAGGATGGTCTAACCACCATCCTGTAAAACTTACCTTTGAGTTTAGATGGTATCTTCTTATCACATAATACTCCAGAGGCAAGCCTCTATTTTGTCCATGCTACCCCAATACGGTGTGTGACGTCATTGTCGATATCGCCACTACTCTGGATGATGGACCTAAGATACTTAAAATTTTCTCTCTTGGAAATAGGTTGAGTAACAAGTCTCACATCAATGTTTGCTTCATCCCTCGCAACACTGAATTTGCACTCCAAGTACTCTATTTTGGTCCTTCTCAGTTTGAACCCTTTGAACTCTAAAGCATGTCTCCAAACCTTCAATCTATCATTAACTTTAGCCCGAGTCTCATCAATCAATACTATGTCATCTACAAATAGCATACACCATAGAACTTCCTCTTGAATAGATTGTGACACCTCATCCATCACCAAGGAAAACAGAAAAGGGATCAATATGGATCCTTGATGAAGTCTCATCTCAACAAGAAAATACTCTGAGTCTCATCCCACCATTCTTACTCGAGTTTTGGCTTTGTCGTACATGTCCTTTATCGCCCTAATATATTCATAGAGACATATTTCACCTCTAGGCACCTCCATAGGACATCCCTCGGAACTTTGTCATAGGCCTTCTCAAGATCAATGAACACCATATGAATGTCCTTCTTTCTTTCCCTATATTTCTCCACTAATCTCCAAACAAGATGAATTGCTTCAGTAGTCGACCACCCCAGCATGAATCCAAACTGATTCTTGAGATAGACACTACTTTTCTCACCCTCATCTCCACCACTGTCTTCCAGACCTTCATAGTGTGATTTAGCAGCTTGATACCACTGTAATTGTACACTTTTGAATATCCACCTTGTTGTTGTACAATGGAACCACTATACTACTCCTCCATTTTTCAGGCATCTTGGCAGTCTTCATAATAGCATTGAGCAATCTAGTCAACCACTCTTTGTCATCCTTGACCATGTACTTCTAAAACTCTACCGAATGTCCAGATCTCATTGGGCCCGACCGTCTTCCCTCGCTTCATCCTACTAATAACTCATCTAACCTTTTTAACTTTGAACCGCTTGCAATATCTAAAATTACGATGACTTTCAGAGTGTGCCAACTCACCCAACTCAATATCTTTATCTTCCTTTCATTTAAAAGTTTATGAAAGTAAGCTTGTTATCTTAGCTTAATGGAAGTCTCATCCACCAACACCTCACCCTTCTCATCCTTGATGCACTTCACTTGATTCATGTCTCGAGCTTTCCTTTCTCTCTCTTTAACGAGCCTATACAGTCTCTTGTCCCTCCTCCCTTACCACTTAGATCCACATATAGTCGCTCAAACGATGTTGTCTTAGCACTCATCACCACTATCTTCGCTTCTGACTTTGTCGTCTTATAAATCTCCTTCAATCGTCACTTTTCATTCTTATTCCTACACTCCAACCACTCTTAGCTTTCACTTTGCTCTGAACTTCTCCATTCCACCATCAATCACCGTAACGTCCACCAAAAGTCTCTAGACACTCCTAATACATCGGTAGCTACTTTTCTAATGCAACTAGCAATAGTGTTCCACATACTGTTCACATCACCACTACTCCCCCAAGCTCCTAAACTACTCAACTCATCTTCCATCTTTCGAGAAAGAGAAGGAGTCAGACCTCCCCATCTAATCCTTGATTGGACAAAAATAACCGTATTCTTCTTTTTTCTGTTACTTTCTAGGTCCATCACTAAGAGCCTTTGTTGAGTGGAGGTATTTTCACTCGGAATAACCTTGCAATCCTTACAAAGGCTTTTGTCGCCCTTCCGGATGAGTAAGTAAGAAATATGAGTCTTAGCTACCGCACTATGGAAGGTAATCAAGTGATTCTCCCTCTTCAAGAAGCATGAGTTTGTAATAACTAAGTCAAAGATTTTGGCAAAATCCAAGATAGGCATCCCTCCTCCATTCCTCTCCCCAAAACCAGAGTCTCCATGGACATCTTCAAATCCACTAAAAGTTGCACTGATATGCCTATTAAAATCTCCCCCAATGAAGATTTTTTCTGTAACAGGTATACCTCTCACAACCTCATCCAACTCCTGTCAAAATCGCTTTTTGACTTCCCCCTCTAAGCCCACTTGGGGCGCATAGGCACTAACTACATTCACTACCTGACTACTGACCACAATTTTAATAACATTATCCTATCACTAGTTCTCCTAACCTCAACCACATACTTCCTAAGGTCCTCATCTACTAGAGTACCTATCTCATTTCTATCCCTAGAACCACTTGAATACCATAATTTAAACATGTCTATGTCTCGGGCTTTGGTACCTACCCATCTGATCTCTTGAATGCACGCTATATTAATGTGTCTCCTCTTAAGACAATTTACTAGCTCTATGGACTTACCTGTAAGTGATCCTATATTTCATGATCCTACTCTTAACTTAAGTATGCCCGTTCCCCTCTTACCGCCACGATCCCTCGCCTTCAATTCTAACTGATGACAAAACCTTAATCCACCATCAGATTCCAACACCACTAAATTAAAGATTAGTAACCCAAGACACTACAAACAGTCAAGAAAAACGGTAATCCTACGATTGGTACAGACACAAACTACAAGGCACTCCAATATGATAAGTAAACAGTCGTATTCCAAAATCTATGGGAAAGCTCACAAGAGACTAAAATACATCTTAATTAATTTTTGGTCAAAATTTACATCTTTTGACTTTTTAAAAAGAAACTATATTAGAAAGAGAGAGAAAAACCAAAAAAGTGAGAAATTAAATATGATATGATAAATTCAGTCGAGATATAACAGATTATTGTATGAAATCTTCATATATTTATGCATAGAAATTTAATATTTTCTCAAATTAGTTTCAAACTTAACATATCACCTATCCCCCCACCCCACCCCCCACCCCC
>JAABOM020000110.1:19237005-19250628 GCA_011800125.2 Solanum clarkiae | reverse complement strand
CCTTAAAATTAGGTGGCGACTCTATTTTCTTTCGAATTTCGAGAATTGGTTTCACTTAAATTAATTAAGTTGAAATTGATTTTTTTGGTTTTCGAATTTTCTTTTTAAAAAGCCATTTTTTGACATAACAATTAGTTATTTTGATATTATTTTTAATTGAGACGAGGGTTTTCAAGAAACAGTCTCTACCTCTATGAGGTAGTGGTAAGGTCTGCGTACATTTTACCCTCTCAAGACCCCACTTGTGGAATTTATTGTTGTTGTTGTTGTTGTTGTTGTTGTTGTTGTTGTTGTTGATGATGATGTTATTTTTAATTAATTGTTTGTTTTGTTGTATTAAAATTAATAAACATTGAATACGTTCTAAGGATAAGTTGTTGATTTTCAAAAACAACTTCCATCTTTTTAAATTTTATATATTTATTGCGAAGCTTAAGTTATTCACTTCTATAAACCAAATCAAATGAATCTCAATTGTTTTAAGTTTGCATTCCACATGAATCAAAATTCAAAACAGGCTGGTGGAAAGCCTCTCCTCTTCACTATCTTAAGCAAAAGCGTAGATTAATTCAAATAAATCAAAATTGGAGCAAAAAATGTTAGAAAAATAATCTGATATCTCAAAAGAAAGTATTCATATTAAACGTCTAAATTCATTCTTTGATCATCATTCTAAAGAGTTTTATTTTTCTAATTGAATAGACCCTTAATTAGTCATTTTATAATACTTAATATTCATAATGGTTGAACCGTCACATATCTTATTCATTTGTCATAATATTTATAATCATATTTTCTCTATTAATTTCTCAATTAAAAGGAGTCATTATGGATATAAAATTACCGTTGGTTGGCTATGTTGGAGCCAACAATTTGTTGTTAATTCTCTTATATATATAAATTCCAACTCCTTTTCTTTTGGAGGGATAGAAAGGAACAAAAAGTTAATTACGTTTTCTTCTTTAATCTTTGTTAGATTCTGGCTCCTAGTTTTATATTAGAAGAACTTGTTGAAATCTTGGGGGATACACCCATTTCGGGTGAAATATTCTTGAGGACAGTGTCTTTTGACATGTCTCAAGCTACGTGAATTTCCTACAAATTTTCGTGATAAAGTATTTGTGTCCGTGATAATGTTCGTGTCTGTGAAGATGAAGTATTTTCCATAAAAACTTCCAACAAAACTACAGCCTAAATGGACAAAACTTATATCAAAAGAATTGGACCCAAACTCCATCAAAAACTGCATCAAGTTAGTAGCAAAAAATTGACCAAAATGCATCAAACCAGTAGCAAAAACTGCATCTAAAGAACCAACAAAACTGGCTAAAACGCTTATCACAAGTAAGAAAATTTGCAGCATTAGCTCCTCCAAAACTGCAGCAATATCTACACTCAACCAACAATTAAAACTGGCTAAAATTGCAGATACTAACACAAAATGACGATAAAAAGGGCTTGAAGGACATTTTTGCCATTTAATTCTTTTATCCCAAAATAAACTATCCTGGCATTATTATTATTTCCGGAAGAGGAGGGATAATTTATGTTAGTATTATTTATTAATCCCTGAAACAAATTACCTCATACTTTATAACTAAATAAAAATAAAGAAGCACTAAAAATTTATTCCGTGACTATTTTCTCTTCTTTATCTCACAAAACGGCCCCTAAGGCCTTTAGGGCGTTCGATTTGAAAATAAATTATGATGAAATTAATTATTGATCTAGTATTATGTTTTGACACAAATTTACTCTTAATTTTAATAGCCAAACATGTATTGACCATAGAATCAATTTTATATACTCAATTTCTTTAGAAATCGAGCTATTTAACCCGATCAATCCCTTCCTTTGCATCTCATTAATCAAAACTTCAGCTTCTTGCATTAGTTCAGCCTTGCTTTGTACATTTAATCATAGCTTAATTTTATACATGATCCAGCATTCTCCAGTAAGAAGAGAGAGTGATGAAAGAAAAGAAAATGGTTAAGTAGGGTTGGGAATTTTTCATCTTTTAAAAGGAGAAACAATTCATAAGCAATATATATAACTTTTCTAGATTAGTTTTTTTTAAAAATGTATTCAAAATAACTTATGGAAAATAATAGCACTAAATATTTTTTATTGAAAATACCAAATGATCACAAAGAACCTTTTATCATAATCAAAGAAAAGCAATGAAAAAAACATTTTAAAAGTGTGTCAATGGGAAAAAAAATTAAAATGTATCAAAACGAAGGTCAATGAAAAAAAAAAGTATAAAAGAAATGAGGCTGGAAGGGTTTAAACTCACAACCTAATGTCCTAACCTATGAATTTCTATCACCAAACCACTTTGTTCCAAAGAGTATCACCTTATGTTATATATCTTTCATCATTGGTTTTTTAATTTCCTTTTGACTATATAGCATATTTAATAAATTTTTTTGACAAAGCAATGTTATGCGACACTTCTATAACACTTCTTAAATTTGGCCCTAGTTAAGCAAGTGGATTTCTAAAGAAATTAGGTATTTAAAATTGGAATGGGTCATTTGATTTTAAAATTGACACATATTTTTCTATTAAAAATTTATGTCAAAGTATAATGAAAGGGTATATTTAAATCTAAAATATAACAAGTAAAAATATATTTGAATTGAAAAATATAATGAGGGACATATTTAAAATATTTCTGATAGTAGAGAATTATATTTGAGCTTTTGCTGAAAATTGCATGGGATATGAAAATTGATGTATAAAAGAGTTTGAGGGGGAAAAAATACTTTTTCTTGCATTAACCTGGTCAACAATGAGATTGAAGATTTTGGATAAGGAAGAAAAGAATCTCCTACTATTAAAGAGTGATGACTGAGGTGTGACAATATCTTTTTGGATTTTTTATCTTTTTGACGTGTCGATTGATCATTAAAAATCCATTTCTTTCCCATCAAATTAACAATTAATTACGTCGTTTCAGGTGTCAATTCGCCCAAAAAGATCCCGACCAGGTTAAAAATGTTTTGTAATCAACTCTAGTATAAATAAATATGATAAGTCCTACCAAGTTGAACACACAAAATAATTTTTAAGTAGTTTTCATTCAATGCTTTTCTAACCGGAGGATGTTTGATCTTCATATAAATCCTCTTTTCTTTCAACCGGAGAATACTGCATCATATATTGTTGCTTTACTTTAATTCTTAATATATCACACATGATAAAAAAGATCCTTAAAGAGGTTTATTATGGTCTTTCACTCTAAATTTATCAAATTTGTTAAAAAATACATATATTATATTTAACGATGAACTTCATATGGCTTATAAATTATACCATTATTATCTTTTTTTTAGCTTCAAAATAAAATACTATTTTATCTTTCAAGTTCTAAATCTATTTTCATCTGTACATAGTGAAATTTATGTGTACATATAGCTTTGAGGAAATCACTTAGCTAAGCTTTTGATGCCTTATCTTACTGGAGATCATTTTATGGTGTTCTCTATTAGATGATCAGGAACAATTAGGGAAATTTTTTATCAAATTATTATTTTGGACTTATTTAATTCTTAAAGCTTTGAGCAAACCGTCAAATATAACATCATAAGGAGTTAATTTAACAGCTAAACATTGCTAATATTTTAAAAAAGAGAAAATAATGAATTTTATTAAAAAAATTAAAGGAAATAATGGTAGTTACGGAACTCCTTTAAAACTAATAAAGAAGATAACAATGTTAGTCATTTATGGGACTCAATGTTAAATATGACACCTTTTTTTTTTGGTTGACATTTATTAGATTTTAAATCAAAATGAACACTTTTTGTAAAGTATTAAGGGCCATATTGATCATGTTCTCAAGTTGAACATGTAAAATATAACTAACAACAACAACATACCAGTATAATCCCACTAGTGGGGTCTGGAGAGGATCGATTGTACGCAAACCTTACCGCTACCTCATAGAAGTAGAGAGGCTGTTTCCTAAGTAAAATATAACTAAGAAATTCATTTATGTATGTTAATACTAAAAAATTGACATCTCAATTCTTAGTGGGACATTTTTCTAGTTATAAACACAACGGATGACGAACAATTCCCATTAATAAAGCATTCTAACCTCTTCGAATCACACAGATTTTTTTTTCAAAAAATATCTTTATATGTTTGACCATGGGTCAAAAAATGTTCATACAGCTCCACCACAGCATATTGACTAATAAAATGGTAAATTGCAACATCTTCTCAAAATCAAAGGCAACAGTTTTCACTCTGTTGAAACAAAACTTAGGGATATATAACTACATCCAGGGAAGGTACAATCTGGAACACTACTGTCTATATCACCAAGGCAAAAGCAGACTTCACGGAACGAAGATCAAAACAAAAAATATCTAGATAATCATGGCATAGTATCAGTTTTGCAAGTAATAAGAGAATCCCTACTAGAGACAACAAAATCACACAGAATGCTACCAACTAGAGAACAGCCTCTTTAACAATCTTCCTTCAACTCCAAACAAGGTCCTGTACACAAAACAGCAACCGAAATTTATTAGTAAGACACAGAACATGGGTTAGATACAGAACTAAAGATCATTCTTAAAAAGAACAAGGAAGTCTCTTTAGAAAAGAGAAATGGTTTACCTTGTCAACAGCCAGGTATGATCAACAATCTCCAGAGGCAAAATGAAACTTTTAGCAGAAAAACAAGAGGAACAACCACCTGGGAGGAACTAATTAGACTCATAGGAGGGAATGCTCAATAGGCAACTTACCTAAGAGCAGGAGCAGAAAAAGATAGAACTAACATTTACGTCCCACTTACCAATTTTCATTCCAAAAAACAGAAAATGGTGAAGGGGAAAACAACTTTGAGAGGATAAAAGTATGAGTTAATCCTATTCAACCAAAACAAAAAACAAGAACACAGGTGAAATGAACACTGACCAGCCAATTCAGGCATCACGGATTTGTGAGTAAGAGGTACCTAATACTCTATACAGTAGAGGTTTTGATATTGCATTGCAAGGAAATAGAGATAAGGATCCTAAATTTGAGATCAGAGGGCCAAGAATTTGATCAGTGTATAAACCATAAGTCTGAAAGATAGCTGTCCACCTAATCTGATCGGAGCTCTAGTATATGTACAATATGTTTGACAAAGCTAGCTGACTATGAAGAGACAGGAAAACAACCTATTAAGAAGAGTATAATCAAGATCTTTGAGCAACCAATCCTACAGACTCAGCAAAGAACTGCCAATATACCAAATACTGCAATAGTTTCTTTCTTCCATTAACCTCCTCTAGAACACACCTCCATGTAGTTGCACCACTACTGAATTTATCCACGTCTCCACGTAAGACTAATCAACTTTGAATCTACCAGGAAATGTTGATCAACCTGCCATTCTTCATCTCTTATAACCTTAACCAATTATAACAGCTATTGTAGCTCTTCCACCATTGAACAAAGCTGCTCTCCACCACAACAAAAGCTAAACAACTATAACCACGTCAAGCTAAAGACTGATTTATTCACCTATATACAATCTACTACAAAGATACTTGCAAACTAGATAACTGCCTTATTTATTCTTCTTTACTAGCCCCTCCCCAAACATTCATCAATCCATAATTTCAAGATTGAGAATGCGACGGAGAGTCTGTGTCGCAGAGTCAGTACTGTCAGATAAACCTCCCGGAGATGGGCTGCGCTCTCGTGTCGGGGATGCAGGTGCAGATTTAGCAAAGGGAGGCAAATCAATATCAGATGGTGAAGTAGGCAGGTCAAGAGAAACCGTCCTTTTAGGCTTAACAGAAAATTTTGGGATTGGCAAAGAACTAGGTGGAGGTGAGTTTGAATACGCTGGACCAGCCCAGAGTTCAGAATAAGCAAATTCATCATTCAAAGACCCCTCCTTTCTCGAATCAGCACCCACTTTGATGTCAACTGGTATTGAAATCGCACTACTAGGGGCTGATTTTTTCGACTTCTTTTGGCCTTCAGAGCGAGAACTATCAAGGATTGATGATGGAGGTAAGGGTGTTCTGGAACAAAATGAGGGGGAACAAGCCTTTCTAGTGACTGGTTTGGGTGATGCCCTTAATGGGGTAGGAAGTATACCGGCACCTGATTCAAAAGCCCGGCAATTTATCTCTTTGAAACCTACAGAAGGAGGTGACCCAAAGGATCCAAATCGAATAGGGGCTTGACCCTTACTTCTATCATGGTAGTGATTCTTATGCTGAGCAGCCACAACAAGTGTCTCCATTTCTAAATTAAAAAATAACTGATTCAACTGACTACTTAAATCCCAAAAAAACTGAAGATCTAACAAGTACAGAAGTCTAAATCTCGAATCCAGTAAAAAAGGGTCTGTTTGGAGGTTTACAAAAGCGCAGAAATCATAGATCTTCTCCACAACCACCAGAATACGAGCACATCAAAATACAGTTCACTGAATCCAAACAATCCTTCCACTTATCAACGATTACCACTTCACTCTTCAGTTTTTCTTCAGATCTATCAGCACGAAAACAAGAAGAATCGAAAAATAAATAAGCAATCACGAAATACGATTAACCCAAAATCTAAACACAAAAACCCATAACGAAAAGTCAATCAAAACTCAATAATCAACAAAAACAAGAACTTAGATTTACCTGATAACTCCAGAATTCTTTCCACTGCAGTTTTGTTAGAGATTTAGCTTAAAGCCCTAACCTCTCTATATTTACTGTGTGTATGTTAAAGAAGATAATTGGTCAGTACTAATTTGCTATGAGAGCTTGTGCTGCTCTTCGTATATCACACCTCCATTAGAAGTTCAGCCACTGGTCTTTTTGAAACGTTAATGGAATCTCCGGAATCGAAATGCCCATTAATCGTATTTAAATTCTCATCTCACGTCCGACGATGCTATTACAGAATTAGCCTCATAGGGTGAGCTAAATTACAAAATGTCACTACTCTTATTTTTACATTTATATGCTAGTGGCAAAGGCCCGTGTCAATATAAATTATTTTTTAATCTCAATTTATAGAATATCGATAGATTTTTTCTATATATTTTTGAATATATTGTAAAATTATAATTGAATCAGCTAAAGAAATATTATAAAATCATTGAAGTAGACACGTTATTACACAGCTGTTTTGAAAAGATTAAACTAAAAAGCCCATAAATTATTTTTGTTGGCTCACCAAAAGCCACAATATAAATTTTTTTTAGTCTCAATTTATGTGACATCTATAGATTTTTCCTATATATTTTAGAAGATATTGTAAAACTTAATTGAAACAGCTAATGAAATATTATAAAGTAGTTGAAGCAGACATGTTCATACACGGCTGTCCTGAAAAGATTAAATTAAAAAGCCCACAAATTATTTTTTGTTGGCTCACTGAAGGTTGCAATATAAATTATTTTTTAGTCTCGATTTATGTAACATCAGTAATTTTTAATCTACATTTCAAAAATTATTATAAAATTATAATTGAAGCAGCTAAAGAAACATTATGAAATAATTTAAGCAGATACGTCAATACGCAGCTGCCTTGAAAAGATTAAATTAAAAAGTCCACGAAATATTTTTTATTGGTCCCATATAATAAAAGCGAAAAAGCAGGTAGCTGAAGCAGGAAAAACAATCGAAAGCTGCTCAAGAAGGCAGCTACGACCGGAAGTTGCTGCCTTATTTTCTTATATATAAGTAGTAATATTCTAGTTTTATCACTATAAAATATAATACCCTTTGTCCCATTTTAATTAAATTTACAAGGTAACGTACATATGTTAAGAAAAATATTCAAAGATAAAATTTATATCATACTTTCCACTATTATTTTTTATAAAATTATAAATATATAGTGTAATTTATTTCTTAAAAAATATAAAAATTCAACAAATAAAAAGATAAAAAGGAAAAAAAATCAAACATTCACCTACAAAAATTTTGAAAGTATAATATAATATACTATATGCCTACATGGAGCTGAAATAGTATGTCGGATATAGAAATTAAATTAAAGTCAATTCATTGGTAGCTCAACTATTCATTTTCATTGATTGAATTAGTTCACCAAACTACTTTTTTGTAAATAAAAAAATTAATTATGATGGCTTTCGAACAATTTGTCTGCACCATAACCATTTCATTAAATATTTATTATTTATAACCAATATGTAAATGTGTTCATACAATGTACGTTTTGATTTGTCTAATGAAATTCAATATGTTCATACAATGCACCTTGGATGTCTCAAGTTGATATATAATGGTATTTGTTATTATTTTTAATATTTTTTACATTATAAGCATCAAAAAATAGTATTACATTTGAAAAAATATAATATCTCAAAGCTCCATCCGTCCTTGAGATTTGACGATACATTTATTATAGATTTTGTATCACTTCACTATATTTTGGGATACAAATTTATTACTCATTATAAAAGTTCTTCAATGGATAGTGAAGAAGAAATAAATTAATATTAAATTTGTAAAATATAAATGATATATATAAAGGACCTAATATTAGCATAAGAATGATAGTGGAAAACGTAAAAGAATTTTCCATTATAGTAACATCGGGGATCAACATTGAATTAACCTCAACTTATTTATTTTAATTATATAGAAATAAATATCAATATAATGTGAATTATCAACATATTTGTTATTTGTTGTTGATAATGTGTTAATTGATGAAATCAATAAAGGTGTCAAATAAAAGGTTAGATCATGGAAAAGCATTTTAAAGCATAAGAGTTTTAAAATGACAAAAAGCGGACTTTATATATACATTGCAAATTTACTCAAAATCCATGTAAAGAGTAAAATTTAAATGAGATTAATAGTGTCAAAATAAAATTATTAAAATATTTAGGCTCTTCATTTTGATAGAATGGAAGATAGTTGAACTTGTTGCCCATAGAATCAAAATTACATGGTTAAAATGAGGTACCATGCAGGTACTATTATATGATAGAAAGATGTCTATCAAAATGAAAAATAAGTTTGATAAGATTATTATATGATCAACAATGTTAATTCTAATATATTCACAAGATGAGTGTTGTAATGATGTGGATGATTAAGATGAACTGTAATAATATAACATTAAATAAGATTGAAAATGACCTTATTCACTAAAACATACAAGTAGAACTCATGAGGATAAAATAAGAGTATGTCATTTCAGATGGTTTGGTCGTGTCCTGTATCGACCCATATATGCACGGATATACAGACATGACACTATGGCGAGTGAAAGCGTAAACAAAGAGGCGAAATAATTTAAAACCACACGCAAGGAAATTATTTAGGAATAGCTAGAATTAGAGACGGATCTATTATTTGAACTTTATGATTTTTTAGTGATTTCAAATTTTTAAAATATTATGTGTGTCCAAGAGAAATTGAATCATTTCTGTTATTGAACCAAGAGACTACTTTGTTAATCAATTTCAACAAATATTTCTTATATATTAAATAGATTTTATAGCACTGTGAAAGTTATTAGATTTTTCAAAATCCTACCCTATCACCCTAGATTCGCCCTTGCCTATAAGTTTCTGTAATTATTATAGGCTTAATTAAAAATATGATATAATAAAAGAAAAAGATTCATATCGATAATATATACTGGTGGAAAAATGAGATTTAGTCTTGTTCGAGAACTATCTTGGTTATTATTATTACTACTCTTTCTAGTATGTATTTAAATTAATTATTGAGACTTTTTTAATAGTTCAAAATAAGTAAATTATTCAAAGTTAAAGATAATTATTGAAATTTTCAATCATATTTATCCCTTCATTGTGGATGTCTATTACGAAGTTTATTAAAAAAACTTTTAATTGGATAAACTTGCAATAGAATAAACATATAATCAAATAAGCATGCAATTGGATAAATCTGCAATCAAATTAACCTGCAATTGAATAATCATGCAATCAGATAGGCATGCAATTTGATTAGCGTGCAGTTGGATAAGCTTGCATATGCAGACAAACTGCACAATAATTTTCGTTGTTTTTTATAAATAGGAAGTCATTTCAGTTCATTATATATCAATTCGAAAGTTCAGTCATATATTAGTCTATATACACTTTTTTATGGTTTATTTACCTTATAATTTTTATTTTCATAACACATTATTAGCATAAGTCTCTGTTATTTTGAGCAAGTACTTTGAAAGTATTAAAATTACAAACTCTCTAATGACAATTTTTTTAAAAAAATTGAATTTCTTATTCTACATATATTAAACAAAAGATATCTATATGAATGCTGGATGTCGAAATTATCTTGATGCGATGAGTATGATAGACATCATCAAAGATAAAAATCATGCATCAAATCAAAATCATCAAGGCAATGATATTCCTCCATCGTCACCTTGATGACAACTTAAAAATGAAATACCTTATCGTTAAAGATCCTCTTGTACAACCAAGAAGCCCAATACTTTCATATGAGACGTTTTGGTTGTCTTTGTTATCCCACCATACCTAAAATTCACAAAACAAAGTCTGAACCAAGAGCAACATCACATGTGTTTGTAGAATATCCTTTTGATACAAAACAATACAAGATACTAAATCTAAGTAGTAAAAGGATCCACATATCTAGGGATGTCATTTTTTATGAGACAATGTCTCCCTTTTCTTTGTTTTCTGATGTGCCCAAACCTTCTATACCCAATTTGAATCCCAATTTTGTCTTTGATCCTGCTGCCCCCATGTTTGTTAGTCCCGGTCCTTCTCATCCTCAATCTACCATGACAATGATGCATCCTCCTCTTCAGACAATGTCTAAGGCGATCTTAGGCATGCCATCAATACATCTCCAATATTAATATCAAACCTACCATCAGATGTTACATTACCTACTTATCAACATCCTCCTGCAAAACTCACAAAGCACCAGCCTACCTTAATGACTATTTGTGTACCACAAATCATACCAAATCCACACAGCCCTCACATTTCCTGCATGCTTCATTTTCACATTGTCATCATATTACCTTTGATAATCCATATCTTGATAGCCAGTTTTTTGTATTGAATGTGTCACATGACTATGAATCATCATCATATGATGAGGTAGCAATGAATTTCCTGCTTGATAAGTAGCAATGACATAGGAATTATCTACTCCTTATAAAAATAACACTTATCTCATGCAACTTTCACCTCAAAAGAAAACTATTGGATATGGGTGGATTTACAAAATCAAACATAAGACATACAAGAGTATAGAAAGGTACAAGACTAGGTTAGTTGTAAAGAGTTACACTCAATATTATGAAATACATTGTTAGAAACTTTTTCCCTGTCATTAAAATGACCATTATAAGAGCTTTGATTGCTACTGTCATGAAGAAATACTGGTATATCTATCAGTTAGATATCAACAATGCTTTTCTTCACGGAGACCTGCATGAGGAAGTATACATGAAAATTTCACAGGGATTGGACATTCATACTAAAGGATTGGTTTGTAATTTCAACAAATCTCTTTATGGCCTAAAACAAGCAAATAGGCAATTATATGATAACTTGTCTGATGCTCTTAAATTCAGAGGCTATACTCATTTTTTAAAGGACTACTCTCTATTCTACAGAAAACAAGGATCCTCTGTCGTGTTTATAGCTATATATAGATGATATCTTACTTACAAGGACTGATCTTGAGGAAATTGATCATCTAAAAATTTTCTTCACAACCAGTTCAAAATCAAGGATTTGTAAGTTATATTGTTTCTTAGGCTATAGTATTGAATTCTTATATTTTCCAGAGAAAGTTTGTACTTGACCTTCTCAAGGAGTACTACTGTTCATAGTATTCAAGTCTTTTCTCGCCCCTTGATGCAACAATAAGACTCAATCAAATGAACGGTTATCTATATCAGATCCAAGTGTATATAGAAAACGAATAGGAAAGATCAATTTCTTGACTAATACTAGATTGGATATTGCATATGGAATACAACACCTTAGTCAGTTTATGCAGGACTTTAGAGAATCCCACCGACAAGTTGTTTTCACATGCTAAGATACCTCAAGAAGGACTCAACTTTGGGACTATTCATGTCACCTACAGATCACAACAAAGTTAAAGCCTTTCGTGATTCTGATTGGTCATCTTACCTTGATTCAAGAAAGTCTGTCTCTGGATATATTGTGTTTCTGGGATCTAGTCCTATAAGTTAGAAATTCAAGAAACAAGATACGATTTCCTCTCCTTAGCTAAGGTCGAATACAGGTCCATTAGAAAGCTGTCGGGGAACTTGTTTGGCTGAGCAGGTTATTTGAAGAGCTTACAAGTTCTAACAGTGGTCTCTTTCCTATATATTGTGACAATCAATCAGCTATTGCCAGGAATCCTGTCTTTTATAAGAGAACTAAACATATTGAGATCAATTATCATTTTGTGAAAGTTAAACTTCAAGAAGGTTTCATTTTCTTACATCATAGTGGTATTAACGATCAACTGGCTGACATTCTCACAAAGACACTCACAGGAATCAAGCATTCTACTATTTAAGATAAATTGATTATGCTAGTCTCACCTCCAACTTGAGGACGGGTATTGAGCTATTTACTATACACGCCAGCTAGTTAATTAGATTATACACATCAGTTAGTTAGTTAGTACATGTCATCAATTAGTTACCAATCTATTGAAATCGGTTACTCGTACTGATTGGCTATAGCTCTAGTTAGTTAGCTTGGCTAGTTGTATAAATGAGTGATTATCATTTGTACCCCCACTTTTTTCAATCTGATTCAATAATACACAAATGAGTTTTCTCTCTAGATTTTTGTGTACTCCTTTAATGGAGTCTCTGTGAACTTCACCAATCCTAGGTAATTTTTGTGTCTTTGGCTATTGATTTCGACATACTTTTTCTTTGCCCTTGCCTTCTCTCGAAATAAATAGACGTTTTCTTTGGGAAAAAGGAGAGATTCTCATGTCTTTCAACTCCAAAGTAAACAGTAGGATTTCTCCTATGCAGTTAATAGAAAGACTTGTTCCGCTAACGGACTGTTGTTTAATCCAGAATCTTTAGATTATTTAGCTATTACATATATTTTTTTTTCTCAACTATATTTCTGTTTTTTTAATAATTTTTACCAATTATGAAAAAAAAATATGACTTTTGAAATACAAATTATATATTAAAAGTAATTAAATCAATATCTACCCAAATTAATAATTTAAAGTTCATGTCCACATAACTATAATATTTTACATAGCCAATTCTACTTATTTATAATAAACGCATAGATATTTTATGAGAGCGTTATATTATTGGATAGTAATTTTAAAAGAGATGGGTGGAAAGTTGAAAATGACAAGGAAGAATGGGGTTGGTGCATAGGGCTTAAAAGTGCCAACGACAAGGTCATGAGTTGTGGACAGATAAATATGAAAAAAGAAAAAGAATAGGGCGCCTATATGTCGGTTGTTGAGAGCTCATCCAACTCATAGTGTAATCAGAAAAAAGTGGGAGTATTGCTTCGGGAATTGGGCTTCTTTTCTTTGATGCCTTACAGAGGTTAGGCCAACACTTTGATACATTAATTCAGCTTATGACTTTTCAACGCGTATGTTGTGTTAA
>JAABOM020000110.1:19220470-19236905 GCA_011800125.2 Solanum clarkiae | reverse complement strand
ACATATATATATATATATATATATATATATATATATATATATATATACACACACACACATACATACAATTCGCCTTTCTCCACTCTCGATACCTCTCAGCTCCCTCTCCCAATCTCGCTTGCCAGATATACAAAATATGTACACATACAATTTGACAAGTATACACATGCGATTTGATAAATATACATATACAATTCACTTCTCTCCTCCCTCTTCCAATCTCGCTTGTCAGATATACAAATATATATGTATATTAATTACATATATACAATTATATACATATACAATTTGACAAATATACATATACAATTCGTCTCTTCCCTCTCTCGATCTCGCTCGCCTCTATCCTCCTCTCCAAGTCACACAGCGGAGGTTATATTGTGTAATTATGCAAAATATAATAATTTGACTATATCAAATTTTATGCCTAGATTGTTTATAAAAAATTCCTAAAGATATATATTAGTACTAACAAATTGGCAGAGGAGATAAAAGAAGAGAAGCATGTGGTACGTAATATACTAACTTATATATACTATTAAATTAAAGGACAAGATAGTACCAACAAACTAGTCATAATTTAAAACACAAATTCACGCTGACAAGGACATCAACTAATGATATATAAAAACACACGTAATTGTCATTTAGCAAATGTTTGGATCTTCAATTCGTACAGGTTTTCTACTTTCAGACAAAAGTCAAATAAATATATAGATGGTCAGTTAGGTATGGTTTTTTTAAAATAAAATAAGAATTATTTTAATAATCAAGTGAAAAAGCTAAGCAAATACTGATGAAGTTCTGTGATGGAGCTATATCGTGTTACCTTAAAAATATAAGAGAAAATGATGGTAACTAGTAGGGAAATTTCTTGCATAAAAGTAAAGTCATAATTAGAACTGTGTCAACTTTAAAATTGTCATTAAATTTATAATTATTTCAGTTAATATTTGTGTATAATTTTTTTTCGTACATTACACATGAATACAGCCTTTGCTAATGCAGGTAATAGCGCAGACACATTTAAAGGGGTCGGATTTTGAAAGTTCACATGAATCTATATTCTTTTTTCTAGATTATATTTAACAACGTTATATTTTTAATTTATCTTTTTATTGTAATGCATTGAAAGTTTGAATACACCACTTAATAAGGGGAAGGGTCAAAAAAATGAAATTTGTAGTTACATGATTTGTGGGTGAGCAAGTGTGGGGTTTTTGGCTTAGTTTGATTTGAGGCACTTAGATTGCCTGGGAATTATCCCAGCAATTTCCTTTTATTGTCTTGTTCACAAAAGAGATACTCGTTCTTTCATCTCATTTGATTGTTATATATATTAAAAATATTTCTCTGAAATAATTATTAATTTAGATAATTAAAAGAAAATTATTTTTTTTAAAATTTTACTTTTAGTATTAATTATTTTAAAATTTTTAATTATATACATAAGTTTTAAAATATAATTATTTATCAGAAATATATTAACTAAACAATATTTTTAATTAATTTTTTCTTAAAAATTATGTCAATTATCATGACAATTAAAATCAAATGAATGGAATATTATAAAAAAATTTACAATTAATGAGGCCCAATAAATGAGAAGTGTGTGAGATTTCAATACATTTTTGAAATATAAGGCAGTAGATTCAATATAGTACTTATTTTTCAAATGAAAGTAGAAAGTATTTACTCCGCCTCTTAATTTATATGAGTTAATTTGATATTATATAGAGTTTGAAAAAGAAAAAATTAAAATTTGTGATTTAGAATGAGCCACAGAAATTTATATGGCCAGAAATTATTTTATTAAGAATAAATAGATATTTTAAAATTATTTTTCATTTTTTATTAAATATAAAAATATGTCATTCGTTTTGGTAGAAAGTAAATCATGTCGTCCTAAAAGGATTTCAAGAATCAATTGAACTTTTTAAATTTCTTTTGAACATTTAAAATTATTAATTATTGTAGTTTACAAAATTTTTTCATTATTCGATTAAATAATATATGTCATTCCCTTTGTCTCAATTTCTACGCACTAACAGAATTTTAAAAGTCAATTAAACTTTTTATATGTCTTTTAAATATTTTAAGGTATTAATTATTGAGATTTACAATATTTTTTGCGTTGTTTCTAAATACATATTACTTTCTCTATCCCATTTTATGTGATACTGATAAAATTTTAAGACTCAGCCAATTTTTTTTACATATCTTTTAAAATTACTTATTGATATTTACCGTATTTTTTTATTGTTTCAAAAAATATATTATTTTATTTCTCCTATTTTATGAGGCACCGATAAATTTTAAGACAAAATCAAATTTTTTACATACCTTTTAAATATTTTAAGCTGTTAATTATTGTACTTTAGATTAGATTTTTACAGTTTTTAAACATATTAAAAACTCAAGAAAGATAAGACAAAATAACCACTAGAAAAGTACACTTACACCCTTAAGCTGCTCAAAGAGCTATGTCGATCTGTTTCGAAAGATCATGAAAAATTATCAAATCGCCCCGATATTTTTTTATGCAGTTTTTAGATGTATAAAAAATTTAGAAATAAGACAAATAAATTAAAACGGAAGTACCATAAAAAAATTACACATATACTCTCAAATTACTTAAGCAGGTATGTCGACTTACTAATTGCTTGAGTAATTTATCGCCACTTATATATATATATATATATATATTGATGAATGTATGGGTGCATATATTTTATTATTAGATATACATATCTATGCATGAATATACTAAATATTTGATACCAAATACACAATTGAAGTCGATATTGGATATAGCAAACGAAATTGATAGCCAGTACACGAGATAAACTTAATCTTTAATACACATATACATGAATTTGATACTAAATGTACATAAAATTGTGAAATTTCAAGACATTTTGAAGTATAGATATATGTATCTATTCGCCATGGCAGAGCTAGTAAAAGAACTAAAACATTTTCAGTGAAAAATCATAAATATTATATATAATTAAAATCATCTTTTATTTATATATAGTAGATATCGAATCTCATTTGACTTCTTTATGTGCTTATTTTTTTTTTAATATTTTGAATTGCTTTAGTAAAAATTCTAATTCAAGCATTATGATATTTTAATCTTTTACTTTTAACCAATACCAGTATTTTATTTAATTTTAATCAAGATGAAATATTTTGTTACTGTGAGTGTTATATGACAACTTTTAAGTGTATTTCTCAAATTAATGAGTGATAGTTCATACATGAAACTCACATTTTCACTAATTTAGGTATAAAACTTAAAAAATAAGATAATTTAGATGTGATTTTGATACTTTACACACTCTCTATTTATCTCTCTTTATAAATATATTTATGTATATATAATGTATACGAACAATATTGATAAAGATCATATCTAAATTGGACACAATTCCTTACGTTTTTTCCATATAACTTTGGACAAAAAAGTGATAAAGATCATATCTAAATTATTTAGTTAAGCAATGATATTGATTTGCAAAAGGATATTATATTATAATGTATAAATTGCAATTTTTATCTCCAATAGAAGTCTGCCAGCACCAAAACATATTTAGCTGGACCATAAAGTCTTAACTTAATTTCAACGACTCAAACCCAAATTTATTTAATTCTTTTGAAAATCATATTTTTTCTATACATAGAGAGAGGCGATTTTCTTCTTCATTTGAATTTGGGATTGGTTATAGTTGAAAAATCTCATATAAATATATAATTTAAGAGAAAAATATCATACTTACCCACATAAGAATGAAAAGCATATTATACTGTAGAATATTTCTTTACCAATCACAATGAAAAGAAAATCATTTCAACTGAAAATAGAAAATATTCACATAATATTTGTAAAATGCATTTTTATTTTTAAATTATTTGATTCGACATAAATAAATATTCACCATACCTCATCACTTATCTGAACGAGTTCCCATTTTTCTCTATTCATTTATTTATTAACCCCTTTGTTACTCTTCTTTCTCTTCCATCCAAAGCCAAGAATTTCCCACTACACTTTACCCATAAAAAGAAAAAAGCTATTCTCTGCAAATTCTCCATTGCTTTACCTTCTAAAATTAATAACTTTGATTTACCCAATATTTGGTAAAGAGTTTAAAAAATCATGAAGGTTCATCCAGTACCAAGAAAACGCAACATCACGTTACGATACGACATCGTTTCCCCTTTCTCTCAGGCTAACGCCTTAGCCGGCCGTCAGAAGAAGCTCCGGCGACTCCCTCATATATTCGCCAAGGTGTTAGAACTTCCATTTAATTCCGATGCCGATGTTTCTATTGAAGAGACTTCCGATTCGTTGCGTTTTGTTATCCCGACCGACGATGCTGGGAATAATATTAGGGCTGATACAGTGGAGATCTATCCGGGAGTTACTAAGATTGTAATCCGTGGAGATAACGTTTTGGATTCGTCTTTGGGCGAATTTGAACTTGACTTGTGGCGATTCCGGCTTCCCCCGTCAACTCTGCCGGAGTTGGCAACGGCTGATTTTGCTGACGGTGAACTGGTGGTCACGGTTCCCAAAGACCCAGATGAGGATGAGGATGATTATGGTGATATTGGTGAGGCTGGACGCCTTGTTCTTGTACAATAAACTCTCTCCCTCAACCCCAGCTCTTTAGTGTCAGTTCTTCTTCAGTTTATGTCCCAATTGTGGCTCGTAAGGGATATATCTTAACTATCTATGTTTAAATAAAATAGTACCCATTGGATTTGAATTGTAATCATTGTACTCCACTATTTGCCTTACTTTTTTGCTTTTACTTGACAAAAGGTCACCAACGAAGAGGATTCATAGTCATGAACTTCAGCTAGTTTGGGATCTACAGGGGTAATTTATGGATATAATTGACGAAATTTAGTTGCATCATTGCTTTCACTGACTGTTAATGTTGTGCCTAATTTACTAATAGGCCAGTTGGGAAAGAAGAAAAGAGCTAGCTTTTCCTTCAAAAATTAATGGCTATGAGTAGTTAAAGTCATCTTTGATTTCTGTTGTTACAATTTGTGACAATCACATCTGCGTAGCTTGAGTTGCTCACTTGGTTGTGTTTTATAAGCGTATAGGCTTGTGATGGCCAAAGGCTGATTCTTTTTCTCTCTTTATGTGAGGTTCATGTATGTGATCTTACCAATATAAAGATGCATTCTTTTCTTTGTATTAGAAATTCAGGTTACCTGATTTTGTTTGGTCACCACTATTTCACAATGGTGGTGCCATCGAATTGCTTTTCCGTATACTTTTATTTCCTTTCACAAAGATATGTGGTGATCCAATGGAAGAACATATATGGTGAAACTCCATGGCTCCTAGTTTCCAAGATAGAATTGATCATAAGTCATACAGCCTTCTGCTGTTTGAAGTAGCCTAAGAACTGCTGATGTTGGTGATTCTACTTTCAACTGTTGCAAACAGTACATGGAACAATTGTCATCATTATTCAGCTGCTAATGAGATAATAATTTCTCAAGTATGTGCAGTTCCATGCTATGTGTAGTGATCCTAATTCTTTTCATAATGTCATAATATGTTTACTCCAATTGCCAACAGATTAAACCATGTTGATTTGTAGGTTTATTTGGATCTAGTTTCACTTTTATGCTTGCCCAATAATGCCCTATTGAAGCTTTCCTGGTTCTATCCTTTTAATAATTGAACTTGCTCTGATTGTCTTATCTGTTATTGCGCTGTGCTAAAATCATTCACAGAATAGTTCTTCATTTGTACTCTTATCGCTTGGTGGGTGCTGCACTTCTAAACATCAGTACCGAAGTGTATAATTCTGTTGCAGTTACTATTACTAAGAGATTCTAGATTCAATCTGCTTTGCATATAGAGACTATTGAAAGGCTTAAGAACTAAGCGAATCTGAAAAGGATCTGAAGAAGATGTGCGACTCATGGAGAAATATCCAAAGTTGGATGTTGTGACGTTTGAGTCTATTATTGTTTAGTCCCAGTTGCATTTGGTTGAAATACCGAACCAATTTTTTAGTATCATCATGTTATGGTGATAGGGGCACTAGAAGCAGATTCTACCATTTTTCTCTGTTTCCAGATGACCTAGATAACGTAAAGCAAACAGATGTTGTGATAATCTGTATGTAGCTTCCATATTCCCATGGCTATGTAATCTGCGAACTTCTAGCTTACTGGCCTAAGGGCTTTAGAGGTGTCCAATGTCAAATCATCTAGTATCCAGGAGAGGGCTTTCTTTGTAGTTTGTTTTGTAGCTGGGAATCTGTCTGTTTGCTTGGAGTTTAAAGAGTTTCTGGAGCTGCCAATCGGTTGTCATGGTAATGAGTTTTTGACCAATTCATCCATATTGGTTTTTTTACCTAAACTATCAATATATCTTTGTAATACTCCACTTAACTAAGAACATCCTTTTAAGTTTCTAAAAGATGATCAAAAAACATCCTTTTGTTAAGTTTCTCATCCTTTTCTAACCTCCTAGACTTGACCTAAGAAACACTTTGTTATACCTTCTTCTCCAACAAACAGTCTCTGTATGTGTAAATCAATATATTCCCATGTGAAAATTCGAATATCGAACAATCTGGAGCAATGGACGTCTCAGAGTTCACCCAACTGATAGAACAACTACTTACAAGGTCTTTTCTTTTTTGTGGTGTTGCTTGGGACTGTCCCCTGTACTTCCATGTTTTATGACTTCATTCTACAACTTTATTAATATCACTCCTCTTTCATGCTGTGAGAATATATTTATCATTAAGCCAAAACTATGTATTGCCATATTCTGTGAAAGAGTATCCAGGTTGTGTTGAGTCATTATGCTAGGTGTAGAATTATTCAAGCCAACAGTTCGATGACCAACGAGCTAAGTGCAGCAAAGCTGCAGAACTTTTTGGAGGAGGAATTTCAACAATGTTGTCTGGGCAAGACCTTTTTGTTCTTTGAAGAACTTGTGGATGTTTTTTGACAAAAGAAAGGAAAAACCGAGAGATGAAGTGAAGCTGAGAAAAACAAATTAGTTAGATAAGGATGAAAAAGTAAACAGAAGAGACTTTCTGGTCATATTTTGAAAACTTAAAAGGATGTTCTTAGTTAAGTGGGATGATAAGGATATAACGAAAGTTGAGGCAAGACAATATGGATGAATTTGGTCAAGAACTCTTGTAGTAATCCTCTTATGTCAGATTCATTGCAATTGAATCTCTAAAATAGACCTTACAAAAGCCATACATTTAGTGGTCATTTTCGCTTCCAACTATAAGGTGTAGTTGTTTTTGTTCCCAACCATGGAGCATATGCTCATTAGTCACAGTTCTTTGACCCAAGCCTATGCGTAAGCTTTTTGATATGAATCCTTGAGAAGCTTTTGCACACCTTTAACTTTTGTGTGTTCAACGAACGTCTATTATTGCGGTGTGGGACTGACTATTGTCGATTTGCATTATCATCCAGGGTATTCCTGGAAGATGCATTATGTTTCTTTTCTTCTGGTTGCTGGACCAACTTCTTTGGCTATATATTTCCATCATGATCCTGGTAAGTTTCTTCTCCAATGATTTTGATGAATCAGAAACTGGTCCAGTGCCTTTTTTGTTTCTGGTTGTTTCACAGATTTAGTAGATTGTACTAGTATAATTCTGGTGATGAGATAAGTGGGGTCTTTGCAAATGTTAGCTTCATTTTCCCTTGTGTCAGTAGCACAAATATGTGCCATTTCACTTGCTGGCACTGACACATCCTAGTCTAGTCTAATGTAAAAGTTGAGGCTCCACACTCAACATACCACCATGTTACCAACAAAAGGATGGATATGAAGGCTTTAACTTTTTATCTTGAGCATGGGGAATTTTCATCACTGTATTTTTTGTAGCCAAATAACCTCTCCTGAAATTACACCAAAGTTGAAATATTCCCCTATTCTTGTTTTGCAAGTGGACAGGAATAGATTCTGCATGGAATGGCTTTTCAATAGTCTTCTAAGTACTGTCATTCTCGACGGCCACATTTTAATGGCATTTTCAACAACATACCTAATGGAATCCCACAAGTGGGGTTTGGGGAGGTTAGAATGTAGACAGATCTTACCACTACCTCACAAAGGTAAAGAGACTATTTCTTGGGAATCCTCGTCTCAGAAATCCATAAGCAGAATAGACTAGCTATAGAAAAAAGGGAAAGGAAAAGAAAAGGAAACAGAAATAATGACTAATAACGAAAAGCACATGATAATGCGCAAATACAATAAAATCAACATATATATGACGGATAATGACAACACAGGATATAAAGACAACTAATCCTACTAACCTACTATACCCCAAGGTCAAACATCAATCTAATCCTACTAACCTATTAACTTGCTCTAATTTGCGACCTTCACTCCTTTCTATCTAAAGAAAACGTTGAAGAGAAATTTGTTTTTATAACAATAGCCAATAGCCTGTTGTAGTGGAGGGACTCTAGGAATTGCATTTTTGGTGTTCAATTCTTGATTGGTCATTTTCAATTGCAATTGAATAGGACTATGAAGCTGCCACAGCTGAAGAAATACTGTCAGAATACACATGGCTCTGCCGTGAAACAAAGTAGTGATCAAGGGAATGACCAGTTTTTATAAATTAGTAAATTAATGACAATGGTACATGGTAAATAAGTTAGCCGTTGAGAAAGTTACCAGTAGTTTTTTTTTTCTTCTTACCCAGTGTGATACTCATATTGGAATCTGACGAGGTTGGATTTACATCAAGTAAGGTGGGTAACACGTGCTAAGGA
This sequence comes from Solanum clarkiae, assembly GCA_011800125.2. Taxonomy (NCBI): domain Eukaryota; kingdom Viridiplantae; phylum Streptophyta; class Magnoliopsida; order Solanales; family Solanaceae; genus Solanum; species Solanum clarkiae. Next base: position 19,228,100 of record JAABOM020000110.1, on the reverse strand, counting down.
TTTTTCTATGTCGAGGGCTTTAAATCGTGACCTCTAGTTAAGGGAAGAGTAATCCAATGCACTGCAATACATTCTCGTTGATGGTACTTAAGAAGTTAGATATGATATATTGATCGAGATTTCTTGCTTCTAAATGGAAGTTTGGTTATCTTTGCTTTCATTTATAAAAGTTAGAAATCTTTTTAGTTGTTAGAAAGCATGGCGTGTTATAAAAGAAAGATTATAAAGTAAATGCACAGAAAAAAGCATGTAGAGAGCGATTGATATGTTATTCAATTTCAAATTGATGATCAAATGAATTGAAATAACTTCTTATTTATGGAAGAATTGAAGCTGTTGGCAAAGTTGCTTGTAAGCTCCCTATAGGAACTTGGTTGTAGATTTGTTTGTAAAACTTGCTTACAGAGCTGCTTATAGGAACTTTTTTGTAGAGCTCTTGCAAAGCTGGTTATAGAAATAATAAATGGACAGCCACAATTATGTTTATTCATAGCATGATGAATGAGTTTTTTGAATATTTGTAAGAAATGAAAATATTATCAATAATTCGGAGAGGTGATAGTTCTGAAGTAAGATTGTAAAGCTATCAATCTACTTCGATTAGTATATGCAAAGTAGCACAAGTGCACTTTCTGTTTTTTTTTTCTTTTCTTTTGAAGAAGGATTTGGTAATATTTATCAAATTAGGTGTCACTTGAAAATTAATTGATTAATTATAATATTCTGAAAGTTGAAAAATTGAAACAAAAAGAGAATTGCAAAAAATTGATTCGATGCAGATTCGATGAAGAAAGTTTATAGGTCGTACTCTTGTTCACAATCCATAGATGCCAATCGTGGAAGTTGCCTGGAAGTTGGGAAAAATTTGGATCTCAGGTCAGGATCTATGACCAAAATGTAAAGATCGTAATTCTTTGTACGGATCATAGGCGAGTGTCATGATTCGATTTCTCCGATCATGATGACATCTACTATCAACTCATTGGTAGGTAAATCTAACCATACAATCTAGAGCCGTAGCAGCGGACTGCCTCAAGTGAAGAAAAGAAGCAATTACTAATGGTAATAAGAAAGAAGGATGATATAACTCAGTCATACAACAAAATAAACCATGATCTGGTATTAGTCGATAGTCAAGCTACTAACCTAAAGTAAAAGAACACAAGGTTTTTACAAATATAATACTAGCATAATTGTTTTTAAGTACAAAATAAAGACTAGTCCAAGTTTAAATAGAGAGAAATAGGCAACTCTAAATGCTAAGAGCTCACTCACATCTCCAAAATTCAATAGTTGCTCTGCACGATATTCAGATCAGCAATGAAAACTCGTACTATAATTTGCAAGGTGCAGAAATGTAGTATAAGTATTAACAAGTGATACTCAATAGACATTGACCGATTAAGCTCCAAAAACAAAAGCAAGTGTAAAGAACATGAAAACAAGGAGTATATATCACAACTAACTAATAAGAGTAATATAAAAGCCTGCAACAAGAAACACCTGATATATATAAAGGAGAAGAGGGAGAACAAGCAAAGAAGTAAAGGGCATACTTGGTGGTGCCAACCAAAACCTAGACACAAGATACGCTATGAAGAGGGATAACTAAATAACAACTCACTGACAGAAATAACACAGATATCACATCAAGGCCTAAAGGACCATATCAACTCATTCCCTGCAACAAAAAAAGTTAGGTAAATAAGAATAAGGACAATAACTATCTTCAATTCGAAGACCACTCTTTATATCGCCACATGTTTGCAAATAGTCAGACAACACCTCTTGAGCTCCTGTGTGCCTAAAAGGTTCACGCAAACAAGTAAATTTGATATCCCGTACTACTAACATGTACAAAAAAACTACGCTGATGGTAGGTAATGCATATATGAATAAAAGTTATGCAAGAAAATCTTGTAGATCATCAGTGTCATATATCTCAATCGAAGGTATACACACCTATTTTTAATCCGCGCTAGAAAGTGTGACCAATGTGCCTCTCTGAGATCGCCATGGGGGAGTGGGGTGGGCTAGAAAGTGGGACCAATGTGCCTCTCTGAGATCGCCATGGGGGAGTGGGCTGGGGTGGGGGTGGGGCTAAAAAATACCCCCATACACCTGTCCCAATCTAGGTCTTATTACAATATCTATATATCTATTATTCTCGATCTGTAAGATCCGCTCCGCTATATGACTGAAAATAATAAATCAAATCAGTATATAGAAAGGGTTGGAGGCTCAATGATCGGACCAAAAGCGTAACGAGCACATCATCGGCCCCAAATATATATTGAGCACATTCTAGATGCCTCCAGTCCAAGTGCTAAGTAGTAAAGGTAGTATGGCCATACAAAATTGGGGCTAGGAAAGTAATATATATTGTTTATAAAATACACAAAGATACAATAAATTACAATAATTAATAACTTAAAATATTTAAATTTACATTAAAATTTAATTGACACTCAAAATTCGATTTATGCCACGTAAATTGTTATAAAAAATAAAAATATTGGACCACACTAACATGGATATCTGTGTCTACTATATAAGAGAGAGTTGAGGGTGAAGCATGAAAGTTCTGAAGCAGGCACATCTTCATTGACGTGTCTGTTTCAGCACGGATATTTTCATAAAAGATTGTAGAGTAATATTTCTTTTATTTTACTCTAATTTAATTGGTTATACAATTTTATTAAAATTATAGGAGTCGTTTTAGCTATGGTTTTTAGTTTTAAATTCATATCCTTTGGTTCTAATTTTATTATTTTGAATATTGATAATATTTGTGTGTATTTTGTAACTGTTTTAAAGCAATGATCATGATTAAAAAATATGTTTATTATGGATATTTTAATAGTCCTCTTTACATTAGAGTTGCTAAAAAAAGCAATAATTTACTATCACATAAATATAGATTAAGATTATTTAATTAATGCCAGTTAAAATTTATCAATTTTAGTACTACTATCTATCATATATTTATTTTGCACTTAATAAAATGATAATTTAATAGCATTTAATTAATATCACATAAAAATAAATTTATAAATAAATATTAAAATCGTGCAAAAATTTTCACAACTAGTTCTCTTATATAATAAGAGTGAGTTAGGTGGCAAGCACACACCTCTCCATCAATATGCTTGCTTGAGATGCTTATTTCCTCTTATACATTATGTGGAGTCCATAAAATATTTCGTACACTTTTTAATTTAACCTTTTTAAGGCAGTTGCTTTTTTCAACTATGATTTTGCAATATTGTCACTAATAAATAATTTTTCCAGTTGCTTCAATTATAGTTTCACTATATCATCCCAATCAGCTATTTTAAGTTAAGTAAATATTAAAATTCTAAAAATAAATACTGAAATTAGGATGAAATAAATTTCTGACAAATAAAATTAAATAACTATTTGAATATCTTTCCATAATATTATAAATTCGAAATCACTTAATAATTAAATTTAATTATTTATTTAATAATATTAAATTATATTATTAAAAAATAAACTGTCTAGGAATTTTTGTAACTGGTCTCAAAAGAGACAATAGTTTGGGCGGCTCTGCCCGCAACTCCCGAACGACCACTTGTAAACATCAATACTGAAGTGTTTCACCAAGTCCCTCAACACGTGTAATATATTTCCAGCGTTAAGTAATACTACTACTTTATCACCTTAATGCAACTTGTGTTTCTCCATCCTCTTCTTATTTGACCACTATAATTTAAGATATGCTCTTTCACTCATAAATTTTACAAGAGAAATATTTTTGCTAAAAAGTTAAAAGACCATGAGCATGGACAATAACCAAGAAAAGCCAGTGAAATATGGAGATGTATTTTCGGTTTCGATCGAACTTGGTGCCAAATTGATAGCTCCCGAAGATGCATCAATAATGCAGTCCGCCGAGAGTATAGCGCTAGGTCATGTTCCCAGAGGCGGGCCAGCATCACTGATGCAGTCGGCTGCCTCTCAGAATGAGCGTATTGGTGTTATTGCTCCTCATGAAATGACAAATCAGAGTGTCACCGTCTCTCACGTGGAAGTTGGAGGCACTCGCATTGTTTCGGAATCTGTCGCTGGAGAGGTAAACTTCATTTTAGATCATCGTAATCATACTATTAACTTACAAGTAATTCAGGTTCGTTTCACGAGGCTTCAAAGTCTATAATAAATTAAATAATTATAACATATTCACTTTAATACTATAAGTGAATTCAGAAGAGGTAGAATAAATACATACATTATGAAATAAAAAGATAAATAAAATAATTTTTTAATTTAAAATATATTAGAATAATCAAATTTTATTTAAAAAATTTATATAATGATATTGAAATAGTATGGTACGAAAGTTGATATATTGATACCAAGAATGTTAATTAGTTTTTGAAATTTCAAGAAGATATAAAAGAAATTTAATTTTTTTATCAGTTCATCCAAGGGAATTTCGGATATAATATATTTTTAATTTACTCAGCAATCTCTATTAAAAAATAATTAGTAAAAACTCAAATACTTATCTATTCTGCCATCGGCAGCCACTCCTCCGATAGCGAAAATTATGAATTTTTAGGTATTAACTGTTGAACTAAAGTAGAGTGTACTTTAATGATTTTTACTGAACTCGATATGTATGTAATATAGTAGATAGTATGCATGAACAAGGGTGGATGTCGTATGAATTAATTGAATATGTAGGTAGTTGCCCAATATATTTATCCATCAGAAGCAGGAGGTGATGAAAATAGATCATCACGATATCCTACCACAGGAGTCCAAGAGGAGGCGGTTACGGTGGGTGAATCTCTGGAGGCGGTGGCACTTAAGCCTGCAGGGGACAAACCAATTGAGCAGAGCGACGCGGCTGCAATACAGGCTGCCGAAGCAAGAGCTACTGGACGAAGCGAAGTAGTGCCGGGAGGTGTAGGAGCACAAGCTCAACGGGCTGCTTCCATAAATGCAGATCAAACCGATGATGACAAGACTACCCTAGGAGATGTGCTAAAGGTAAGTCCTTCAAAGATTATATGCGTCCCTATGACGAGTGTAGGGACAGTAGTTTCCCGCGACATACTCGATCAGTGTAATTTAACATTTTGTGGGTCTACTCATAACACGTGGTATTTATTTGTTGTTTATTAGGATGCAACGAGGAAGCTTATAGATGATAAGGCAGTGAAGAAGGAAGATGCAGAAGCGGTGGTGGGTGCTGAAATAAGGAATAAGCTAGACATGGCTACACATCCCGGAGGGGTAGCAGCCTCCATCACCACAGCAGCTAATCTCAACATATTCTAGCGACTTCATTGGTATTAATTTCATGTGGGTGTTTTTGTTTGGTTTATCCTTGTTCTTGTAAGTAGTCGAGTGCAATGGCGGATTTCCAAGTTTTAATATTTTAATAAGTGGGTACAACAATAACATATTCAATATATATATATATATATATATATATATATTACTTTAAAAGCACTAGTTCCACAATTTCTAACATTAAATTACTAAAATATTCCTTTTTTAAAAACCTAACATCCTAATTACTTTTTAAAAATCTATTGCCTCGTCAACTACCCCAACGCGAACCGATATACTCCTTCGGCAGAAAAGAAACTCAAGTTTCAATAGTTGCATCAACAATGCCGCTCGGCGATTAACTCATATGTGCAAAGAATTGTTGGGTTGTGCACTAATCTCGCGCTTTAACTCTTCTTCCCGAAGAGATACTCACGTAAAAATACTTGATATTGTTAATGACACGACTGTAAAGATGATTTGCTGAAACCACGCTTGGATGCAAAGCGACTATTCGTTCCGAGTAGTAGCGTAGATTGCGTTACTCCACAGGCGCCTTCATCTGACAACCATCTTTGGCAGAGTTGCACTGTTTCCGTTGTCTTCTTACAAAATGGTCAGGGTTGAATACTCAATTACCAGGTCATAATGACGAGAGATATTCCTGACGAGCCTGAGTCAGGGTGTTTTGATTTGAAACATGCCGACTGAAATATTTTGCAGATGACAGTGTTGCTGTAAAAAAACAGTAGTGTCCACCAGCCTCATCCAGAGGCACGTGCAGTGGTGACAAACTTTAACATATGAACAAGAGTTTGTGCTTTTTGATTTCAGATCAATAAACTATTTTGCCTTTTCTTGCTTGACTTTTTAACAGATGCTCTTGACTCTCTGTTGGCAACATATATCTGAAAAAGAATTTAGAAAGCTATGTACGGAAAGGAAGCTATTTACGAAGATATCCAGTCATTCCCAGATAATATCATTTACATTTTTATATGCTATTGTTCCTATATATTACATCTCGCCTCTCATCCCATAACTTTAGTTGCCGATGAGGTAAGATCACTTACACTTTGATATGCTACTGTTCCTATCTAATTTCCTCATTCCATGTCGTGTGTCATCCCCTGTCCGCTTAATTAAATAACGGGGTACAAAGCTGCAAGCAACACTCTTTAATCGGCAAATCGACACATGGAGAGACTTCTTGAAGCCAAATAAGAGTTACTACAGATCATGTCAACCCCAAGTACACATTAGTGCACAAAGAAGTGCCAAAGCATCTGGCTGATTGGACAAGTAGTGGTGTTCAAAAAGGTCCACTGAAATGCATTGAGATGAATTTATCATGTATTCTTGTGTTAAACAGCCTGATAAACATTTTTCTTGGTTGAATGAGACCATGAGTTTAGATAAATTCAATGTGTTTTGCTTGAGAAATCCCGTATGGCTTATATTAGCCTGGATATACGCAATAAAGGAAGTGCATCGAGAAGCTGCTTGACATGAGAGCTATCTCAATCATGACAGGTTGTCTGCTAGGTACTATACAATTTATTTATTTAAGCCACCATTGTTCATCCTTGGCTAAACGCAATCAAATATTGGAATACTTTTTGGTCGGCGCTCCCATAAATAAATAAATGAGACTCCTGGTCCTGATGGAACCAGAGATTCCGACACTCCAAAGACACCTTATGCAATAGTCGCTCAGGAAACTTCACCGCGATGATGAATGCGATCAAGTTGCAAGATTGAAAACATACAACACAGAATGGAATCAGGAACTTATGAATGGTCCAGCTTTACCTCTTCAGTGTTGTTGTGTCTGCGCTAAAATTACCTTGGATGAAGTCTACAGGGCCAAAATTTCACAATAGCTGTAAAATTAGCTAAGCCAAATTTGTGTATTGAGTTTATTGACAAACTTCCGAAATCACAACATTATAACATACAGAGATCAACATTTGTTCTTAATGCCCAAAGAGGCTACATGAACTGGCATTAAGAGCACAAGTTCATCTTAATATGTGGAGCTACACTACACACAACATATAGCAGATAATGTTAAAGGGATTGTGAAATCTTTGGCACTGAAGACTTGATTCACTGTGATGTGACTATTCTGTTCACCATTTGTTTAAGTGAATCAACTCATAATACAATTTTGTGGTCTTCACAGAAGAAGAAGAAACCAGTCGAAGAAGAAGAAGATTTAGGGCAATTTTTTCTGTTATTCAATTAATTAAGGGGGCTGCACAGTATATGTGTATTTATACATGTATGGATCCCCATGGTACCTATTATGTACCCTCAAATCACA
>JAABOM020000110.1:19201343-19213970 GCA_011800125.2 Solanum clarkiae | reverse complement strand
ATTTAAATTTTGAAAGCCAATCTAATTGACTCTTAAAGTGAATGTGATAACTACTTTTGAATTGACGAAGTAATTAGCAACCTCAAGTACAATAAGTTCAACAGATTTTATACTATTGAGCTATGCATCGATAAATTTTCTTTTATACGCCGATTAGATAATACTTATTTTTGTCCAATAACCGTAACGATATTTGATTGATTTTAAAAAAATAGAAATTAACTTATAGTTTGAATAAATCGTAAGTAATTATTTTTATTAGGTTTAAAGCTAAACAATAAATAAGTTAAATTATCTTTAAAGAAAAACAATATTTTTTCTATTTTATTTTATGCGACAATATTTTCGTAATCCTTTCAAAAAATAAATGTCATCATATTATAATTAAAAAAAATATAATTTTAAAAAAAATTTCACCCATAAAAAAACTACTTAATAATTTTAGACTCGGACGAAACCACGTCCTCCTCTAAGGGATAATAACCAATACATGACATGATTAGAATAGCAACAAAAGCTGTGGGCTTACATATAATTTATTTTTGAAATTTAAAATATTTATCCGTTAAAGCTCTTCTTCTGTTTTAAATTCAAAAAAGAAAACATTAAAGTTTGTCTTTGGTGCAGTGATACATGATAATGTGCTATATACAGTCGTACAATAAAATAGATAAATACAAAATAATTTTAATCACTGACACCATGTTAGATATACTGCTTCATCAGTAAATTATTAATGACATTCCAAAATTGTGAAAAAAAATTCACGAGGTGAGTGTATATATGGCAAATACATAAGGGCATTTTATATATGTGGCGTGCTTTTGTTTCACAGAAAATGCAAACAAATAAATAGTTTGAATGAACTAGTTGGGCAGCTTCAAGACAAAATGCAACAGAATCTTTGTTTTGTTTTTCACTTTGATTTTTTGCTGTTTGGGTGTAAAACATAACTCATCTGTTGTTGTTCAAGATTCTTAATTTTAATTATTAATAGTTGAGAGATGCCAGTGATATATGACTTGGTTTGTGAACACAAGTTGGGTTATTATTGGTTTATAATTTTACAAAATTATTATATGGTCACTTTGAGATGGTGGATATAATATATAGAGTTATTCCATTGATGTGCTACCCTCATGTGATCATCTAAAATCATTACTATTTGGAATAATGATATAAAATTAAATAAGATCAAGTTGAAGTTTTGTTTGAATATATAATTGATATTTCTTAAAGTTATATTTTTTGCTTCATAACTGTGGAAGTCCTAGGTAAATTTCTTAATTTGTATACAATTTTATCAAATGAACAAAATATAGATAAAAAAATAAGATATTGAAATATACTAAGACATTGCATGGATAAATCATGTTAATAAATAAAGCTCGAATTTGTATGAATGAAAAGGAAACAGACTTGAGGGAAAAAACTGGATAGAAGGTCAATCATCACTAATTTTGTTGAGGTAAATGGAGTTTTGATGATGGACACAGGACCATGAAACATTTTGATTAGTCATGTCCTTCATTGCACTGTCTCAGAGAGGAGAATACTAGATGCCACAAGATGTGAAATGGATAGAGTACTTGGAGATAAGGTCGCAATATTAAAGTAGGAAGTCAATTCAGAAATTACAGGGAATAAAAGAACTGGTATGAAGAGGGAGTTCAAAAAGCTGAAAAACTCTACCACTGCAAAAGATGGAAAATAAGAGATTGACTTGATGAAGAACTTTGGTGTGCAGAGGGAGTTCGAAAAGCTGAAGAACTCTACTACTGCAAAAAACGAAAAACAAAGAGGTTGACTTGATGAAGAACTCTTCAGTAACTTGATTAAAAAGGACGAAAAAGATTCAGTGTAATTCACCTAGATAAAAAGCAAAAACTGGTCTGTGAAGTCTAGAGTCTTGAGAGCAAATTAGTAGGTTTGTTTCATTGTTGAGCTACGTCCAGAAAGTTATTTAATTCTTTCTTGTTGAGTCATGTTGTCTTACTTAGCTCAGTGATCTATAAATTGAGATTAGGTAAGGTTTGTTTCATCGTTGAGCTACGTCTAGGAAATTATTTAATTCTTTCTTGTTGAGTCATGCTGTCTTACTTAGCTCAGTGATCTATAAATTGAGATTAGGTATAGTCTTCAAGTTGGGGACAATTCAAAGACTTGGGAATATAAACCTTGTGAGGTTTGCGTATAGTTAGGAGTTGTTTGAAATTCGTTATTGCTTAGATTATTAGGAATTATAATCTTTTTGTTGAAGCTCATTTTGATTTAGTAAAGTTGGGAAAAATTCCTGTAGGGTTACATGTCGTGATTTTTCACCTTTTATGAGCGGGTGTTTCCACGTAAAACTTCAGTGTTCTCATCTGTTTTTACTTTTTGGAAACACGTCTACAAACTTGGTTCTTCGATTAACCAAATCCATAGATTTTGCAAATTTAACAATTGGTATCAGAGCAGGTGTTCTTATTAAAGGCTAATACCTAAGAATTAATCATGATGAACACTGCACCACTTCTTGGACATGAGGAAGGACAATCATCTGTGAGGTCACCACTCTTCAATGGAACTCATTTTGGTTGGTGGAAGGCTAGGATGGAAGATTTCATCCAAGGAGAGGATTACGAACGCTGGGATAGGATCATTGTGGGACCTACTATCCAATTGAAAATTGTTGAATGTCTGCAAGTTCCAAAAAAAGAAGGGAATTCAACGTTGTTGACCTTGTGGCACTAAGGAAAAATGCTAAAGACAAAAATATTTTGATTTGTGGATTGGAACCAGATGAGTATAACAGGATATCGAACTGCACCACTGCTAAGCAAATATATGATGCTTTTATTATAGCTCATGAAGGAACTACTCATGTTAGGAAGTTCAGAGTTGCCATGTTGTTCACTGAATAGGAAACTTTCAAGATGAAGGAAAATGAGTCTCTCCAGGACAAGATGGCAAGGTTCACACTTATCATCAATGAACTAACATCCTTAGGTAAGGTTCTCACTACAGAGGACCAAGTGGAAAAAGTTCTAAGGATCTTAACCAAAGTCAAATAAGATGTGAAAGTCACTGTCATAAAGGAAGTTATGGACATTAAAACCATGACCTATAATGAATTGGTTGGAAATCTCAGGACTTATGAAATGAACATGGAAAACCAATAGAAAGAGGCAGCAACGGCTAAGAAATCACTCGCATTAAAGGCAACTTCTAATGATGAGGGATCAGATCTAGATGAGGATCAGATAGCCTTTTTAGCAAAGAATTTTCAAGAAATTTTTCAAGAAAGGGAAAAGAAAGAGAAGAGAGAAACAGGTAGCTGAAAGTGGTCCGATGACTTAGGAAGCAGAAAATGGTTTGATGATAAGAGCTAATCAGGATAATACAAGTGTGGAAAAATGGATCATCATATCAAACACTGTCATAATGAAAAATTGAGTGGAAAAAGAAAAGAATTGAGAAAGAAATAAAGGACAAAGCTGCCAAGCAAAAAGAGAAAGAGGAATATGCTATGATGGCTGCTTTGGGATCCGAATTGAGGATTCATACATTGAAAATATAGATAAAACTGCATTCATGGCTGCTGAAGATTCATACCTTGAAGATGTATGATAAATCTGAGGTAAGTATTTTTGAACTCAAAGAAAAGTTGCATCTCTTTTCAAAAAGAAAGTTAATCTTGCTAATGAATGGGTTGATAGATAATTTTCAAAATATAGCTAATGAAAAGGATCAACTGATTAAGGATTTTTCAGATAAAATTTGAAAGTCTTGAGGAAAACTGCCTGAATGAAACTACCGAAGAAAATCACAAGTTGAAGAAAAAGGTTGTACAACTTGATTCACTTGTGCTGAATTTAATGCTGAAAAAGGAAAGAGTGTAATGAGTGAAACACATCATAAAGTTGAGACTAAATTGAAAGAATGTAAAATTGAATTTTTTGCTGAGAAAGAAAAAGTTAGAAAATTGACTCAGAAAATTTTCTCCCTAAAATTGGATCTAGAAAGGCAAATAGGTGGATACAATCTTCAAGAATAGTGTACCATCTAGGAAACAGAAGTCATAATGAGAAAGTTGGAATAGGATTCTATCATGAGAATGTCACCACTACTGCCCTGTGCTATTTTTATGGGAAAATTGGTCATCCAACTACTGAGTGTCCAATCATAAATAATGTCATGTAAAGGAACACTAGTCATTTGTACAAAAAGTGCCCTAAGAATGATCAAAGAAACAAGTCATGGGACATGTTACCAAGTTGAGCAAGAAGGGATCTTATTCATCTTTTTTACAATAAGAAATGACTTAAGCTAGTCCACGTTCCTAAATCTAATCCCTGATTTTTTTTGCAGGCTGATGTGAAAAGAACCAAGCATTGGTATATGGATAGTGCTTGCTCAAGGCATATGATTAGAGACAAACTCAAGTTCCTTTCACTTGCACCTATGAAAGGAGGAAAAGTTTCCTTTAGAGATAAGAAAAAGGGTATTGTTGTTGGAGTTGGAAAGATTGGAAGAAATGAATTAAGGGCCTTGAAAAAGGGCTACCATATGGATGGATTGAAACACAGTTTATTGAGTATATCTTAATTGTGTGATAAAGGTAACAACGTAACCTTCACTTCTGTAGGTTTTAGGGTCAAAAAGTTGGACACATGGGAGATAGTTCTGATTGCCAAAAGACATAAAAATGTGTACAAGGCTGACATCATGAGAATGCCAGGTACACAATTGAAATGTTTGAGTGTTATTGCTAATAATCCTTTACTTTGGCACAAAAGACTTGGACATGCAAGTCTAAAGCAACTGAATACTCTGGCGTCAACGGACATAGTTATAGGGCTGCCTAAAACTAAGTTCAAAGACAATAAAGTATGCAGTGCATATGTAAGAGAGAAGCAAGTAAGATCATCCTTAAGTCAAAGAACCAGGTAAGCACAACCAGGTGTTTAGAATTGGTTCACATCGACCTATGTGGGCCCATGAGGATAAAAAGTAGGGGTGGTAAAAGGATGACTATGAGCTGGAGCACAGGACAGAGCAACAAGCAATGCTACCTGGTTCGTTTGCAAGACAATCGGAGAGCTCATAGTCAGGGGGAACTATAGGTTCTGAAACTCAGTCTGCTGATATCGAATGTGCCCAATTAGAATCTGTAAAAGTTGAACAAACTCAAGAATTTGCCAAGCTAATGAATGGAGAATTTAATATGAGCATGATGGGAAAATTCAAGAGGATCTTCAGGTATCTTAAGAGAACTTTGGAATTGAGACTTTATTACTCTAAGGATAGTAGTGTCAACCTTGTAGGGTATACTGATGCTGACTATGCTGGTTATTTAGTGGATATAAAAAGTACTTCAGGTATGGCTCACTTCCTTGAACATGTTTGATTTTCTGGTCCATTAAGAAACAAAACTGTGTATCCTTGTCAACTACTGAGGTTGAATATGTGGCTGCTGAATCATGTTGTGCTCAGTTGCTTTGGATTAAGCAATAACTGCTGGAATTTGGTATAGATGTTGGTTGTATCTCTATTCTTTGTGATAACACCAGTGCTATTAATATTGCTAAGAATCCTGTTCAACATGAAAGAACTAAACATATTGATATAAGACACCATTTTCTTCGTGACAATCTGAAAGAGGGTCATGCTTCAATAATATTTTATCCTACTGAAAAATCAAATCACTGACATCTGTACTAAAGTGCTATGTAGGGAATACTTTGAAAAAATCAGAAAGACTGGGATGATTAAGATTGCATAAACTCCCCTCGATAATTGACTAGAAAATCAGGTTCTGTACTAACTTCTAAAATAAGTTCTCATTTCAATTCAAACATGTAGTGTATCCCAAAATCCAGAAAAATGAACTAAGTCTTCATTAGTGTGTATTGCAGCGTACAGATTACTAGCTCAGGTGTAGAGGCTGATGGAAAGCTGAAAATAAACTAGGTAATAATTGTTGTGTGTCTAAATTAGTGATTGATACATGAATCAGGTACCCTGACCTGTTCTGTATTTTTTCCTAAGTCATCATCATTTTGCCGCCAAAATCCTCTACCACTACCAAGACCCCTCCTATATTTAGAGAATCTTCAAGCATGGAGAAACACGTCTCTCAACTTGGCTCATCAGATGACTCTGAAACTGAGAGTGATTGTGAGCAACCTCCTGTTGACACCACTGACCCATAGTTACTCTCCCTCAGTCATTTTCAAAAGTGCTCCCTCATTTGGGGCCGAGTCATTATAGGGTTTGGGGGGGGTCTGACATGGATATTCTTCTTTCTGAATTAGAATTTCAGGGGTGATCCAACTTGTTTCTCTTAGGTAACATTTAAAGGAAATTCGCTAAGTCGAGATGTATGAGTTTTATAGGAGGGGAATGGTGCGTGATTCCGTTTTCATCACTACTATTCGGGGTAAGTCCATTAATCGTGGTGCTCCAGACATTGGGAGAATTTTAGGGACTCCTAATGAGGGTTGGGATCATTATGTTCGCCACGAATGGCCTCCTCTTGACGACCTGCCTTTTGCTCTTGAAATTTCACGCAAGTTCTCAGGTCGTCCTATCTTGGCTTAACATAGGTGTGTCCTGCACAAAGAAATGTCTTCTCTTCATAGGTTGTATTTTGATGTTGTGCAAAAAGTCCTCATCCCTAGGAAGAAAAAAAGGTTTGAGGCTAGTTTCCTTGATTTGACTCTGATGGAACTATTAGATACAAACGTTCCTATCAGTCTGCTTAGCCTAACTCTTAAGCATATGCAGCATGTCCTTATCCAGGATATAAATGGGCAGGCCCTTTCTTTTGACTTTTCGCTGTCTGAGATCTTTGAGGCCTAATTTGTTCCTGTCCAAGTCTGGACCATGCAAACGACTAAAGATGTGCTTGGATAGGTGAACCATTCTGATCTACCTGTTTCTATGCAGAGTTGGCACCCCTCTTCAAAGACTTCAAGTTACTTTGGACGCTAAGACATTAGAATTAGCCTTTGTACATCAGGATCTGTCCAGTAAAGAAGTGCCTTGCTTTCCAGGATCTCTGACCTTGAGGACACTCTGCATAAGGAACGTGCTGACCATGTTGAGATTGTTCATAAACTGTTCTTGTTGATTCCCTCCACAGCCCCCTCTATATGACATATTCCTTTGATCTGTTTCTAGTTTTTTGGTACATGCCCATCTTATCAATAACTCTGTCAAGATGCTTAACTTTTGTTTCTTAGTTAATTTTCTTTTCTAGACTGCTTTTGTATGTTGATCTCAATGTAATTTGCTATCTTTAATGCATACAAATGTTTCTTATTCTACTTTGTGTTATTGGTGATGACTGGGTGTGGCCTTGACTTATGCACACTTACCTCTTGGTATGATTGTTACAAAGCTTGGTTTTTCGATAATACCAAAAGAGGGAAGTTATATCTGAGTTGTGCAATGTTTATAACCCTTGCTTAACCAGTTTCATTCTCAAGTTTCCTTCTTAGTAGCTGCAGGGCAAGATAGATAGATGCTGACACTCAGGAAGTTTGTCATCATCTAAAATGGGGAATATGTTGAGGTAGATGGATTTTTAATGATGGACATGAGATCATAAAATATGTTGATTAGTCAAGTCCTTCATTGCACTGTCTCAAAGAGGAGAAGATTAGATGCCACAAGTGCGAAATGGATAAAGTACTTGGAGATAAGGTCGCAACATTAAAGTAGGAAGTTAGTTCAAAAATTACAGGAAATAAAAGAGTTGGTATGAAGAGGGAGTTCAAAAAGCTGAAGAACTCCACTACTGCAAAAGATCGAAAACAAGGAGGTTGACTTCATGAAGAAATCTGGTGTGAAGAGAGAGTTCGAAAAGCCGAAGAACTCTACTACTGCAAAAGACGAAAAACAAAGAGGTTAACTTGATGAAGAACTCTTCAGCAACTTGATTAAAAAGGGGGAAAAGGATTCAATGTAATTCACTTAGACAAAAAGCAAAAAAGGGTCTGTGAAGTCTAGTCTTGAGAGCAAATTAGCAGGCTTGTTTCATTGTTGAGCTACGTCCAGGAAATTATTTAATTCTTTCTTATTGAGTCGTGTTGTCTTACTTAGCTCAGTGATCTATAAATGGAGATTAGGTATAGCCTTCAAGTTGGGGGCAACTCAAAGACTTGGGAATATAAACCTTGGGAGGTTTATGTGTAGTTAGGAGTTGTTTGAAATTCGTTGTTGCTTAGATTACTAGGAATTTTAATCTTTAGGCTCATTTTGATTTAGTAAAGTTGGGGAAAATTCTTGTAGGGGTACAGGTCGTGGTTTTTCACCTTTTGTAAGCCAGGTATTTTCATGTAAAAATTCTGTGTCCGCATCTGTTTTTACTTTTTGAAAACACGTCTACAAACTTGATTCTTCGATTAGGCAAATCCATAAGTTGTGCAAATCTAACAGATTTATTCAACTAACACAATACAAACTTATCAATTATATATACACAATTATACCATCTAACTTTCACTCTAATTAACTCCTAACATATTATTAACTAACTTAAAGTTAGTTATAAGTACTTTTCCAGGCTGGCATTATGGCCAACAACTTGTTTATCATCTTGTTCTCGACATTCCCCCTCAAGTTGAGGGTTGAAAACATCTAATAACCTCAAGTTATTTAATAAGTAGTGATGTTGTTAGCTTCCCGATGCTTTTGTTAAAATATCAGCTTCTTAATCAGTCCCTGGGATATGCATCGCTTTGATTAGTCCTTTTTGTATCTTTTCTCTTACAAAGTGACAATCTATCTGAATGTGTTTTGTGCTCTCATGGAAAATTGAATTTCTTTACATCTGTATGGCAACTTTGTTGTCATAAAATAATTCTATAAGCATTTTCACCTTCACATTTGTTTCTCCCAATAGTCCTACAAGCCAAACTATTTCTGAGACAACTGTAGCAATGCTCCTGTATGTATTCAACCTCAGTTGTACTTCTAGATATGATTTCCTGCTTCTTTGATTTCCAAGAAATCAAGGATCTTCCCGACTTGACCTAGTAGCCTGTCACTGACTTCCTTATCATAGCACAAGATGCTCAATCAGAGTCATAGAAGGCTCTTAATGTAACATCCTCATCACTACTCAACAAAATTCCTAAATCCCAAGTTTTTATTCCTGTAAACACCTTGCTCTCTTTCCATATCCCTAGTAAACTTGAAATCAGGTGGATATCCAATCAACTTGTAGCATTGCTCTCTGTATGACGTCTAAGGTGACAAAAATCACATTTGAAGATTATTCTTCCTTATCTTCACATTGTTGCAATTCCTTGAGAAAGCATTGTTCATACTAGATCATGAAGCTTCTCCCTCTCCATAATGTGGTGACAGTACTGATTTTTGCTTCAAATTGTAACCATGTCTTGTTACTATTGTTGTTGCAAGAGCTGAGGATTTTTCCTCTTCATAATGTGATCGAGTGTGTGACATCTGTATAGCCATGTTCAAATGTGCCCTCTGACTCTCTTTATAGAATAAGCTTAATTTACAGTAGGTATGTTTGGCATCATTAAGATTTCACTTCGTGACTGATTGCAATTTTCATTTAATCCTCCCAAAAATTGCATCAGCTTTTGTTGATCCAAATTCATGATGAAGTCGCGTGATCTATCACATAAACACGACGGAGGTGGTACTAGTGATTCATATTCTTCCCATAGTTCACTCAGTTTTGACAAATAGGCTGTGTTATGCTGAAAATTACCGACTCTTAAAATAAAATTGAAAAATTAAAAATTGTTCGAGAATCAAGAATCAATCTAAACTCGATTAATTTGAGCAAAATTAATTCTCGAAATTCGAAAGGACACAGAGTCGCCACCTAATTTTGCGGATAATCAGGAAACTATTAAAATATTTTTAAAAGACCTAACAGAGAAAATCTTTTAAAAATCCAAAGATAGGGTTCGGGTTCACATTTCCATTTCGAGAAGGTTTTAAGCACTCGGAATGGCCGCTAAATGCGGTTATCCGGCGATTATGAAAATTTGACCAACTCTTTGACTATTTAAATTTGAAAAGTTTGACTCATTTTTTAAGATTTCTGCTTGACTTGAAAACTTTTAATTAAACTAAGATTATTTGACAAAACTTGACGCTTTGACTAAATTTGAAAGTTTAAATAAAGGCAACAAAATCATATTTTTGTTTTCTTTTAATTATTATTATTATTTTTTATGCAAATACTTTCTGAAATAAAACAAGATAAAATGAAAGCAACATAAATGACTTGACATATTGGGGAATCTAATTAAATTGAAACCAATAGAATAAAGTGTTAGTAATACAAACACATATATGAACAACAAAAAATAAAATAAAGAGTTTGAAGTTATCCTGGGCTTTTATCCCATTTCTGTTGCAATTTTGCTTAACAGCTTCTTTCTCACGATAATTGGGTTGACTCGTACAGAGGATGTTTGGGCCTCCATGGCCTCTTGGATGCAGAAATGGGAATCCAAAATGACTCCGGCATTATTCATGCAAAGAAAAGAAAATAAGGATTAGACATAACTGACAACATAATGAGGCTATTTGGTTCTTCCTCAAAAGGAGGAGAAAACAAGACATCTAAAGTTTATGGAAAATGTTGTAGTCTCAACAGCAAAAGCGCACAGCATCTAAGGAATCAGGTAGCTCCATTAAACACAATCAGAGATCATATACTACCATGTTCGAACCATTATTCATATGGAATTATCCACGTACCCTACTGTGAAGAACAAACAAGAAACAAATTAACTACTTAATTAAGAGTTAACCATTCTTGTCTTTTGAGGAGTTAACCGAAACAACATCAAAGGGAAATTTTCAGACTCCAGTCCAAGATTCAGAAGAGACAAAATGTAATCAGGCAAAATCAGCTTGGGCTCATAATGTAATCAGGCCAGATGCGCACACATGACATTTATGAAGTCAGACAATTACTCCTAAAATAGAAAAAAGATATGACAAAGAACAGAAAAACATCAAACCAGAAAGCAACATAAAACATCAAACCAGAAAAAACATCAAACAATGCTTCGAGTCAGAAAGGAACAAAAAAAATCAAAACAGAAAACAGAAAGAGGCAGGCTTTCGACATTTAGCAATTTGGTATGTAGTAGGGACATGCTTAAATTTGTGCAATTGACTTTTCAATATGCCTATGAGCGTGATAGTTAAAGCATTTCAAAATTTAGGAACCAAATGACATATGTAGCCAACCACAGCCTACATGAATCAATCATCAAACAAGAAAACAATAATTCACCCTTCATACATAGAAAGAGAAACAGAAGCATGCTCTTAAGATTTAACCCTATAAGAATCGAGCAATATCAACGCAACGTGAACCATGAACCAATTAAAAGGGGGGAAGGCAGTTAATTCTTATCTCATTTCGCATCTAAGTCATTCGATAATCATCGTAAACAGACATAACCCAAAGAAATAAGGCCCAATATAGATGCGGAATAACAAGACAAATCAAGGAAACAAGCTTGAGCAGAGATGCAAAACATTGTTTCGATGCTCATTTTAAGAATATATTTCAAATGATAACAAGTTCATTTGGCAGAGATAACATGGCATAGCTATTTTGGTTGAACTGTAGCTTCACATCAGGAGAACTTAGCATATGACACAGCTTCATTAGTTGAACAAAATCTACAATTCGAACAAAGCAACCTGATGTACAAGTTAAACAGGGAATACGATCCTATGATTTCGGGAAGCATCTTAACAACAATTACCAACAGTCACAGCTTCGTGATAGTTAACCAGATATCAACTACTTAGCCAAACACATCAATTCAATGCATTTTAAAACTAGAATACCATTACCCACACAACTAATTATAGCAGGAATCATTGCACATATTGTGTATGAGGAAAAAGTTGAATCGGATTACGTATTTTACCTTTTGGGGGGGCAGCGAATCGGGACAAATGAGCTCGATAAAGCTTGTGGTGGAATCGAATCGAATTCGATTTCTGGGAAATTGTCTGAACTAGGATCAAAATTGGAAACTGTTTCTGTGGGTTTCGATGGCTTACTTCCGCTCTCAATCTTTCGATAAACTCCTTTTCCTCTCTGATGTTCTTCACCCCCCCTTGTTCGTATTGAACATGGAATTTTTATAGCAAAAATAGAATAACGGATCAATTTTGACAACAAGTGATGGGTTTCGAGGAATCTTTATGCACGCGTGAGGTGGTGCGCCCTGTCACCTCTGACAGAGGGTTGTAGTGCGGTATGGGTCATGGTTGTGCGGTGTCAGGGCGATATGGACGTGGTCTGGTTTGGTCGGACGTTGGCAGTGGTTCGGGTTTCGCAAAAGGAGAAGAAGAGAAGAAGGGCAAGGGATGGGAGAGAGGGACGATGGCGATGGTTGCTTAGGTGAGGGGTGGTGGTGAGGAGCGGGGTCGGCGACGAGGATGAGGGTGAGGGAATGACAGTGAAGGGGAGATGAGGTGTCGGCGGCGATTTAGGGTTTTTCTCTGGTTTGCCTTCCAATCCCATTTCCCCTCTCTGCTGGGGATTAAGAAGAAGAAGAATCCAAAAGGGAAAATGGGAAATTGGGGTTCTGGGAAAGGGAAAGACGGCGTGGGGAAGGA
>JAABOM020000110.1:19178827-19201243 GCA_011800125.2 Solanum clarkiae | reverse complement strand
ATCGAACAAGATTTTTTTTTTTTTTTTTGCAAATTGAAATAATCGATTTTTTTTTAAATATAATTTTATGAGTCAAATTGTAAATTTTAAAAAGTTGAAATCATATAATTTGAAATTTCAAAAAAAAACTTTTTGAAAATTTTAAAATTTAAAATCATGTTACTAAATCACATCTTCAAACTTCATATGCTAACTTAAAATTATAATTTCATATCGCAATGTTGAAAGGCAAGCTTAGAATCCATATGGCCATAAAATTTATCTATTTAAAATCAAATCTCAAAATCGACTAAAACTTGGTTGAATTTTTTTGACCGATTTTACCAAATGCTAGCTTAGTACATTACTTCTCTCTCTTTTTTTCTCTTATTTTGTTTTATTTAAGACAAAAGACCAAAAATATTTAAAATGAACTACCCGCTAGTTTTTCAATAAAAAACCGAAAAAGTTTTTAACTTTTCATTTTTGAACAATTACTTCTAGTACTCAAAAACATACTAGTGGAGTACTAATTTTTTATCCTAAAAGCTTAATTAAACACCTCAATTAATCTCTAAAATAAAGGAGTACTTTTAAAATTAACGTTATTAATTTCTCAGAACAAACTAAAAGGAAGTGGTTTAGGAAAACTGGATTTTTTTATTTTTTATTTTTTGTTTTTTTTTGGAGTAAATTAAAGAGTTTTCTTTTTAAGATTTGCACTTTTTGTCCAACTATATTTACGGACACAAAATAAAGCAGACATAATCCTTCTCGGAATTTACAGCGATTCATCAAATCAACTTTTAAGATTTCATTCAAGTAGCACAACGCAACATAGGAGATTTGTTGCATTGTGTTCTCCGATTTATATTAATACTAATATATTCATAAAAAAATTTTAAAATTTTTCTAATTAAACACTATTTAATTTTCTCATTACGTGTAAAATTAATATTGATTAAATTTTACATTTAATGATTAAGTGATTTCAAATTTGTATATGTATATTCTACGATTTCCTTTTTGACACAAATATAATCATCAAAAGATATTTGAATAGTTATTTAATTTTATTTGTTCAATTTAAAGGAAAATTTATTTTATCCTAATTTTGCTATTTGCCTAACTTAAAATAATTGATCGGGTTCATATAGCGAAATCATAATTGAAGCCGTTGAGAAAATTATTTATTAAGAGTAATATTGTAAAATCATAGTTGAAGTAAGCAACTATTTTAAAAAAATTCATGAAATATTTTTATGGACTCAACATAGTGTATAAGAGAAAGCAGGCAGCTCAACCAAGCACGCCAACGGAGAGCTGCCCCCTTGCTGCCCCAACTCCCACCTATTATATAAGAGAATTCGATCTCTATTAATTTATATATTTTCTACAAAATTTTAACAAAAAATATATTTTATCAAATTAATCATACTAATAATGCTTTGAAATTTTAAATTTGAGTAATAATCTTATTTTATTTAATACTTTACCCCATAGTTCAAATTTCGAGATTCAAATAAAAGTATTTGACTGCAAATTATCCGTGTGCCTTTTATATTTTTTTATTCTTTATGACTTATAACATTCTTTATATGGTTTTTAAATATATAAGTTATATTTTAAAAAACTTATAAATTGTACATCCAAATGCATTGTTAAAAATAGAATTTTGATTTTCAAAATTTGAGTTAAAGTCATATAAATTAGTTTGGAGAGAGTATTCAGGATAGTATGAAAAAAGAAGTAATAGCAGTATCAGTACGGTAAAATAGATATATATGGGTATTCATTTATTTTTATCCATTTAAAATAGATTGAATATTTAATACTTTTTAAATGAGTAAAAAAAGGAGTCGAATTCATATTATCCATTTAAAATATAAGTATTTAAATGGGTAAACTAGAAAAAAGAGGGTAGAAATTTGAAACCTTTTCTCATGAAAAAGAGAGACGCGAGCCAACATCTCAGCTTCGTCCTCCGACTTCCATCAACGAACATCATCTTCCATTGGAAAGTTTAAAAGTTCCGGCGACTTCTCCGTTAAGTTTATCTCCTTCATCTTTACTTGTCTCCGTCTCTCTCCTTTTTTTCTGTTTTTGTTGTTGTTGCGATATTGGAGTATCTTTGCGTTGCTACTTCTGTTATCCACTTTCATACTCATCTTATTTGAATAAATATTCGCAACTAACACTTATAGATGACGTTTCTCAATTTATAGTATATATTTGTTTTATTAATTTAGATTTGAATTGGGGAAAAACACTAGATATTCGGTTGAAAAGATTAAGGAATCCAGATATTTGGGTCGGAAATCATCACAAACGAACAAGTAATCGAATTTCAAAAATTAAGCTAAAATGCCAAGAAATGACAGCAGCTATCGGTGGAAAATTTACCAAAAATAAGCCCTGAATTCTGCAACAAACCATCCCGCGACGATCCTCACAAAAAAATCACCCAAAATAGAGCCAAGAATTCCTGAAAACGGATAGGATAGCCACAACCCAGTAAATCAACACTCAAAAGTCATTTTGAAAATGCACAGAATCAGCAGGTATATTGTGAATTTTACCTGAAACGGAGCCATAACTCAACTTCTCGAGATCGTCAATGCGTTCCCCACGAAATTTTCTTGAATTTGGACTCTTTGAATTACCAATTCACCTTAAAATGCTCAATTTTATCATCTTGGAAAGCATGCAATATGGTCTGAAAATCAACCGAGTCCAAGCTTAAAAAGACCCTCGATCATCGCCATAATAACCATTTGGTTTGCTATTGCGACTCCTCCCCAAAAGGGCAGGCCTCGCTATAGCGACGGAACCAAGTATCAACTGAGTTAGTTGATTTCCCCCCAACTTCAATTCCCAATCTCGTAAATGCAAATAAACTATACTACCCTACTAAAAATCGACATTCCAAATTCGATGACATAGTCAGAATTTTCATACAAGTTCATTTTGATTAAATGTGGATCCCACTCCCACCGCCATTTTTAGCAATATTCCATTGAGGGGCTGTGAATGAGCGCGAAAGCCTCGAGAACCGAACAAAGGGTTGTTCCAAACCAAATTTGACATTCCGAAACTAACTGCGCTATCAGAATTTTCATTCAGATACATTTTCCAAGAATGTTGCCCTAAGTCAATTGTTGGTCAATTCAAAAGGTTAAAATGCTAAACTGAACACAAACTCACACCGAAAACCTTGATTCTCGAGTTGACCATGCTTCTAACCTAATTTGACCATTCCAAATTAAATGGAACTATCAGAACTCCATTCTGACGTTTTGCACAAAATCAAATTTCTAAGGCTTAGGTCTTCCAAAACACGAAAAACTACACAACTCCCCAACGAACGACTAAGACCATTCTACCTGTGCCAACAGGTCATAAATGACCTAGAATCAATATAGAAACGCTCTAATGATGGAAAATAACACGGTAATGGCAAAATGACCCAGATGGGCATTACAAACTATGATTCAAAATTTATGAAACAGAAGATCATTGGCACATCGTACCTAAATAATTAATACACAAGTTGAATTGAACTTTAAACATTCATTTGTTTAGAATTTGAATATCCACAATACTAACTAGGGAATTTGGCAAATGACCTTTTGTAGGAACCATTAAATAAGCCCAAGATATAGAACAAGTTTAGAGTGTGTATTTGGTAGGAAGGCGTCAAGCAAGCTCCACGCAAAGAATAACATAGAAGAAGCTTATAGGGTAGGAACTATAAAACAAGCTTAGGGTGAGAAACTGTCGAACAAGCCCCATGTATAGAAAGGTAGGAATTGTTAAACAAGCCCCGAGTTGCAGCGTACTTGCCACAACTAAACCTCGCATGTGAGTGTAAATTCACATTGTTATTGTAGTATGCGGGTGAAAGAAGATTATCTATCCTCAATTCTATGCAGGTTCTCTACAGTTGATTTAACACTTGCACCTTAGTTGAGTTGGCTAGATGTTTATATGCAGAAAGAAAACGTAACTCAAACATCAAATACATGCACGTTGCTTATCAAGTGCATTCTTGCATTGGTACCTGTTCCAAATCCTAAACAGCATATTCACTTGTGTTCCTTCTCCAAAATACCCACTACTCTCTTCTACTCATACCCCTAGAGCAATACTGCAGCCCACACAGTTATTCACTCTACAAATACATGATATTGGTCTAAATGACCAGTGGCAACTCCTCCATTATATGACCAACATTACTGCAAGATTTCCCCCGTAAGAAATTACAAATGGGAGACAAAAAAGAGCAAAGAGGTAACTTATCAGAACCAAAATGGGTAAAGGGAAAATATGCAATGAAATGAAAATATTACCATGCAAATGATACTACAGAGAGGGGATGGAGTCATCGTTCAATAAGTTGTGAAAGGTGGTTACCTAATAAATGCGACCAAGAGCTTTAGAACGACATGAAATACATACCTCTTAAAAAGCCTACATCTATGCCTAGCTATACACATCCCAATCCAATCTGTAGGTCAGATTATACTTTTATCAATACCCATTCATCACTGCCGCCATGTAGGAACCATCTACGACTTTCAGCCAAAAAAGAGCTACTCAAAAACCATAGCACCGAATATGTTCATGTCAGTAAATATATGGAGGAATATACACTTGGCTCTGTAAGATGTTGCTCAAGTAAAGATCAAAACTAGCATATTACATCTTCGAAAATCTACACAAAGTACCTGCAAGAGAAACAGAACTTCAGAGCTCAACAGAAAACTTCAAAAATCAATACATCTGTTGGAACAACAGACTAGGCAATACAAAACAGAACGACCATGGCACTTACACAAGAGCAAGTACAACCATAACCTGCCATGTTCAGACAAGCACATAGCAACAATAGCCTAAATATTAACAATAATCTGGGCAACAAGTAAAATACATATCTTAAAACTTTGGTTTTATATGGCCACAGCCCTTAACTATTAGTCTGGACATTTGCTGACAAGCAGAGATTATTTAGTAGCTTCTATCAAATCATTTCATTCTTAAATTAGGGAAGTTGCTTCAAGTCAATTGCTAAAAACTACTTTTGAAGAAAGTACTATGCAACTACCGGGAACAAGAGGAGCCAACAGAGATTTAGACATTGTGAGCCAAGACATCATGTGGACCACTAGGAGGGAGAGAAACTAAAGAGCCATGCATGCCATAGAGAGATCTATCTTACATATTCCAATAACTATGCCATAAGAAGTATACAGATATTCCAACAAGGTATATAATTGGATCACTGCAGAAAATAACTCATCTTTGTAGAGCTCTTTCTGTATAAACTTTGTACATGGTTTGCTAACAAGTTAAATAGCTGAAAGTTTAAACAATATAGCTAAACCGAAAACAAACAATGCAAAACCACAAAGACCCCTTAAAACAGGAAAAGGAGACAAATTGAAAAAAACTAAACAAATCATACACAACTGGCTGCTTCACAAAACCAAGTATCACTTTTGACGGAAGGGAAAGTCTGAAGCCAATAGAAATGAACTTACATATCGAGCACCCTTCTATTAGCACCACAGGAGCACCGCAGGAACTCATACTGCCTCAGGGTTCAAAACTAGACAAACTACTAATATGAACAAGACTCCAGTTCCTCATTGGATTTTGCAGACAACTGAACTACATCATGTAGAGACTTTGAATCAATGGACAAACCATGAACATCCACAGAAACTTCCTTATGGTCATTGATGTTACTTCTCATGACTTGACGAGAAGTTTCTTGACTTGCCAAAGGAGAGTTCAAGCAAGACATCTCTGACGTAGATGTTTTATCACAAATATAGCCATTAGGAACAGGTAGATCTAGACAATCCGTAACTTTTTCTATCTGATGGGAGGCCTTGGAAGTAGCTTTTACCGAACAAGAGGAATCACAAATCAAATCAGAAGTCATCTCACTTGAAGCAATTGTTTCCTTTCCTGCAGGAACTTCAAGTGTGTGACATTCATTTCTATCTCGCCATTGTTTAGGGGATGTCTGCTGGCAAACCTTGTCAAGGGAATCGGAGTCCGTATTCAGACATCCAACTTCTCGTTTTAGCAGACAATTGGCAGCTTCTTTATTATCTTCCATACTGTGAATGGATTTCTCCTCATGAAGTGTTGAGATAGGTGCCACGGGAGAAGTAATTAATGTTTCGTCTTCCATCCCACCTACGCAATGCCGATATATCTTCATCTGATGTTGCTCAACCGTTACATCAGAGGGGATAGTTCCAAAACCAGGTTGTGCAGAAGAGCAATCAGCTATCCTTTCAGTTTGATGAGCATCAGGTTCAGAAGCATTACAAGGAAGACTGTTTCGGCAATCCGACGTATCATTCAAGATGTCATCAGCTACATCAAGACTTGATTCTACAGGGAAGATAGCACCTTTATCATCCTGATTAAGTTTGACTTCAGAGGAAGCATCAGCATTGGACCCTGAAAAATAGCTTATTACTTTACTAATTCCAGCTCTCCAGCACATATTAAAGTTGATTTATTAGTTCGATTTGATAAGGCATCATGAGAAGCAAAGAGCTTGAGAAAAGAGATAGCATATGGATAAACAAGTATAGTATCAATATATATTAGATACCTGTTGAAGTAACTTGGCCTTCACTGAACTGATCCTTCAATAGAGGCTTCTCTAACATATCCGTGCCAGGGAACACTATCATACTCATGTACTTCATTTCCTGTCTCTTTGATTTTTCAAGGGATTTGAAACCAAAAACCTTTGTCCATGTTTCATTGAGTTCTGTTATCGCAGGTATAACCAGCTTCTCAACACCAAGAGAACAAAGAGCCTGACAAGAGTTTCAAGAAGAAAAGACTTCAGGTAGCTGCTAAAGAGCAAATAAATACTTTTTTGGCTCCAGAGCACTAGAATATTCATGTAGATTAATCAACTCCACAATTCCATACAAATAGCATAGCCTTCCAAGCATGATAACACTAGCAAAATCTCATGGTGTCACAAATATAGCTGCTTCACCTCTTTTTACTCTACCTAATAACATAATCTGTATTCTATAATCCAGATTATATTTTGGCCTTGGTGACTAAGACAGATTATGCACAAGGGAGGAAGAAGGAGAGATAAAGATGGTATTATGGGTGTGGATGTGTAGTACCTTCACCATGTTCGAGAGGGTCTTACAGATAGACTCAAAGCTTTGCAAGAATAGGTCACAAAGTAGAACCCAGACCCATACACTGGTAAAAAGAGCACTGCTAATGTTAAGAAGTTCGAATTGTAAAATCAATCAGCTCGATAGGAGAAGGTTTTGCTGCAAGGACTCATTGAACGGTAAATAGAGACACAAGAACCGTTATATGTTCTAATGAAGTTTGGATTTCAGAATGTACAGCAGCATACTAGAACTGGACTTAATTTTAGGCCTAACTCCAATATTAGCTGTAAACAATTATATATGCAAGACTTAAAGGATTAATTACATTGACCACCCTTGAAGTCCGCACAAATCACAGATATCTCCCCTTTAGTTTTCAGGTGTCGCATACATCTCCCCTGTTATCATACTTCTATAACACTAGTCTTGACCAAATGATTGACCTCTATGCCAGCAACTGATTGTTTACTAAACGTGAGATCCTAAACATTAAAGATACATTGCATCCAGCGTTTTAAAAGGTGGGGGTATGAGGTGAGGTGAGACAAAACGCTTCAATTGATACAAAAGAAGACGTAAGTTCCAAGGCATACGCCTCAGGTTCTTTAAATATTTTAATTCATAAATCAACTAATGGCATAATGACACAAGAAAATATGAAAAATACATTAAATGTTCAAGAAAATTGAAAGGAATTAGAAAAGCACCTAAAAAATCAAAAATCTAGCACACATATACAAGTATAAATGATGCAGTTGTGTTAAAGTTATCATGAGAAACAAATCAACAATACCATCTTAACTTTCAAATGACAAAATCACAATTTGTCAAATAATATCTTGCCGATCATAGTTTTTACACTTTTCTAAACCTAAAGAACTAATATCAATATTATAATTTAAAACATTACTCTTTCGGGAGAAGTTAGGGGTGGCAGTTGTGGCTGATATGATGAGGGAAGCAAGATTTCGATGGTTTGGGCATATGCAAAGAAGAAGTACTGATGCTCCGGTTAGATGCCAGAAGTTGGACTTAGGGGTTACACGTAGGGGTAGGGGTAGACCGAAAAAATTATTGGGGAGAGATGATTAGATAGGACATGGTGAAACTTCATCTCACCAAGGACATGATGTTAGATAGAAAGGAATGGAGGTCGCGTATTAGGATAGTAAATTAATAAGCTAGTAGGGCTAGAATGATGTTTGGCCTTGTGTTATAGTGGGTTAGTAGGATTAGTCATGTCTTTATATCTTGTGTTGCCATTTTTACTTTTGTTTTATTGATAATACCATTTGTTTTCCACTTTAGTCGTTCTTCTCTTCCTTTCTTTTCCCTTTTTTCCATATCTAATATCTTCTACTTATGGAACGTGATATTTTTGAGATGAGGGTCCTCCAGAAACAACCTCTACTTCTATGAGACAGTGGTAAGGTCGTGTACATTTTACCCTTCCTAGACCCCACTTATGGGATTTCACTGGTATGTTGTGTTTGTTAGTTTTTACTCTGTCAGGAAGAAATTATAGGTAGCTTCCATATAGCAAAAAACAAAAGCTTAATAATGTGGAGAGAGAAAGAACCAAGACATGAAAATCAATAGCAAACTAAATTGCTCGGATTCGGTGAGGGTGTCGGATAAAGGTGCAAATCTAGGGGTCAGATTCTTTATAAGAAGAATCGGGGGTACCACAACCAATTTGGGGATTCAACTAAAAACAATTCATATCTATAGAAAGTGTTATATGTCTAAATTATGATCCGGAAAAATTGCAAGGTATTATATGGAAAAGATACTAATCAAGAGGAGAATCCCAAAGGTGATATAAGGAAAGGATGAATGTAGAAATTTATATATACAATGTACTTCATTTTCTTCAATTTCACCTAAGATTTTGTTTTGATTACAATAACCATTGCATCTGTCCCGAATTTCTCCATTGATTTCAGTCAAAGTATGATACTGTAAGTATCCAAATTCGGTTGACCAAATTCAATATGGATACCACACCCACATCATATCGTGTCAACGAGTGCGGCACCACAAGTGAAGAGTCCGAGCAACATAGATTGCAAGGGAATGTATAAACTTCACCCATCTATATCAATCATAAAATATCCTCTATTATGACTCATTATTTGAGTTACCTAAATTTTCATATCTCTATAGATGATAAGAAATTTTTTAGTAATGTTGTATTGAAGAATTAGAGGATGCTAATTAGGGACTTCTACACATGATCTGATAAGAACTATTAAGTGCATCATGACCCCATGCTAAAGGCGCACACGTAAGCGCATAGGTATAAGCCTCACAAAACAAAACCCATACATGTACCCTCGAGGTGTTTTACAAGTGCCCAGTGCCCCAGTCAAAGGGAGAGCCACAACTAAGTCCCAAAAAAAATCTTTTACACCTAGTTTGGATGGTTGTTCTCCATTGTATTATATTCTATTGTTAATTCAAATATAATGTTTTGATTATAACTTAAATTTTATTGTAACGTATTATCTGCACTCATTGTATGGCAACGATTTGAGTAACGACCCATTTTGTGTGATGTCATTACCTTAATGTTTCCTTCTCATTTTATTTAATAATTCAATTTTACCCTTTACCCTACCTTTTTGTAGTAGCTCTACCCTGTACTCAACTTTTTCAGTGGATTTATCATTTAAAGTATGGATGTGTAATATTATATTACGATGGAGAATGTTAGAATTTATTCAAACACTATATTCATTAAAACAATACAATACAACACAATACAGTACAATACAATACATTATAAAACAATATGTAAACAACCACCATCCGAACAAAGTTTTAGAACACTGGTTGTAGCATTAGAATGAAAAAATGTTAAGAGATTTATTATTCCTAAAATCTTACCTTGAATAGGTTTTTAAGGAGGATTACAAGTGTCAAATAACTATATGACGTTTAATTTATAGAAATCATTTTTTAAAAATAAAACATAAACTCTACACAAATTTGTCATGAAAAATCTGCCTCCAATGGGAAAAAAGAATTGAATAAAAGGCT
Organism: Solanum clarkiae; assembly: GCA_011800125.2. NCBI lineage: Eukaryota > Viridiplantae > Streptophyta > Magnoliopsida > Solanales > Solanaceae > Solanum > Solanum clarkiae. The sequence goes on along the minus strand of JAABOM020000110.1, from coordinate 19,191,050 downwards.
TTACTAAATAAAAGTCTTTCAAAATTCTCAATCTATTTTAGTATATACTTTGTTTAAAACTCAAAACCATCATAGTTCAATAATTTTTTTGAATAATGAATTTGCCAAGTTACCAACTTCTTTTCAAGCACATCAGATAAGTTCAAGTCAATACATTTAGTATACTCCATCCATTATAAAAAATAAAGGTGGGTTCTAAATATAGGGGTCGACATATCCAATTTTCAAAATAAAATTGATTTCTGAGTCTTTTGAAAAACTTGCACATTTGAAAAATACATATCAAATTTACAAAATGCTTGAAATATCATCATCAAAAAGAATTGTCTGACTCCCCTAAAAGTAATATGTCATTCTTTTTTTCAACGGATGGGGTAATATTTTTCAAATAGAAGCTCTAGGTCCTAAAAGAATAAAACGATTTAGAAACAAGAAGAAAAATTTAAGACAACCTGGTAAACAAATATATATATAAAAACTTGTTATATATAATTGTGGGGGTGAAACAGTTGAATAGGAGTAATTGAATAAAAAGTCCACCCTCTCTCATAATTGATAAACAGCACTCCCTTGATAAATACTTCGATTAGGGGAGAGAACTATAATGCAATTCTTTTTACAAGGACAAGTAGAACGCCACTTTAAATAAGCCAAAGGCATCAAACTGGCTTATTACATAATCATACCGTTTCAATTGCTGTGAGAAGCCGACTGCACATTCTTTGACGGCGATACATATAACGCGTTCCAATAAATGGCATCTCAGCAACTTGATTCCCGTGAATCCTACATACAGAGTAGAATCATTTTCAGTTGTTATTATTATAATCCTTGAATAAGAGATAGAGTCCAACTCAAATAATACAAGATACCACTACAACAGATTTCTCCAGAATCCATTGAGCACAAGAGAAGTAGTCAACAACAACAACATACCTAGTGAAATCCCACAAGTGGGGTTTAGGGAGGGTAGAATGTATGCAGACCTTACCACTACCTCATACCACTACCTCATAGAGGTAGAGGGGCTGTTTTCTGGGAACCCTTGTCTCAAAAGCCATAAGCAGAATAAACTAGATATGGAAAATAAAGGAAGAGGAGAAGTAGCCCAAAAAAGAAAAAAATTAAACACACTAAGAGATTGCCACATCACCAAACATCAATTTAGAACATGTATGTCAATATTCAAAAGTAGTATATTACATCACTTTATGGAATACTTTTATCACATGTGCCCAGCTCTATACTCTGGGCTAGACAAGTATGCCACACTGTCAACCAGTTCAGCCCAACACTTTTAGATATGAATTTAGATTATTGCCACAAATAGTTCAGCAAGAGCAAATGATCCTTCACACATACTTAATTGCCAAGTAAACTAACTAGATGTTCACCAAAGTGGGGCAAACATATACTGCCTCCATTTTAATTTATTTGTCTTAGTTTCTTTTTTAGTCCATTATGGCATATTTAATAAAATAAGATTAAAGGGTATTTTTGTACATTTAACATATGTTCAATTTAGAACCACAAGATTCAAAAGTCTTCTTTATTTTCTCAAACTTCATGTCAAGTCAAAACTAGACAAACAAATTAAAACAGAAGGAGTAGCTCATACTTCTTCCGTCCCATTTTTTGTGGCGCTCTTTCTTTTTTGGTCTGTCTCGAAAAAAATGTCATCTTACTATAATTAGAAACAATTTCACTTTAAAATTCTCCTTTTATCCTTAATGAAATGATTTACAACCACACAAATATCTAAAGATTGTTTTAGACGACAAGTTTTGAAAGTCCTCCTTTCTCAAACACCATAAAAAGTCAAATGGTGCAACATAAAATGGAATGGAGGGAATAGTATAAAAGATTATGATACTCTTTCCTGCCATCTACCAAAGACAAAGATATCACAAAATATAACTATTACTTGTGGTCAACATTTCAATTCAGCCGGGATAGTAGTCAAATGTCAAGTAGAATAAACTAGGTAGTTTGGCAATTTGGTTCATTTTTAAGTTCACCTACAACAGTCACAACCTTGTGGTAAAACCAATAGGACTGATTCTACATTGAGTCATGACTATTCAAGAATTGGTTATATTACAGCTGCAAAATATCCATTCAAGTGCCTCCAGATTGCTAGCTAAGCAAAAGTAGTATTTCAATTTATCACAACAAACCTAGCAGAAACAAACCAAATACAGTAATCAAGTAATCTGCAGCAAGGATGGTTTCAATCATATTATCAGAAAGTATTACTACTGGAACCGTTCATCTGGAAAGAAGTAGAACTTTTCTGGTATTGATCTAACTATTTTTGGACATCGAAGCGCCGAGGCTCCCGGTTTCTGTCTATTAATATGCACACAAGTGGCGTCCACTTTTGAGCATTGAGTCATCAAGTTCTGGGACTTAGGATGCTCCGAGCTAGCAACGTCCAGCTTTTCAGTTAGAAATATTGCAGTTTTCAGGATAACAGATTCAGTTGCAGTGATTCACTTGATTCTTCAGCTCACAAAAAGTGCCATCACAATTCAGGTTTGCTTCTTCACTGTTTATATGGGGGAAGGGAACCTTAACTTCCAACATGAGGTTAGGGGATGCAGTCACTATGGGGGCAAACGTGAGATAGAGCCACTGTTAACTCCTGGACAGGGGATTCCCGGTGGGCGAGAGAAACAATATGACTTAGTCATGAAGCACTTAGACACAATACAGAATCATGATCACTATGAGTAGGAAATACTCCAACCAAGACTAAAAATCTCAACTAACACTCACCTTATGGATGCAGCACAGATGAGTTCATCGCCCTTCTCCAGAACAACAGTATAGAAACCATTGTAGTTCAGCCGCTTAAAGTTTGACCTGGCAGCAGAAGAGGAAAATAAGGATAAATCTCTAAATCAACTTATTGACTTAAGATAAGTGCCTCAATCATCAACCACGTACACCATCACTGGAATCATTAAGTGTACAACTGTAGTATTAAAAACAAGGACAAATTTTTAGAAGAGCCATAGTACAAAAAGAACAAAATCAAAATTTAGAATCCAATGAAAAGGTAAGGGTAGCATTTTCAATGCAAACAAATTAAAAAATAATCTACATGAATACAGTTGAAATGACATGATGATTTCAGATAACAGGAAAAAAGAAAATTATTAGTCGTGTTTTTTATCATGTGATGTCATTATCGATCGTATATGTGTTAGTTTTATCGTATTTACATACTGTCATGTGCTTTTCATTATTAGTCGCTTTTTCCTTTCCCTTTCCTTTTTGTCATATCTATTTTTTTCTGCTTATGGGTTTTGAGATGTGGGTTCCCAGGAAACAGCCTCTCTAATTCTATGAGGTAGTGGTAATAAGGCCTGCGTACATTCTACCCTCCCCAGACCCCACTTGTGTGATTTCACTGGGTATGTTGTTGTTGTTCTTGTTGTCATTGTAGGAAAAAAGAAAAAAAGGTATTAGCTTGAGCAGGGGCATTACTAGTAATTCTAATGCCATTCGGACAATAGACTCAGTAATCCAAAAATCAACAAACATTTTCCACACTTCATATCTAGAACTAACAGAAGAAACAATCTCTATATAGAACTCTTCAAAGGGCATTACTTAAATAGACAAAGCATGACTAGACAGGTATAGAAAAGCTCATAATAGCAACAAATTGATTATGCAGCCGCTTTAGTATAAATTCATGAGAAGATATTACCACAGTTTTCAGAGATGCTCACCCGCAGTTATAAACAACACTCTGAATTATATTAATTTTACTTCGCTGGTCAACAATGGGAACAAAACACTCATTCATAATGGAGAAAGCAACAGCTAACTTGCAATTGCATTCAATCTCTACTAGATCATCAGTCAAATTTGTATCCCTGCCAAAATCACGACGTTGAAGAAGTCTCCAACAAAATCCTTCATCCAAGTCATGCTTTACACCAAGCAGCACCTGCAGGCCCTCAAAGATCTGCTGAAGAACATGTGAGATTATTTCACTGCATAAAGAGACATATATATGTGTGTATACAAATTGTATAGATAGAGTCTACTCTTAATCTGGGGAAGTAAGTTCTAGATCATATTCCAGCTCATAGCCTGGTCTTGGATCAAGTGAGACCTCATTCACTGTGGGATAAACATTACTCTCTCCATCCAAGCCGCGTGACTTAAAAGTACTTTTTACAAGCCGCATGATTTAACAATTTAAAATATTTAAAGGGCATACAAACAAATTGCAGTCAAAGCTCTTCTTGTTTGACCCTCAAAATCTAAATTATGCCGTATAACTTGGGACGGAGGGAGTATATTTGTTATAATGTACTTCACATAGAATGCATCAGAGGATTGGAACGCGATTTTGAAACTTCCCTCTTCTTTTTCAACAGATTTCAGTAAGCGCATGTGACAGGCAAAAGAACTGAATAACTTCTTCAAGATAGAAACAAAGTGATGTATAAGTTGCAAAAAGTGCAATACTTAATTAGACAATACAATACCTTCTGGCATCCCTTTCCGCAAAACGATAGATCTTTAGAATTAAAATCCAGAGCACTGTCACCAGGGACACAAGGCAAATGAACTGCAAAAGTCAAAGCAGATACATTTATCGAGTTCATCCAATTCATTTTACAAATTTAGAGCCAAAAATATCTAATAAAAGAGGACTCAAGATATACATTTTCCCTCACACATATGGCATGTTAACAATTCAGAGACTGGCATGCCATCCTGAACATCAATCTCTGAGGAGCTTCTGACAACCATCCCACAGAATTTGCATGAACAATAAACACATCTCCAGTCTCCAGAAGGTAACTTCTGCAAAACATTCGAAACAGTAAGACATACTTCTACTCAACAATTTTAGAAGTAAGAGCCTGTTTGGGTTGGCTTATATTAGGTACTTTTAAAGCATTTTTGTAGTGTGTTTGAGTAAGATAAAAAGGTGCTTTTACGCACTTCTTTCCAAGCCAAGAATATATATAACAAAAACAAGTGAAAAGTCAGAAGTTCGGATTCCTAATCTATGGCTTTTGACTTATAAGCCCATCCAAACATACTCTAAGTTGGGAGATTACGAGATATTACAATTTGAAATGACCAACAACTGTTGTAGCCAGCCATCTAATAGGGGGTCCAAAACTCTACTTTTCTCATTCTTACAACCAACATCTATTACTTTTAGAGTACAGCTCGAACTGAGGCAATACTTAAAGAGTATAGCTCGAATTGAGACAATATTTTTTTCTTTTGATAAATAATATGAAATCCAGATTGTAGCTGCTGAACAAACATTCAAGCCATAGGTTGAATACTTTTTCTAATTGCACCAGGTGTCCGAGTCTCTTAGAGCCCCGACTAATCCCGGGGGTGCACAGGTCCTCGGCAAGGAGTTTCCCGCAAGTGCACCACGGTTAATTCAGGTTTTACCCAGTCTGATGGCCCTCGGAAATTGTTTGCACCCAGTGGATTTCGATTTTGAGACCTTGAAAGGGAGCAAACCCCACAGCTCAAGTCTATTACCACCAGGCCAACCCCTGAGGGTTCCATAGGTTGAATACTAAAATTACTATCTTCTTGAACAAAGAAAAAAATATGCAATATATTCCCATGAATAGACCCCATTCTTTCTACTGCTTACGCTTCTATTTTTTATCTTTCTTTACATGGTAAACCTTTCTATACTACCCAAGAGCCAAACAGTGGATTTTCCACTTTGCTCCATTGGTGACTCAACTTCCAACCTCACAGAGGGAGGTGTAGGGCCTATCTCACTAAGCTCTCTCTCCGTGTCTTCTAACTGCTTACAAGAAATCTTATACTTGCCTACAAGAAGTAGCAAACAGAGAGATTCACAATAACTTTTTTTTGTGGATGAATTCACAATAACTTGTTATTACAACAGACACTCAGCAGCAGGGATGATCAAGTCAAACAAGGAACCAACTTACTGGCTGCCATATTGATAGCTAATATACCTGCCAAATGGTGAATACTCTACGACAGGTAAGACAAGTTTTTGTTCTTTAGGTGCGGTGTGGTATGATTCCATCATATGTCCATTACCAAATAAAAAATTGGCATACATACTTTTAGGCTTTTAGCTTCTGTATGTGTGTAGAATATACAACAAAGTGTAAGTTTTAAAAAGGAAAAGATATCACTCTTCCACATATCATGTATCATATTCTAAAGTACTCCAGAATCCAGACAGAAATGTATAAGTTTCAGATAATAATTATTAGTTGGATAGAAGAATTTTAAGCACTAAAAATTCCTAAAAGTCTGTTCATGAGACTACAGAATGCCAACGCCTTTATTTTCAATGCAAATTTGTCGGATTCTTCTGTATTCTCAACATTGCATTTCAGGTACACTTAAACCTTGAAGTCATTAGTTGACTGGAACTTTCTCCTTGTTGGGTTTGTCTTGATTAAATAAAACCAGCCAACTAAATGTTTTTTCTAAGTTTGATAATTAAGCATAGATTATCTATCCATATGTGAGTTTTTGCCTTAAAGAAGGGTGACACTAAATATTAAATATAGCAACACAACTATATATTGATTGTTAAGGAAATTATATTGGATGAACACATTAGTCGAAGTTACAAAATTTTAATTAAGAAAACTAGTAACTACATTTGTATTAAATTCGACATGGCAATTAAAATAACAGTCTTAACATATCATCTTACAATTCCTAGTCAATAATAATGTGAATACACCATATCTGCAAGATGCTAGTACTCAATAAGAGTATAATACTGCACAAAATGCAACTCAAAGCTCATACTGTCTCCTCAAAAGAGACTTAGGGGGCGTTTGGATTGGCTTTTAAGAAGTCACTAATAAGCTAAAAACCATAAGTTGGGGATACCCAACTTCTGGCTTTTGGCTTTTTTCTTTATTTTTTTCAGCCTTAAAAAGTTGCTTTTCAGCACTTTTTTGTTGTTCCCAACCACTTCCAAAATTACAAAATAGCTTAAAAGCCAAAAGCCACTTAAAATAAGCTTAATCCAAACACAAACTAACCAACTGGATGGCCAAGTGAATCAGATAATTGTTGGTTGCTTTTTGCAAAATCTCACAAGACACTGCTCCGGATGAAATAGATTAAATAAAATTCTTGGATACAGTACAGTAATACTTCAAGAAGACATGATATAATCCCCATCATACAAATTAAGCAGGCAGTCCTACTGCAGCTATGGTATACCTTCATTAACAGGTTACACCATATCTCATCCGACTAAACAACATGGAAAGGATGTTATTCCAAAATGCGAAGCTCTAAGTTTTAGGTAAAAATGAGCTGCATATAGGTTTGAAGAACTACAAGGCTCTCTGTTTATTTTTAAGCCCAAATCAAACCTGGACGCAGTATGGCACAAACCTACACAAAATCTATACTAGGAAACCAATTAATAGAGTGATCCTACACATATGACCTAAAGTATTGATAAAAAAACGAAAGCATTGTACTCTTTTCAGGATTAACAGAAGTGAGGAGAATACTATCATATTCTTTGAGCATAGACTGAAGTAAAACTAAGACAACACAAAGGAAAGGAAACAAGGAAATAAAAGGGTAGAAGAAGATGTGTCTTACTTGAATATCCAAACAGCTCTGGTGGAAAGTTGAGGGGCAACTATCACAACATATCAAGTCACCACCATCTCCACAAATGTTGCACGTATCATCATTGGGATCATCACCAATAATATCCACAGAATGAAATGCAATACGATCAATTTCTTTCTGCTTATTCCATGAGTCCACTAGACATTGCAAAAGAGACTGTCCTGACTGCAGAATCACATTTTGAAATGGCCTGCCCAGCTTACTTCCAGCATGAGATTCAAAATCAGTAAGCTTCAGCGTCTCACCACAACAGCCACAACAAATTCCATCTCCCTTGATCTTTCCTGCATGCTTCACTTTTTTCCTTCCACCATAAATGTAGTGCACCTGAGCATCACATTGAATAACCCCTAGATCAATCATCCACGCTAAAAGAGTTCGCTTCCCATCATACAGTATAAACTCATCACCATCTGAATCACTCCCTCCCTGAGAGTTACGTACCAATAGAGCACAGGGCTTTCTTCGTTGTCCATCTTCTGTATTTGGTCCCAACTTTTTCCTCCGCACTGCCACATTTGAGTTGTGTCCTGTTTTGGGGCCAATACTTCCTTTATAGTCTGAGCGACGTAAGTTGTTTTTCGCAGTTCGCTTCTTAAATAGCCTCTTCGTGATCATTTTCTTGCGCATTTTACTTCCAATATCTTTTATCTTCTTTTTTCCCTTTTTCTCTTTGTCTTTCCTAACTCTGAACAATGTGCTGAATACCTCCTCCGGGATAGGAGTAAATGCAGAAATGGTTTTATCGTCTGCATCTCCAGCTTCAACTTTCTGTTTGAGCTTCTTGTACGCCAAGGTGACTGACCAATGTTGCCTTCCTTCAGGATCATAAAAAATTGCATCACTATACTTTCTCGTTAGTCTGGGCCTGTACTCAATATTCCAACCTGCCTTCACAAGCATATCGATTATCTGATTTCTAATTGCCTGTTTTTGTTCCCTAAGACCCGATTCCATCACCTCAGGCTTGCTTTCTTTCAATTCAGTTTTCTTCTCATGATATGTGCCACTGCTGAGCCTTTTATTTTGACCATCTCCAGGATCCTCATAATTAGCTTCAGCATTTGCTTGATCAGTGTCTTTCTCATGGCCAAAAGCCATCTCGTTGACCACCTCTTCCACAGCATTTGCCGGGCTTGCCTTTAGATGTTTTGAACCCCTAACAGAACCATCCTCTTTTTCATAATTCATGCCTCTCTTGGGACCCCTGAGTTTATCTTTTTGCCTACTCGTCAGACTGGAAATTTCATTTCTTCCTATCATCTTTGGAGGTCTTCCACGACGGCCCTTCAACTTTGTCTCCTTCAGCCTTGGCCTTCCCCTCTTTTTCGGGGTTGCATTATCGTTTGCCCTTACCTTAGGTAATTTGTCAGAAGAACCAATTTTGTTTTCTATTTTTGGACTGGACACACCTTCATCCTTCACTCCATCAATAACTGCCACTGTCTGGGACCTCAAGACCCTTTTAAACTGACCCATAGTGTTCACCTTCTGTCTTTTCACTTGATTATCATCATCCAGACAATCACTACCCTCCACTTTTATTCTTTTCCTCCCTCTGCCTCTCCTTCGAGGCTTAATCTCACACTGATCAGGACAGACAACAATGTCATCTTCATCAGTGAAGTCGTCTTCATGCAATTCAGAATAATCCACTTTAGGTCTTTTCCTTCCACTACCTCTCCTGCCCGGCATATCCTGACCTTTAAAATTGCTTTCATCAAATTGCACTTGGGTACCAGCATTAATAGTATCCTCCACAGTCTTGTTTGTTTCAAGACCTACCATATCATCACTTCCTTTCTCAGTTTGTCCTCCTGGTGAAGAAGCAACCAACTCCTTCTTTTTCCTCCCTCTCCGCCCTTTGCCCTTCATGGCATCACCCTTGCCATGTGGCTCACCAGCTACATTGTCCTCAATTTGATCCTTTTTGTCATTTCCATTATCAATTCCCTTGCCACGACTTCTTTCAGCTGAAGGACTCAACTCACTTGACATAGAAGACAAACCCTTCTTCTCAAGCTCCAACTGAGTTGAATCCACCACCTTCTTCGGCCTCCCTCGCCGCTTCTTAACAACAACTTCCACTTGATTCGCCTCCAGACCCTTCGGCTGGTGCTCCTCCCCAACTTCACCAACAGCCACCTCAACCTTAACAGAATCATCAACATCAGCAATGACATCTTTAGCTTCAGCATCATTTTCACATACCTCTCCAATAGACTCATTCAAATCAAGATCTTGCCTAGAAACTAAGTCAATCACAGTCAAATTAGACTCCATTTGCTCAGACGGATCCCTATTCAAATCCAACCCATGTTTCTCTCCACTACCACTATTCAACCCCTCTTCCATTTTTCTTGATTTCTTTCTAGCTACTAAAAAAGATTAGATTTTTATACAAAACCCATGAAATACATAACTACAGAAACCCCTAAAACAGTACCTCCAAATGATTCAAACAGCAAAAAAAAGAATTCATCTCACCAAGACAGCTGATTAAAAGCCTGAATTTCGTAAAGCAGCAAGAAGATTCGAGCGGTGATTAAAGGGGCGATACGATTTGGGGTTTTAGTGAGAGAAAGAAATTGTGGGTTTTAGGAGAAATAGCAGAGAAGAAAGGTGGGTTTTCTTGTATTTTAGTTCGTAGTACAAAGTTTTGAGACCATTTTTTTCTTTTACGTTTTCGAGGTAAGAAGCTGAGTAGACTAATTGTAATTTTGGAGGGAGACCAAATTTATTTTCGCCTTAATTTCATTTTCCCTCCAATTGCTTACTATTTCCTAAAATAAATATTCAATCCAAAAATATTTTACTTATTACTTTGGGGGAAAAAATACAAGTAAAACAAGAATATTTCATTGAAAAAGGTCGGAGGTGTTTAATCATGAAAATATTCTCAAAATTAAATTTCAAATTCAAATATGCGTGATTTTTAACTTGAAGTTGAATTATAGAATTTTCAAAATTTTTAAAAAATATTTTCACTTTTTTGCTCTAAATTACTATCAAAGAATTAAAAACAACTTTAACATATATTCATGATCAAACAGATAAATATAATTCATAATTTTTAAATTTTATGTTTTCACTTTAAAAATTAAAACCATCTTTTTCAAATTATATAACGAAACATAGTTAAACGCCCGTTAAATAAGAAACAAACTGAATGTTCTAACTCGCGATATTAACGTTCTTAAAATTAGTGAACTTATCCCGCTTCACACGATACATTACTAAATTATTGTTCGTATATTTTAGTCACAAAAAAAGACATAAGTATATATAAAAATCTTCGCCTCGAACAGTTTTTTCTTTTTAAAGATAAGTAGAAAAAATAATGTGAAAGAAAAAAAACAACAAATTGCTAAATTAAAATAACTCTCAATATTATATATAAACTAAAAGTAAAAACACTTTAAAATTTGTAATCTAATTAAATTTTAAAATTTATTTAAATTGTGTTTAGGAAAATACAATATAAAAGTTTAAAAAAGGGAACGAAGAGATTTATTCGTCATTAGTCATTATGAACTATCGTAATCTAATATTTATTGTATTTTGCTTAAAGAAGAGGGAAAATTTTTGAATGTGTTTCAACAGGTTTTGCATTTTTATATTATATTATCAATTATAAAGAAACATTAAAAAAAGGTCATTTGCAACTTCTTACGGGAACATAAATATAAAATTCTTATTTTATGGAATAAAGGTTGTTATCACGAGATATACAACAAAAGTGTAAATATTTAATAAAACTGGAGGAACACATCCAAAACCAGGGGTAAGCCCCTAGTTGCTAGTAATAAATCCATTTATTGTTTCTAATTTTATGTGATTTATTTTTTATTTTTTGGAAAAGATATTTATTTTCCGAAAACAGTCGCGCTATGTTTTTAAACATAGGAGTCAGGCTGCGTACATCCGACCCCCCCTTACCTCGCAATGGGCGGGAGCCTTTGAGGCATTGGGGTAATGTTGTTGTTGTTGTAGTAAGTTTAATTTCAATATTTTCTATAGCATGTTTAAAATTTATGTATTAATATATGACAGAAATCTTTAATTTGGGATTAAAAATTCAAAATTCTCATAATATTTTAAATATTTTGTATCATCTATCTAAACTGAGATACATATATATCTATCCATCTATCTATCTCTTTCTATATATATATATATATGCTTTTTTGATGTCGAAGTGCATTTTTTTGGAACTGCCATTTATAAAATAAAAAATTACTCATTGTTATAGCTGGATGTGAAAGACATCTATTGTTCAAAATAAATTCTTTTTAATACATATTTATTTTCGAGCTATAGGTCTGCCTCATGGGATCCAAGTTGAAAGAGATAAATTGAACAAGTATGGTCGTCCCCCGTTGGGATGTACTATTAAACCTAAATTGGGGTTATCTGCTAAAAACTACGGTAGAGCTGTTTATGAGTGTCTTCACGGTGGACTTGATTTTACCAAAGATGATGAGAACGTCAACTCACAACCATTTATGCGTTGGAGAGATCGTTTCTGCTTTTGTGCCGAAGCCCTTTTTAAAGCACAGGCTGAAAC
>JAABOM020000110.1:19143627-19163160 GCA_011800125.2 Solanum clarkiae | reverse complement strand
GTCTGTGCTTCTTTCAATTGTGAAGTATCAGTTAGTCAATGCAACTTTCGACGCTCATCATGGGTCATCCGGAAACAATCGCTATGTTTTAAATATAGGGGTCAGGTTGTGTACATCCGACCCCCCCTTACCCTGCAATGGGCGGGAGCCTTTGAGGCATTGATGTAATTAGTGTGATACATTTTAAAATTGACGCTCTCATTTAATGTATAACTCATAATATTTAAATTCTGCTATTAGAATCCTTTTATTCTATCCAATCTTACTCAAAATAAGATTTAATCATTTTCCTGCATCATGTGTTAAGAAAATAAATCTTAATGTTAATTATTCGATGCTGAAAAGTAGTTTATGAAGTGAAGATTGTTCAATTATATAAGGATATAATAATTCATTTTGTCAACTAATATATAACACTTAAATACTCAAAAACTGTTTAAGATTGGACATTTAGAGCATATATAGTACAATGACGGATTCAGTATAAATGTGTGTAACCAAGAATAAAAGTAAGCTCAACTCTAATATCCCAATAACAATATATAGATTTAGAGAATAATAATAGTGAGCAAATTTCATAAATGACAAACATATAAAATTTAATTATACTCCATAGTTATAGTTCGGATAATTGCATTTCTTAACTATAGTTTATTCGCGCAACATTTGTGTACCTTTGCATAATTTGCTATATAATTCACAATTTTTGTATAGCGTTTGTATATTTCGCTATACAATTCATGCATAACGTTTGTACAGTTCGCTATATAATTCACACCGTTTTTATGTTTCGGTATATAATTTGATTCACACACAGATTTTATATAATCACACACACACCATTTGTATAAATTGAGTGAATTATACGAAACTCAAACTGTAATTACAACTATATGTTTGTCTTGAGCCGTAATTAATTTAACTATACCTATGTTAGCTAATAAACTAGTATATGTTTGGTTATCCGCGTAATAATATGCTCCTATAAGAATAAAATGGATCAAATACAATGATAAACAAATATATTCATATATACATGTAGAGATACATAATACACATACATTACCTATATAAGTTGAAGGGGGTAGGGGTAGGGGTGGGGTAGGGGGGTGAGTGGGTGTTTTGGGTAATGAAGTACTAAGAAACTTCTTGGTGTTCCCAATCATCAAAACTACTGTCTTTGAAACTACAAGAAAAAGTTTGTTTGTATATTTGTCTTACTAAAGTTGTGGTTAAGGTTTATTTGCTAATTATTTATTAACTTTTGATCCACTTGTTGCTAATCTATGTCCACTACTTTGTTAGAGAAAAATAATTTTTACTAATTTTATATTTATATTATATTATTAAATATTAATAAAACATTCAAAATTGACTAGTAACATATTTGTATCAAAAAAGTATTTCCAAATCTCATAGGTAGCAACTTGCAACCGCAAATTTGCATTTTCTTCAATTAATTAATAGACACTATACCCCACAAAATTAGTTAATTAATTAATTAATTAGGACCACTAATTTAATTCCATTATTTTTAATTAATTAACTGTTTGTGAAGATCCCTCACTATGGTACGTCTCTTTGGTGCAATTGCAACAACACATTTTGGATAAGAACGAATAAGAAAAAAAAATCAATAAATTATACATGGAAAATTTTGGATTAAAATAAAGTTCATGACTTAATTATCATTTTATATATTGTACTTAAATTATTAAATAATTTCTTTTTAAACGATATATCACTTACAATATTTAAGTGTTTATGAAAGTTATTTGTGCCTAAGTATCCTAAAAGACATCACAAGGAACCAACATAAACATTTAATGTGACTTTTTATTGACCTAGATTAAAAAGGTACACTTCATAACAAGTGTGATACTTTATGTGATTTTAAAAAGAAGAATTATCGCATATACCCACTAAAAAATATTTTAATTATGATCTATGACAATAGTTTAGGTAGTTATACATCATAACTATAGTTATAACAATGTCTGTATAATTTGTAATTTTTGTATAATATTTGTATATCTCACATATAATTAGATAGCTTTGCGGTCCTTCACTAAAATGGTCATAACTTTCTACTTCGAACTCCAATTAAGGCGAAATCAGATGCATTGGAAAGATAATTCAAATATCTTCCTTTTGATATATTATGGATTATCTAACTCATTATATTTAAGGAGATATGATCATTTGAAGTTGACCCTTCTATCGACTCATACGAAAACTTAGTTGCTAAAACTTCTTTGAACTTGTCTTGATGTAAAAGATCCCCTATGACTCTAAATCACACCTAATATACTTTAAATACTTAGGAATTGATCCTAGCACGTATATACAACTTACAAGTCATTGGTTCACCTAACTTTTATAAAATCATATATTAGAACTACGACCTCATATCAGCTCCAATTCTATTCCCATACTAAGAAATTAACTTTAACATCTATGCTCAATTAAGAATCTTCAATTAAAATCCTATATCATATGAAAGATGACTCAGTCTTAGCTTAAAAAATTAGAGTGTTACAGTAAAGCTGCTACTTCCACCCATTTGAACATATAATCGACTGCGACCAAGATGTAAGTATTACCAAAAGAGGGTGGGAATGGACCCATGAAGTCCATACCCCATACATCAAAGATTTTTACCTCTAAAATTTTATTAAGAGGCATCTCATGTCTCCTAGAGATAGTACTTGTCATTTGGCAAGCATCACAAGATTTCATAAAATGTATAACATTTTTGAATAGAGTGGGCCAAAAGAAACCTGATTGAAGTACCTTGTGAGCTGTACGCTCACCTCCGTGATGACCTCCGTTGGAGAAGCATGACACCTTGCTAGAATCTTCTGCATCTCTACTTCGGGCACACACCATCTCACTATACCATCAACCCCTTGCTTAAAAAGATAGGGCTCATCCCATATATAAGCCTTTGCGTCATAGGCTAACCGCTTGCGTTGTTGGTGGTTGGCGTCTGGGAAAAAACTCCACTTACCAAGTAGTTGACGATGCCTGCGTACTATGGTAGTTCCTCCATTTCAAGTTCCAGTAGCTGTTCGTCCAGAAATTCCTCCTTGATTTGCATTTGTTCCCCAATGTGAGCATCATTTTCCAAGCGAGAGAGATGGTCGGCAATTTGGTTTTCACTCCCTTTTCGATCCTTGATCTCAACATCAAATTCTTGGAGCAACAAAATCCACCTAATAAGCCTTGGTTTTGCATCCTTCTTGTTGAACAAGTACCGGACAATAGTGTGGTCAGTGAAAACAATCACTTTGGTGCCCACCAAATAAGATCTAAATTTATCAAATGCATACACTAATGTGAGCATCTCCTTTTTCGTAACTGTGCAGTTACTTTGAGCAGAATCAAAAGTTTTGCTCACGTAGTATATGGTATAGAACACCTTGGCCTTTCGTTGTCCCAAAACAGCACCCACCGCTATATCACTGGCATCAGACATAAGTTCATATGGTAGATTCCAATCTGGTGCTTGCAAGATAGGTTCCTCAATTAACCTTTCTTCAACATCTCAAATGCCTGCAAACATGAAGAGTCTAAGTTAAAGGGTGCCTCTTTTTCTAGGAGTACAGAACGGTTTGGCAATCTTCAAGAAGTCCTTGATGAATCTATAGTAGAATCCCGCATGTCCAAGAAAGCTTCAGACTCCTTTGACTAAAACAGGTGGTGTCATCTGCTCAATCACTTCAATCTTGGCTCTGTCTATCTCTAAATCATGTTTAGATACCTTGTGCCCTAAAATTATCCCTTCCTTAACAAGAAAATGACATTTTTCTCAATTAAGGACAAGGTTAGTTTCCTTACATCTTGCTAAAACCTTGTCTAGATTTTTCAAACACTTTTCGAAAGATTCCCCAAAGACTGAAAAATCATCCAGAACACTTCCACATATTCCTTGACCATATCATGAAAGATAGCCATCATACACCATTGAAAAGTGACCGGTGCATTGCATAACCCAAAGGGCATGCGTTTGAAGGCATATGTACCATATGGACAAGTAAATGTGATTTTCTTTAGATCTTCCAGAGCAATGGTAATTTGATTATACTCGGGGTAACCATCCAAGAAGCGATAATATTTTTTCTCGGCAAGTCTATCAAGCATTTGGTCAATGAATGATACCGGGTAATGATCTTTTTGGGTGACATCATTTAGGTTCCTGTAATCCATGCATATTCTCCACTTCATCACCGTTCTTGTCAATATCAACTCATTTTTATCGTTGGTGACCACCGTCATACCTCTTTTCTTTGGGACACATTGAATCGGGCTGACCCATTTGCCATCGGAGATAGGAAAAATGATTCCCGCATGTAACCACTTTATTATTTCTTTCTTCACAACTTCCTTCATAATTGGGTTCAACCGTCTTTGAGGTTGCGCCACCCGCTTATGACTTTCCTCCATGAAGATGTGGTGCACGCACAAAGATGGGCTAATGCCGTGGATGTCCGACATTTGTTATCCCATGGCTCTCTTCCTTTTCTTGAGTACAACGACTGCATCCTCCACCTGAGCTGCAGTCAATGAAGCAGGTAAAATTACAGGTAACGTATCATTATCTCCAAGAAAAACATACCTGAGATATGAAGGCAATGACTTCAATTCCAGCTTTGGTGGTTCTTCAATTGATGGTTTCGGTAGAGGACCTAACTCTCTATTTAATGTGCAGCCCCCTTCTTGAACATACTTGCGTTATTGTTCAACACACTCTCAATTTTGAGAGCCTCTACATCATCCACTAACCCTTGATTTAGCAACACTCTTGCTAGTGGGTCTTGGACCTCTACTTGACTTATCGAGGTAGTCGTGTCTATTACCATGATGGCTGCCAAATCTTCATATGCAGTTGATAGTTTCATGGCCTTATACACATCAAAAATTTCCACTTTGTCATGGGCCCTCATTATGAGTCTTCTTGTAGCCATATCAATTAATGCTCCTCCAGTTGCCAAGAATGGACGACCAAGTATGAATAGAACTTCAGGATCGGGTTCAAAATCAAGGATGACAAAGTCCATGGGGAAGATGAGAGACCCCACTTGAACTAAGACATCCTCGATAACACCTTCAAGCCTTGCCATTGATCTATCTACCAATTGCAAAACAATTGTAGTGGACTTTAGTTTCCTAAGTTCCAACTTTGTAAACAACGAACTTGACATAAGATTTATGCTTGCCCCAAGGTCACACAACCCTTTGGCATTCAAATAGCTCCCAATTATTACTTGCACCGTGAAGCTTCTGGGATCTTTTAGCTTAGTTGGCAATTGAGCTCTATTCAAGATTTTAGAGCTACAAGCTTCGATGAGTGCCACTATCTCATATTCCGCCAACTTGTTCTTGTTGGCAACAATATCCTTCACATACTTTGCATATTTTGAAATTCCCTGCAAAACATCAATAAGCGGTAAGTTAATTTGTACCTGCTTTAGGAGCCCAATAAATTTTTGAAAACATTCATCCTCCTTCTTCTTTTTCAGCTTTTGTGGGAATGGAGGCGATGGCTTAGGCAATGGAATTGCCTCATCAGTGGATATGCTTGGAATCACTGGCTCCTCATTTTGAACACCACTTGGTTCAATCACATTTTTCTTCTTAGGCACCAATTCGGTCAATGGCCTCCCACTTCATGTGCTTACAGCATGAACTTGCTTGGGATTTGGATCCATATCTCCCGACAAACCTCCTTTGGGTCTTAAGTTCATGGAGCTTGCCAATTGCCCCAATCACTTCTCCAAATTTTGAAGATTTTGTTTGTGTCTTTGGATTTCTTCTTCTTGGCAATTTTGGTTTGCCATAATTTACCTTAGAACTTCACTATCCGACATGTTGTTTGGATTGGCCTGCTTCACCTGTTGTACATTTTTTTATTGTAGTATGATTGATTTCCTTGTGGACGTTGTTGTTGAGATTGTCCTTGATTTTGTTGGTTATCACTCCAAGAAAAGTTAGGATGAGTCCTCTAATTTGAATTGTAGGAATTCCCAAAGCCTTGATAACCACCTCTATTTGCATTTCCCACAAAATTTACTGCCTCCGAATTTGAACCGCAAAATTCAGCAGTATGGTCTCCTCCTCCACAAATATCGCACTAATTATTTTGCTGCTGCTATTGTACCATATTTACCGTGCAGATTGTTGACTCACTGTTGGATTTTTCTGTTGTTAATCCATTGATAAGTTGTTGAATTGAGTCGTTATCATGTTTTGGATAGCAGAAATTTGTGCTTGCAAAGCAATGATGGCGTTGATTTCCAGCATGCTCGCTTGCTTATGAACTGCGGGTCGACCTGATCCTCCATTCCACTCAGGATTTCCTTAAGCTATACTATTGAGAAGTGTATACAACTCATCGTATGTCTTCTCCAAAGCTTGTCCTCCTGCAGCGGAATCAAGAAGAATCTTTATGTTTGTTTTCAATCCTTCAATGAAGGTGTGGACCAACACTTTATTAGATTGACAATGATGGGGACAATTAATAAGTAAAGTTTTAAACCTTTCCCATGCTTGATAGAAGTTCTCTCCTGGCCTTTACTTAAAGCTTAAAATCTCACTTCTCAATTTGGCCGTCTTACCGGATGAAAAGAACTAAATAAGAAACTTTCTAGCAAGATCATCCCACTAAGTAATGGAGTTTAGGTGGCTCAATTTGCAGCCACCTCCTTGCTTCCTCCAACAATGAGAAGGGAAACAAGGTCATCCTCACATTATCTCGATTTACGCCTGTAGGAATGAAAGTGTCAGCGATTTCTAAAAAAATTTGAAGATGTACCTGTGGATCTTCATGTGGCAGTCCGGTAAACTGCTCAATTAAGTCTAGCAATTGAACCATATTTTGCTTAAGCTCCCAACGACCACCAGGTTTTGGCTTTTCGAAACTACTAGTGACATTAGTGGTTCTCAGAATGGCTACATCTCTTATTGTCCTAGGTGCGCGTAGTGCAGGAGGGTTTTGTTCCGCCATGACTTCTTCAACAGGATCAATTTCTTCCTTAGTCTTCGTTATATTTTCCTGCTCAATGATTTCAATTGGCGGAGTTTGAAATAAGACACCTCCTCTCCACTTAGATTGATGAAAGTATGTATCTTGCTCCTCCAGTTTAGAACTAAATTTTCTGCACAATCAACACAACTGAGATCAAATGTAGTGAACACTATCAAACACAACAACTCAAAAAATTACTCAATTTATACTTTAAATCCCTAACAACGGCGCCAAAAACTTGTTGGCCTCTAGCACACGCAAATGTACATAATCAGAATAAGTAATACAATGGTCTTTTTTAAAGATCGGGATGTCAAACCCAAAGGATTTGATATAACTTGGTAATTTTCCAAATTGTTATGTTGATGAAGGATTTTGTAAAAATTAATTTAAAATTTTATTATTATGAACTAACATATGAAATATTGAAAACTAAGAAGTACAGTTATACTCAATTTGATTAATGTGATTAAATACCAATATAAATGAAATTCTGGGATTGTAACCTTATTGACGCCGAATTAGTTATTAAACATTACACTTATGTTTGAGTTGTCGATTGTTGATTCAAAGGGTTGAAATTACAAAATAGGGTTGTACACCTCTTTTTACCCTATTTTTAGTATTTGTCTAACTACATCATTGAGCAGGGATAGACAATCCAATAAAAACGCCTTAAAGGTTTCATCCTTTATTTGGAATCAAGCAAGGTGTAGAGGTAGTTATCACAATTCTCCAATACACAAATCAATTTATTTTCATAAATCAAACAAACTTCTTATACTACCTATGTTCTATGCATCACAACATCTTTCGAATCCATGATACACAACAAATTCATTTTCAAGGTGATCAAGCTTAAAAATGAAAATTTAAGAAGTTTAAGAACAATCACAAGTTATTCATAAATGTAAAAATTCACAACTAAACATTTTCTAAGTTACAAGCCCAGAAAATGATGAGTTTAACTACTCATCTCAAGATTACAAACCAAAACTATATTCAAACTCATAATCACAATAAGAATTTGAAAGATATAACTAACCAAAGGTCGAAGAACTTGATTTTTCTTCTCCCTTCAATGATTCTCATCTAGCCAACACTCATCCAAAACAAAATTATGATTTATAACACATGTGGAATCTCTTATAGCACTAGAAATCCTTGAAAATCTAGCTTTTCCCAACTTTTGTTCAAGTCCGCGTTGTAGACTTGATTTATTTTTGCCCACTTGCTATTTTTGTTGGCTGACTTAGAAAGCACCACTTTAACACTGGTCCATGACACGGACCTGGGCGTGGACCAAGTGTTAAACATTTTTTTCTTAACTTTACACCTTGTTGAAGTCTCCACTTGGTTCTTGTATCATTCCGAAACAATGTTTTCTAGTACACATTCATGAAAATCACAATAACTTGGTGCAATTGGCCCAACATTAGCAAAATACATAAAATAATTATAAAAATACCTAAAACATTATGATTTGTCCCTCGAATGTCACTTTATTTATGAAATTTTTGACTAGTTAAGCGTATAAATACGTCTAAGATCATATATATTCTTTTGAACTCTCCATAGTGAATATACATGGAGTAAGTTTCAAGAATATAAGGGTTAATAATCTAACAAAATGATTAGAAGAGTGATGAAGTTGTTACATATCGTATTAGGTGGATGAAATAGAGATCACAGTTCATGTCATATGTGAAAGTATGTGCTAGAAAACCTTACATATACGTTTTATAAAGTGATGATTGGATTACTATATTATGAGATAAAGAGTTGGTTGATCAAGAAGTTGCATGTACAAAAGATATAAATAGCGAAAATGAGAAAGTTGAGATTAATGTTTGGGCATATTAGGATAGAAAAGATTAGGAAACAAGATATCCAAGATAAGCTAAGACTGACTTCCATGGTGGATAAAATGAGAAAGGTGATATTGAAATGCTTCGGACATATAAAGAGAAGAAAATAAGCGCCTGAGGAGGTCTGAGAGGTTGACCACTGTAGGTGCAAATAGAGGTAAAGGCAGATCAAAGAAGTTTTAGAAATATGTATTAGACAAAATATGACACATCTGCAACTTATTGAAGATATGATCCTAAATAGAAAGATAAAAGTCGAGGATTAAAAATGAGGAATAATAGCCACCGAGTATTGTCTACTTTCCTTACCAATATTACTTTTAATACTCTTAAGTTATCATATTCTTTGATTTCATTTTTTCCCTGTTGTTGATTATTATATATTTATCGTTGTTACTATTATCTTCGATTATTTTTAATATGAAAGTTTCTACTTTTGTATTTACTTTTTATACCTGACTTTTTATGTATTTTGCTTGAGCCGAGAGTATATAAAAAATAATCTCTTTTATCTTGTCAAGATAGGAGTAAGAATACATACACATCATCCTTCTCATATTTCACTTTACTAAATATATTAATTATTATTTTATAAATACTCTTCATATTATCAATTTATATTCATCTATTAGAACAAGTGCCATTTCTTATTATCAAGATTTCAAATTCCATAGTTCAAAGAAATTTATCCGTAAATATCATTTGCATGAAATATATAACCGCCGGGAAATAGTATTAGCAATATATAACCGCTCCGTCAACCGTCTTTCTAAGAAAACCCATTGAGCTTTCAAGAATTCATCAATGGCGTCCACTGTTAATCTCTTCATTTTCCTTATCTCCATTTTCATCTGCACCGCAAACCCAATGTTCTGTTCAACATCAGAGTCTCTTCGTCACCTTCTGCAAACTCCATCTCCACCACAATCTTCGTTGGTCGTCATTCTCTCAAATCTTGGATTCAATGACCTCGCTGATGCTTCTCTCAATTCCACCATCTCCACCATTAATTTCCCAATTACCATTTTTGCCCCTACTGATTCCTCCCTCCTCACTTGCCCTTCTTGCTCCCGTCCCCTTCTCCTTCAAGAACACTCTGTTCTTGGTCTATACTCATTTCACTTCCTCCGGAGTCTAGCATTTGGTACCAAGATTGAAACTTTAGCCCCAACTCGATGTCTCACGATTACCCCATCTAGATCCAGAAATTCCTCAAAGGCTGTGTTCGTTAATGGGGTAGAAATTACTAAACCGGACATCTACAACAATGGGTTCATAATTGTTCACGGTATACAGGGGTACGTCGCTCATCTCTCTCCAATTTCTTGTAGAATTGAGCGTTTGACTACTTTATCCTTCCCATTTCTTCCACCACCCACGGCGGCGTTTGCTGCCACGCGCTCGATGTTAAAAGATGCCATAGGTCGTTTGCGTACTGGTGGTTATACTATGGTGGCACTTGCTATGAGGGTTAAGTACCCTGACTTAGCAGATTTAGAGTCCATGACTATTTTTGCAATGGATGATATGTCCATATTTGGTACTGGAATTGGGCATGAGTATGTAGCAAATTTTGGGTTTCATGTTGTGCCTAATAGGCTTTTAATGGCGTCTGAGTTGGTGGAATTGGCTCCTGATACAGAGCTGATGACAATGGATGAAGGGAGGAAATTGGTGGTGACTACTGCAGGTGGAAATGCTCCTTTAATTCCAATGAGGATCAATTATGTTAAAGTCAAGAACTTGGATGTTTTTTACAATAAGAGGATTGTGGTTCATGGACTCTCGGTGCCGTTCCAGCGGATTCGTCTTCATGATCAAGCTGATGAATCCACCAGATAGATACTGTGAAAAGATTAGGTGTCATCCTACTATACTCAACTGTCCTTTGAAGCATTTTTTTTTTTTGGGTCAGTTCTTGCTGAGGCATGTAACATGTAGAAAAGACGAGGAGGAAATATTGTTGTATAGATTTTTACTTGCATTTTAGAGAAACATAATGGCCAATTTGTTCTTCTTATCTTATTTGCTGTCTATTCTTTCTTTCTTGTTGTTGATTGATTCATATGTATAAATTTATAACCTAGAAGTAGATCCCAAATCAAATCCTGGCTTCGACTATGCTATTGCGCATAATTAACTTACAATTTCTCACAAAAATTAAGTGAGTGACTCTATTTTGAAGAAAGTTCCCAATGATAATAATTCACTCCATCTTAGTTAGAAAAGTTAGCTTAGAGGAAATTGACTTGTATAGAGAAGGATTCATAACTTTATACATTTGTCCATACATGTAGAGATATAGAGTAGTAAATCAATTACAAACTGAAAAAACAGCTAAGAGTTCGAAAGTGAATACTCCATCGATATAGATAATATGCCCTAGTCAATATCCATTATTTCCAACTTTGTGTAGCAGTAAAAATTATCAAGATAACCCCTTACCTCTCTCACTTAACGATCGACTACACTCTACTGTCTACTAATCTTCAATGCCATATGGGGTCATGTCCTCATTAATTTAACTTGACATGTTATAGCATCAACTTGTTCCAACTTTAAAGCGCATCTAAAAATTGAGGATTAGGTCTTGGCACTTACCTTTCCGGTTTTGTGGTCACAGCAATGAAGACAATGCTGCAATGTAAGGAGTTTATCCAAATCAATTTGGTAATTCAGTATCTTATGATCATAAGTTATTCCATTATTAATATTGATATTATGCACTCTGCGTGTGGCCTTTTAGTTCTAAATTAAAGTGGGCTCATAAAAGGCTATCTATATGCTGACTTTACAGTAATTATACAATATTACTTGTCAAAAGTCATTAAAATTATACATTGGTTATACAATATAGATTACTTATATATGAGTCATACATTGAATATACATTATGATACATACTCAAAAACTAAATATGGCTTAGCTATACATGAAAAAGACACTGATGGCACATGATTATACAACTAATGTCCATCTCAAAAACTAAATAATTTAATTATACATGAAATAGACATTGACTCTACATGACCATACAACAAATGATCATTTCTTTTATAATTACTTTGATCGAATAACCATCTATTATAGTATTCCGATAAAATAGCTATTTGAATATGAAAATGAGGATTCTTTTAAAAAACAATTTTTGTGAAAAATTATAATTACAAATTGAATTAAATTCTACACAAAAATTAAAAAAAAATATTCATGATCAAACGACCATTATGTTGTTGCATTATGCTTTCACTACTATAAAATGTTCAAACCACTGTAGAAATTGTACCAAGACAATACTCCTGGTGATTTATAAAAGAAATTGGGTAAAAGCTTGATAGTACTCGTCAATCGTCATATTTAGATGGAGAAAAAGATCAAAAAAATCTTTTATCTTTGGTTTAAAATTTAAAGTTATTTAAATTTTTATATGGATCATTATTAATTTCTTATGTTCATAGTATTGGGACACTTTTGATCATATTTTATTCTTTTATCTATTTTTTAACATTAATTTTGTTTAAAATTTTATGTATAGAGTGTTTAATTTATATATATAGTATGGATAATAGCTTCATGCGAAAGAAGGTGAGAAGATGAATATCTTATTTTTTTGTCGAAATATTATTGCAGTTAAAATCAAGAGATACTTCAAATTAATTTTAAATAAAATAGTATAATTTTTTTTTTCTTGCAACATCATATGTCAAGGTGTTCTTAGTTTAACTACAATAATATTTCTATTGAATAAAATAAGGTATTCTTCTCACCTTCTTTCACATAAAATTATTATTTCTACTAAATATATAAAAAATATAATTGAATATTTTATACATAAAATTATGGACAAAATCAATATTAAAAAATAAATAAAAATTTGTGAGAGAACTAAAAGTACACCAATATTACAAATTGAAAAGGCGAGAAGCTATTAGTGCTATATGTGAAAAGTTAATAATAATTTAATTTTTTTAATTCAAAAATAAGGGATATTTTGAGCTTTTTCTCTATCAAGACATGCACTGGTAGACAAACTTTATACTACATTTTTACCTGGTTTTATCATTGAAGTATGATAAGTTAATATTGTAACTTATTATTACTACTTGTTTCGAAGATTCTATGCTATGCAGGAGTTTAATATGTGATATTAATTAAATGATATTAAATTATCCCATTAAAAGTAAAATAAGTACTTGATAAATGTTATTAATATTGATATTTAAGTGATATTGTAAATCAATATTTTTTTCATGCAAATCTAATGTGAATTGATCCTTGACTTTTTATCTAAAATATACACATATATTATCAACATTCAAAATAATTAAGTTATAACCAAAAATATAAATTTAAAACTAAAAGTCATAGCTAAAGCAGGTCCCATAACTTTAATAAAATTATATAACTAATTAAAGTAAAGTAAAATTAAAATAAGATATTTTTAAACTTTTTTTTAATAAAAGTGCCTCTTTTGAAGGAGACACATCAATGGAGACGTGCCTGCTTCACCCCTCAACTCTCTCGTATATAATAAGAGAATTGGTTGCAAATAAGTAATTTTAGGTAAATCAATTATTTAAAATGAAATTTTCATTAGTTGCTTAGTCTTGAAACTTAATAGGTCAAAATAGTTATAATTTAGATAATTACAATTCATAACTGTAATTATAACAATTGTGTACATATTCGTTTGTATAATTCACCATCAATATATAAATTCATGTGTATAATTCGCTGCCAATATATAAATATGATAAACCTATGCAAATTCTATATTTATATGTTTAAAAACTTTTCAGAATTTTTCAAATTAAAATATATCAACATGATGATTATACATAAATTAGGGTAAACATTATACCAAACTATGAATTTATACGATTAGAAAATTCTGAATTTTGTATAAATAAATTCTAAATTTATATAATTGAGAGCTTAATAATACATATTCCGTAAACCTTAACAACTCAAATAAAACACTAATGTCGAATGATAATATTATAGTGACATAATTTTATCTATGAATTAGAGCGTTTTTAATACTTTTGCCAACACAAAATGGAAGCGCCCAAGTGAGTAAAATTTGGGGCAAGCCCAAATAGAAAAATATCGATTTTGTCGGGAGTGGATAGAGCTGAGGAAAACAAAAGGATGATGACAGGTCAGAGTCTCTCCTCCTCCGTTCTACTGTCGCTACTTTGCCCTGCACCGCCGGTTCACCGTCGTTCCCAACTTTCCGGGTTTGAGTTCTCCCCGAAACTTCCATCAACTACTTTCCTTTCCTCTCCCAAATTTTCTAAACGTTCAAGGATTCGTGGAATCAATTCCAATGACCCAAAAGAGTCGGCCTACTTCGATGAAAAGGATATGGATAGCTATCTCAATTATCTTTCCCTCGAGTATGATTCTGTCTGGGACACCAAGCCCTCCTGGTAATTCCTTTCCCTTTCTAAAACATTTGCATTTGCCTGAAGTATGTTTTTGGTGCTTCATGAACTATTACAAATTATTTTGTTAAAACATGTCGTACCTATTAGTTGTTCACTTTTACTATCTAAAATATCACCGACGGTTAGAAAAAATGAACAATCATACACTTGATAATAATTTAGGTACGAAACTCAAAGAAACTGGGAGACCTGCTATTAAAGAAATGCTGTTTCATTGTTTGGAATGAATACTCAAACCTGAAGTTTCTCTATCCTAATTTTAACTTTATAGAGAAAGCTCTTACATATATTTTTATTTAAATTTTGCATAAGAATTAACAGGCTATGCTTCTTTGCTGGGAACCTCATTTGTATAACTTTTTAGTTGGAAGAACAAACTGGTTTTGCTAGCCAAATTGCTTCTAAGTTGAATGTGAGTGAGCAGTGATAATAATAATCTACAAGTTTTGCTATTGAAGGAGGCAGATTATGATTTTGTCAGTAGGAATGCACATCCATCCACTGCATTCCAGCTTCGCTTCGCTGTGACTATAGGTCAAATGGAAGGCAGTGAGTAAGCAAACTGTTATGAATAGGGGTAATACCCCACTCACTCTTAGGCGCAGTAGCAGGCCAAAAGCTACACCCAAATATTTGGAAGAATACTCCACTACAGACAAGGGGACAACTGTGTCAGAAATGCCAAAAGGCATAACAGGTCACTACATAGAAGGCCTCTCTAAGTAACAGAGACTATAAATAGAAGAGAGATACAAGGCTAATGGATAAGCATATCCTGAGAGATATTTTCTTTTCTTAGTTTTTCCTTTCAGTTGTTTTCCCCTTTAGTTTTTATTTTTCCAGCAAGTTTTGATTCCAAAAAAAAGCTTGTATTCACTATCTGTTTATTAATACAAGTTGGTTCATATCATTTGGTGCTTTCATTGACCCTCCTCTACAAATGGGTGATGGCACACATAATACTCCGCTCAAAACATTGGATGAAGCTCTGAAACAGGTCCAAGAACAAGTGGCTTCTCATAACAAGAGCATTGAATCCATGGCTGCTACGATTCAGAGTCATACCTCCATGTTTCATAAGATTCTTTCTCAGCTCTCCACACTACAACCTAACCAGTCAGGACACCAACAAGCCAAAAGCCCTACTGCCACTGTTCCGTCTTCACCCACCATGCCACCTCCACAAACCTCCTAGCACCAACATACCAACCCCATTCTCTCCCCTTCTCCTCCACAAACCCAGTTTCCACCACAGCCCCAGTTCCCACCACAAATCCATTTTCCTCTTCCTTCCCCTCCGAACCCATATGCCGCGTTTCGTCATGATAAACCAGCCCCAATTGATTTGCCTAAATTTGATGGAGATCACGTTGAGAGCTGGGTGTTTCAAGCTAATCAATACTTCGATGTTTATGGGGTTTCTGATGAACAACGCCTCACACTCGCTGCTTTTTATCTTGAAGGCGATGCTCGTGACTGGTTTTAATGGATGTACAAAATCATCAGTTGATTGGCTGGGAGCATTTCACCAAAGCTTTGGTGACTCGTTTTGGTGCAAAAACACTGGAGGCTCTTGAAGGGGTTCTAGCTAAACTCCAAATGACCTCATCTGTATGCGAATACCTTTCTCAGCTCGATGAGATTGCAAATTGAACGTCGAGTGTGGCTCCGCACCAGCTGCTGCACACATTTATTTCTTGTGGGTAGTGGTCATACACTAAGATGTTTGGGGGTAGTTCGTCAGGTATCACTCACCATTCAGGGGTTTACTCTTTGCACAGATTTTCTTGTCATAGAATTTCATGGGTCTGATATGGTTCTTGGGATAGTCTGGTTGCGTACTTTGGGTAGAACTATCTCTGACTATACTAGTCTCCTCTTTGAATTCTCTTTTGCGGGAAAAATCATCCAGTGGGTTGGGGATCCTGCTCCTTCTATGGACCAGGTTCAATTTTCCTCGCTTTGTCGTTTAACCGCTACTGATTCAGTCGCCTGCTCCTATCGCTTGGATCTTATTGCTCCAAACTCTTAACCGTCACAAGATCTTTCCCCTGATTTGACCTCTCTGCTGTCCTCCTCCTTAGATATCTTTGAAAAACCCTTTGTTTTACCGCCTTCCAGACCTCAAGATCATCGCATTCCTTTGCTGCATAATTCGAAGCCGGTGAATGTTCGCCCATATCGTTACCCCCATTTTCAAAAATCTGAGATTGAAAGGTTGGTCTCGAAAATGATCAAAGATGGTGTGATTCGCCCCAGTTGCAGGCCTTACTCTTCTCCTGTTCTTCTTGTTAGAAAGAAAGATGGCACTTGGTGGTTTTGTATTGATTATTGTGCTCTTAACCGTATTACAGTTAAAGACTGTTTTCAAATTCACACTACTGATGAGCTTTTTGATGAACTCCATGGGGCCTGCTTCTTTTCTAAGTTGAATTTGCTCGCTGGGTACCACCAAATTCGGATTCATCCACCGGATATCGAAAAGACGGCATTCCGAACTCATGAATGGCACTATGAGTTTGTTGTGATGCCTTTTGGTCTTTCTAATGCCCCCTCAACCTTTCAGGCGACTATGAACTTAGTGTTTAAGTCATTCCTCCGCCAATTTGTTTTGGTCTTCTTTGATGATATCTTGGTCTAAAGCCAATCCTGGCCTGACCACCTGGACCATTTACGGAAGGTTTTTGAGGTATTACGTCAACACTCATTTGTGGTTAAATATTCCAAATGCCAATTTGGTCGGTCCTCCATTGAGTATCTTGGCCATATTATCTCTTCCATCGAACTCCAAGTGGATCCTTATAAGATACATGCTATTGTCTCTTGGCCTCCACCTTTGACAGTGAAGGATGTATGAGCTTTTCTCGGACTTACGGGCTATTATCGTCGCTTTGTCAAATCATATGCCCATATTGCTTCACCTCTCACTGATTTATTAAAAAAGGAAGCCTTTCGTTGGACTGATTTGGAAGCTGCTGACTTTCTTCAACTCAAAGAGGCTCTTAGTAATGTCCCTGTCCTTTGCCTCCTTGACTTTCAAAAGATATTCACTGTTGAAACGGATGCATCAGGGGATGGTAATGGGGCAGTTCTTTCTCAGGATGGGCATCCCATTGTGTTCTTCAGCTTAAAGCTTTCTTCTCGAATGCGTGTATTTTCTAATTATCATAGAGAGATGTTTGCTATTACAACGGTTGTTCAGAAGTGGCATCAATATTTATTGGGCAGAAAATTCCTTATTCTCACAGATCAACAACCTCTCAAGTCTCTGACCACTCAGGTAATCTAAACGCCTGAACAACAGAAGTGGTTAACCAAGTTAATTGGTTATGACTTTGAGATCTTGTATAGACCGGGAAAATTAAACTCTGTTGCTCATGCCCTTTCCCGTGTGCCTGCGCTTTATTCTCTTACAGTGGCAGTGACTGAATTTGACTTGGTGTCAAAATTACGGGATCTTAACAAACATGACGTCGCCTTAGTTGCTCTTCGCCAACAACTTCAGGATGATCCTGCCTCTATGCTGGGTTACTCTTTCCAAGGTGGCTTACTGTTGTTTAGCAATCGTCTTGTCATTCCCGCTGATCCAACACTTTGTAAGTTGTTGTTGCAAGAATTTCATGCTTCCACCACAGGGGGACATGCTGGAATAGCCAGAACTTCTCATCGGCTTTCCTCAAATTTTTATTGGCAAAGCATGCGTTCTGATGTCAAGGACTTTGTTTCTCACTGTCAAGTTTGCCAACAAATGAAGGATACTCAATTAAAGCCAGCAGGACTTCTTCAACCACTTCCAGTTCCTACTGCTATTTTTGAGGAAATCTCCATGGATTTTATCACAGGGCTCCCTCCTTCACACGGCCAAGAACTGCTATCTTGGTGATTGTGGACCGTCTTTCGAAATATGGACATTTTGTTGCCTTACCCCCTTTCACCAGTCAAAAAGTGGCTGCTCTTTTTGTTCAAGAGTACATCAAATTGCATGGTTTTCCTACTAAGATTACCACTGATAGAGATCCTTTTTTTTTGTCTGATTTTTGGATCGAAATCAATCGCCTACAGGGTACACACTTAGTGAAAAGCTCAGCTTACCATCCCCAAACCGATGGTCAAACTGAGGCTCTCATCAAGTGCTTAGAAATGTATTTGAGGCTTTACTGCTGATTCTCCAGCTGACTGGTTCAAACTCCATCCATGGGCTGAGCTATGGTATAATACGGCTTATCAATCTAGTTCCCAAATGACTCCCTTTGAGGTTGTCTATGGTAGACCTCCTCCGACAATTTCTCACTATGTTATGGATGGCTCCCATAATCCTGTTGTTGCAGCTGCCTTCATACAACGTGATGAAACTCTGTCTCAGTTGCTTACAAATCTACTCAGGTCTCAAGAATGCATGAAATCTTTTGCTGACAAAGGGCGACGGGAAGTTAACTTCAATGTTGGTGATTGGGTTTACGTTCGTTTGCGACCTTACCATCAACTGTTAGTGCGCCTTCAAAAATAGAACAAGCTCAGCCGTTGGTACTTTGGTCCATTTCAAGTTCTCAAACACATTGGTGAAGTTGCGTACAAACTGGACTTGCCTGCCTCTCCCTGTATTCATCCTACTTTTCATGTTTCAGTTCTTCAGAAGTGTATCTGCACACCTGACCAACAGGTTACGCCTCTGGAATTATTGGATCAATCTTCTGCTGTAGTTTTAACGCCCAAATGATTCTCCAGCAACAAGTGTTGAACAAGGCTGATGGTCCTCTGGTCCAATGGCTTATTAAGTGGTCTGGCTTGCCTGATTCGGAGGCCACTTGGGAAGCCAAGTCAACTATCCTTCAGCAATCTCCTAGTTGAACCTTGACGACAAGGTTCCTCTTCAAGGGGATGGCAATGTTATAAATAGGGGTAATAATCCACTCACTCTTAGGCACAGTAGTAGGCCAAAAGCTACACCCAAATATTTGGAAGAATATTCCACTACAGACAAGGGGACAACTGTGTCAGAAATGCTAATAGGCATTACACAGGTCGCTACATAGAAGGCCTCTCCAAGTAACAGATACTATAAATAGAAGAGAGATACAACGCTAATGGATAAACATATTTTGAGAGATATGTTCTTTTCTTAGTTTTTCCTTTCAGTTGTTTTCCCCTTTAGTTTTTATTTTTCCAGCAAGTTTTGATTCCAAAAAAA
>JAABOM020000110.1:19117111-19133331 GCA_011800125.2 Solanum clarkiae | reverse complement strand
ATATAAGTAATGATTATATTTCTTCCTTATTATAGATAATTTATAAAAAGAATAAAATAAGGAGAAAATAATTAGAAGAAGAAAAGAGAAATAAAGAGCAATAAAAAGAAGTAAAAACGAAAGAAAAGAAAAAACAAGAAGACGGAAAAAAATGGAAGAAAGAAAAAGCAAGGAATAAAAAAAAGGAGCATAATTTTTAAAAAAATAAAGAAAAAATAGAAAAAAAAGTAAGAGCAAAATAATATAGAAATTATAAGTAGACATTAAGAATAAAAAAATAAAATTATTGGTCAAACTTTTAAGCCAAAAGAAAAAGTAGGAAGGCATCAACTTTTAATTTTTGACTTATTTTAAGTTATTTTAAACTTATTTTAAACTATTTTAGAATTTGTCACACACTTCCAAAGGCTAAAAAAAGAGCTCAAAAACAAATTTGATCAGCTTTTAAGCTCATTCAAACACACTCTAAAATGATAATATATAAAGTGTAAAATAAAATAAAGAATGTAATATGTAAAAATGAAGGATAAAATTCTTAAATGAAACTTAATAAACTTATGAGTTATGAAGACGCTAATTAAATAACTAGAGATAATACATGTAAACGGTAGAGAGATTTTGATCTCGGAAAAAATAATTCTCTGCTTTTTTCAAGAACCAAAAACTTTTAGCTTATTTCCAACCCCAGAAAAACTGCTTCCGCTTCCATTTAAAAATAATTTTACTAATTGACCAAACGCCTAAATTTACCAAAAAAGAAAAAAGGTTTTTGACCCCCAACAAGCTCCAGTTTTCATCCATTGACGTAAGGTACCTGCGCATGCCAAATGCTATTATTGATGGGAAAGTGAAGAGGCAAAGTTAAGAAACAGCAAGCACTTAGAAACGTATCATAATAACTCACCCACAACTAAAAGCGAGTTTCCTCTTACATAAGATTCAATTCCACAAGTTACCAACTAGGACACCCGAATTTTCCCCCCATTGTACAAGGCTTTGCGGCACACGCCTTGACTCGGGGGCCACAATTCAGCTACATCATGGAGAATCAATATACATGAAAAAAGAAATTAGCACTAAAGGGAAATCAATGTACATATGCCTGAAGGATTATCCCTTATGCAGGCATTATTCTAAGCCTTTCCTCTGTTTGAGTTTCGCCAGAAGTCCCCTCCTCTGCAAGCAGAGACTGCAAGTCACTGCCATTTGCAAGACTATTGAACTCCACAGCTTTGGATGGCATGGCTGGATACCGTCTTTGGCAGAATGTCATCAGTCTTTTTACTGATTGCAGATATTTCCTAGTTGTCTCGTCATTCATAATATGAGCAACACTGTTTGTGTAGATCTTCTCACGAGCTGACCGTTCATGAATACCAACCATAGTAACACCAATAGGCCAAGGTGCATTACCAATTGCCATCTTAATGTACTGATCCATTGCAGCTAGATAGTCCCTCTTCATACAGCATTCAACAACCACAAGTAATGCTTGCCTAATGTCATCAGGAAGTAACTAGATACACAACAAGTACACCAGAACAAAATAAGCTTCTCATGCACAAGAAGTAATTTAATAAGAATCTTAAATGAGAGGACAAAAGAAACATATTGATTCAACCTTTTAAAAAAAAAAGAAAGAAAGAAAAGGAACAGCGCCAGCAAGCGAAGACCTCATCAAAAGTATTCAACTCAGTTCCAAGCTTCTAAGGTTGGATGATATTTCAGAACATAAACCAGCAGTACTGCTATCTATACATATAATATATTAGCTTTCCACCTATATACCATATATAACCCCCTATCTTCAGAGTTAGCTCAAGAGCCTCTATATACCGTATAAAATCCCTTTGCTCAAGAGCCTCTATATACCGTATAGAATCCCCTATCTTCAGAGTTAGCTCAAGAACCTACCCACTAGAAATGAATTTCAGGTAGTCATCAACTTTCCGCACATAAAATTGGTCTGACAGACAAATAATCACATTACGATAAACTCAAAATATACAAAATTTGTGAATAGCTTGTTGGTTTTAATGAGTAAAGAGGTATAATGAAAGGTGCGGGTTTAGCATCTATTATACTAACTAGTAAATCCTTTAAGAACTACTATTCCTCTTACTATACCTCAATCCATAACAT
Source organism: Solanum clarkiae (assembly GCA_011800125.2). NCBI lineage: Eukaryota > Viridiplantae > Streptophyta > Magnoliopsida > Solanales > Solanaceae > Solanum > Solanum clarkiae. Next base: position 19,131,189 of record JAABOM020000110.1, on the reverse strand, counting down.
TTGATGAAAATAGAAAATAATTTTGGTTTATACTCTTAAAACCCATGGAAGTATCAAGCAAACCGGGGTTAGGTAGAGTAAGAATCCCACAGTTTCCTCTTTCCTTCTTCCATTGTATTGTCAACAACGTAGTGCTAATGCACTTTCTCAATCACCAATGCATGATAGCTCTTTCTAATCCAGGTTTTAACTCCCTTCAACCAGGCAAATGGTTGCTTGCTCAACTCTTACCTTTGGTCAATCATCCAGTCTTCCCTTGCCCGAAGGAGTCCTTGAGCTTAGGATAAGTTAATTGTGTGTGGGCTTTCGTCTTCAGTTCTTCACTTTGTGAAGCTAGCAGACGAGTCTATTCCCTACTTCTTTTTAAGGCAAGCATATCTGATTCCTTTCAATGAGAAGTTCAATGCACAAAGTGCAAAAGCTTAGAAACTCAAGATCCTCTGCTACAGTTAACAAATCATCATCTATTGGGGAATTATTATCGCATGAAGGATGAGGGATTAGGTCTTCTGCACCATACATATGTATCAATTAATTGAGTTGATACTATTTTTTCAGTAAGGTATGTTGTTATTTTTTCCCGTAAGGTAATTAACTTACATAATAAGTGCACCGTTCAATATTTATACATAAGAAATATGTAAAATTCTTTTAATGCATGCGCATATAGGGACTGCTTCTTCGTTTTCAAATTCTCTGAACCATTACCCTGCCAGGTCATTATACCATAGCTTACCTCGGAATATGACATCCTTAGTCATAAGAGAAAGGGACAAAGGATTCATTTGTTTATCCTCTCATCTATTCAACCACGGATTGCAATAAGACTGTTAGAAAAGGCCAAAAGTTCTGTTGTAGGGACGCGTAGGGACGCGATTCTTGTTTTTCAAGTTTTTCCAATTCCAACTATATCAGATCCTACAATGTGTAGGCAAGATCTAACACAGGATCTACAGTAAGAATATGCACCTATCCTACATCAATATTCTTTTACCTCCTATTTCACCATCACAAGTCAAGTATTGGGAGAACAAGAGACCATAAATCTTCAAGATCAATTTCAAAACAAACCTTAAGAAATATACTCCAGTTATGATAGGGGTTGGTCCAATGGTTAAACCTTGGGCAAAAATGCCACAAGGTCACAGGATCGAATCCCCAGGGCCACTGATGTGTTACCCGGTCGTGCGTCAGGGCCCGTGGAATAATAGTCGGGTCCGCAAAGCGGGCACAGGAAACCACGGTTATCAAAAAAAAAATGTTTTTAGTTGCTCAAAAATACATCATCACTAGATAAAAACATGGTCTTCTACAAGAGACTACAAGCTTTTATATCACAGTTAGAACTTCCACAAGGACAACCATATTCAATATCACATTGCCTAATTCATTCTTCCACAAATTGGATCCACCTAAGACTCGATTCATATGCAGGAACTCAGTTTGATCAAGTAAATTTCCAACTGTGTCTTAATTTCAAGGAATTGTGTTGATGAAGAAAGAAAACTAAAATAAAGCTTGCAACTTTAGAAGTTGCAGATACAGAATATAGCATCTAAAGAAAGCAATTAAAAGGAAAGGCAACAGTTACCTTTTTCCTGCAGAACTTGAATAATGGATGCAAGTACCTAGCACACTGCTTAAAAGTAGCGACCATTGATTTCCCCTTGGCCGTCCGCTTTTCAGAATCAGTCATCTCATCAAGCTCCTGATTCCACTCATTCAACAACTTCTTAAAGAACACCAAAATCTTATCCTCATCACACAATTCCCCGAAATTCATTTTCATCCTCTTCAAATCCTTATCATGATCAACTCCCGAGGAGTTACCATCTCCACTCAAATCTTCATCACCGCCTCCTCCATCTTTATCCTCACCAGAATCCTCCGTCACCTTCCGCTTCCTTTCACTCATCATCCCTGACTTCTGTCGTTTCTTCAATTCCACAATATCTCTCAAAAAGTCATTGGTTTGCCCCTCGGTCATGTCAGTATCATCAACTTCGAACAGCCCAGCTTTTAATACAAACTTCAAACGATCAAGCCTCGCTTCGTCATCTTCTCCAAATAAAGTTACCGGTTGTTTCAGAAACCTGAGTCGGCGAATAACTTCTTGTCGAGGAAGGTTTAATCCATCGATCTTTTGCTCGTCGGTAAGTGCTTTAGCAACCGATGAAGATGATAAATCCTGTTTGAGGGATTGAATATCGGCTTTGGAGTTTGATTTTGATGTGGAATAATCGGTAGACTTCTGTTTCTGCTCTAATTGCTTTTGACGGAGGGCTTTGGCTTCCGCTTCACGTTTTTCCTCTTCGCGAATCCTCTGGAGACGCTTCTGTTCGATCTCCGACCGTTTGAAAACTTTCCGGCCACCGACGTCTTGGGCCAGATTCTGCCGTCGTTTCTCCATTTCCTGTTTGACTATATCCATCGATCGGCCTAGGGTTTCTCCTGCTCGGATAATTTTCAGAGAAGGGAAAAAAGGAGACAAGACGAACAGTCTGTTATTCTAATTGGGGAATGGGACCCTAAAGTCCTCTATTTATATTTTTCTCCCCCTTGGTTCGGGTTTATGCCTCAAACAGCACGAGTGCTTTCGTTATTGTCAAAATATATATTGTTTCTTTTGGAGAAAAAAACAAAAATGACCCCTAATGTTTGAAGGTAGATTCAAAATAATCCGTTAAGTATTATATTGAATAATTCTGATCTTTGATTTTGTTAATAACAACATTTTTAGTCTTTTTAAAATTTTATCTAATTTTATCGAGAATCATGAAAATAAAAAAATTAGCAAATTCATATTTAGGGGTTAAGTTTTTGTAGTTTTTATTAAATTTTTTTACAGTGAAGTATAATTTTGTAAAGGGTAATTTTTATTATTTTTATAATTATTTACTTCTAAATTGTGGTTTAGGACAACAATTGAAATTTGTGTTTAAAGTTCAAGGCTATTGAGATTATTAAGTCCACATACTATTTTTCTAATGCTTAATGACTCAGAATAATTAAGTAACAAACTAGAGTAATGAATTGTAAAGTAATAAGTAAAAAAAGTAAAGTAGATCTTAATTAATTTAATTTAGATGAAATTGTTGATCAACATCAGGTAAAAATAAATAAAAATTTACGTGCTTTGTTATAATTGAGAGTGCATACAATGTTGGTGATTAAAATATGATGCCTTATCAATGAGGGAAACATGTATATTTATAACCTAATCCTAAATAATGATTGATATAAATGCAGCCCTTCATAATGATCATGATTAACATGTTAAAATTGTTATATACGTGAATATATGATTGTTGAAGCAAATTTTGAATTTTTCAAAATTAATTATGAGCTAAGGTTTGTCTTGATCGGTCATAAGTGACATACTAGTCATATTATCTTGAGCATAGTAATCTTTGATCACTATATCAAATTCAAGATAAATCAGAATATAAACCTGACACGATTTCATCTTAATATGTGTCAATTCTATTAAGCTGAATATGATTAGACTTCGACAATTATATGTTATTTTTTAATATACCTATTTATTAGATTCTTTCTTTAATTCATATAGATAGTCCACTACTTTCTAGATATTCAATGAATCATGTTCGAGAAATGATTTTTCACTTTTTAGTTTTTTGCAGAAGACATTAAAAAAGTGACATGTTTCTGGTCGAATTAAATTCTCGTGACACACATTGAATGGTGAATGTACCAAAGTTGTTGTTACCTAGTAATGATATCTTTTATTCCCCGAAATTCATATAAATCCCTTTGATGAGGCTAATGTTTATAGGTTTTCTGCTAGTGCTTTCTCCAATTCTAATATAATTTATGATATCGTTCTAGTGTAATTGAAAAAATTATGCTACTTAATATTTTAACTACTATTAAAGAGAATCAATTTGATGAGAGGTTAGCTTAAAAATTATAAATTACTTATATTAATTTAGAGCTGTCAAAATGGGTCAATCCAACTCAACTCAATCCAGCCCTAACAGGCTAGAGAGTAACTAAAGGGCCTATAAAATAGCAACCTAATCCAGTCCCACGTGGGTCAGGGGTTGGGACGGGCCGACCCATCAACTATAATATGAACAATATTAACCTCTTTGAAAGACTATGAAACATCGATCATTTTTTGTCACGAACAAGGCAAATAGAAAACAAAAGGAGAAACATCAAATTAGGCATAAACACAATAGTAAAAGATTATAACTAGTTGGTTTAAAAGTTTTTAGTAACACAACTACACAAGTCAATCCAAAAACTTAACAAAATGTTAATGGGCTAATATTAGATATCTAATAGGATAAATTCTTATAGGATAACAAAGTGTAAAAGTTGTCCATAATCTTAATAAATAGAATATTACTTATAAAATAATCAAATATATAACAAATACTTTTAAAATTCACGGGCCACGGACTGTCCTCTGAAACTCACGGGTTAAGCCTATGAGGCCAGCGGGCCAAATTAGGACGGGCTAAAAAGCCTCGTTCATAAATAGACTAAAAATATTTAACTTTATCCCATTTAATTCAAGGGTTGGATGACCTCACGGGTCAAGCCCATTTTGACAACTCTAAATAAAATAAATCACTTTCGAAAGATTTATATTCCAAAAAAAAAAATATTGAAAATCGTTGAATTCACTTGATAATGTGTTTATAATAAAATCTCACTGGGAATATGCTCTTTTGCATCCTCATCTTATATTCTAAAAAAAAAAAAAATTAAAAATCGTTAAATTCACTTAGTAATATTATTATAATAAAATCTCAATTCAAGAAATGCTCTTTCGCATCCTCATCTCTATCACTGTTTCCAAATTTTCATAATATGACTTAATAGTTTGATGCCCCAATAATTGTTGCAACTTTTCGCATCCTCAACTTTTACATATCCGAAATGCCCAAAATCGACTTTGAGTGCTCAAGTCCCCTGCACAATGTCTTAACTGACAGAAATAACCAAACATTCGAAATAGGATCAAACTACAACTGATAACATTATATTTACACAACCATTTATACACACACAACAATGTATTAAATGAATGAATGATATATAAGCACACATACAACTAAAAGGTTTTAGAGAGGGAGGGGCTAAGATTTGCATCAACAATTTCTAAAAGACTTGTTTCAGCGCGCTTTGAACGATGTCCATGACTTAAGCCAAACAAATATCTATGAAACGATATAGAGAAAGAAGAGTAGCGAGAGTAGATATTCTACCATCAGCAAGTATGATTTCTTTCGGGATCCTGCAGTTACAAAACCCAGCAGCCTCAAACAGCTCAAATCATGTTGCTACAAGCAGTTTTTGTTTTTTGATTTGCATCAGGTGTCCGAGTCTCTTAGAGCCCCGACTAATCCAGGCGGTACACAGGCCCTCGACAAGGAGTTTCCCGCAAGTGCACCACGATTAATTCAGATTTTATCCAGTCCGATGGCTCTCAGAAATCGTTTGCATCCAGTGACTTTCGATCTTGAGACTTTGAAAGGGAGCAAACCAAAGGCTCAAGTCTATTACCACCAAGCCAACCCCTGAGGGTGAAGTTGCTACAAGCAGATTTAATTTCTTTTTTTTTTTTTTTGAAACTGGTAACTTTGACAAGCAGATGTAACTTCTTTTTGAAGTAATTTCCAGTAAAAACAGCAATCCTAACAAAATTAACAGGGACCATTCCAGTTCCTGAGTGATCTTTCTTTACAACGAAGAATTCAAGGTAGTTTTTTACAAAGACATGCGACAATCCTATTGCACCAGATAAACCTTCCAAGAAAAGCTTCATTACTGCACAAACTCCATATAGACATTGAACAGAACTGTTCTCAAACTTTCAGCAGCTCCTGAGAATCAAACGTCAACATGTTTCAATCAAATTTTAAAAACCTTCATTGTACGAATATAAAGGAAGCAGAAGCTAGTCTAAAGGTGAAGCATGGAAAAATTTGTAGCAACCAAGCCTTGCAAGGGGAGTGGGAAAAATTGGAAAAGAAAGTGAACTACCATCATACTAGCAATTGGATAAGATTAACATGGGACAAGGGAAAATGGAAGGGGGAAGAAGCTGCAGCTGCATTATAATTTTCCATTTCCCGTAGAAACCTTTTTCCAGAGGATGTCAAACTATCCTATTAATTTGGTCAGCAAATATACTGCTAGACAACACACAACTAGAATGTTTGTATGGGAAAAAAAAGAAAGTAAAAACTCTTTCTTTGGGGTGTGCATGCATGAATTAGTGATTCCACTTGCATTAACGGATTGCCTGTAGCAGACACAAGGAGATGCTAGACACCCATCCCTGTTATCCAGAGCCTAGTCGATGTGCAAAAGGAAAAAACACAAGGTATCTAAAAAGGCCTAGCGAAGCACAAGATGCAGAGAAACATGGTGCGGTGAAGGGAAGGCTAGGAAATATTTCTTTAGTGCCCATATCAGAACTTAACTGTTGCAACTCAGTTTTCTGCTTGTTTATAACTCATCAAAAAACAGTTCCCAGGGAATTTAGAGTCTACCCACATTTTTTGGCATACACATGACATTTCATCTCAAACCACATGAATTTTCTTGATTTTTTAGACGTACCTTCTCCTTCTGCTTGAAGACAGTATCAATCTTCTTCATGTATTCATCTGTCACTTTCTGTGTAGAAAAGGAAGAGTGACACAAGTGGAAGACTTCAGATTGCACTATAGTGATGATTATCAATAGCAATTTGAGCTATTATCTTCAGCAGGTTTGAGAAATTAGAGTAGAAGTTGGTATTATGGAAAAATCTGAAAACAATTTTATTTCTTCTCATCCAGCAGAATCCAAATGAACTTACAGTTAAAATTTGCAATTTATGAGGCAATTATTTAAACAAATATGGATAATCACTTTCTGTTTTGGAATGCTTATGCCATGAACATCAAACTTTGTTAATTACCTGCAAATCACTAGATAGGTCCTTCACGTTGTCTTCAGAAAGCTTTTTCTCCTGAAAATGGTTAAGATTCCTTAATATCTAGCATCCGAAAGATATATACCAAAAAATTGCCTAGAGCTCAAACCTTCTCAAGTTTTTCATAAGCTTTTAAGGCATCTCTTCTTATATTCCTTATAGCTACCTGCAAATGTATTATAAGAAGGAGATAAACTAGTAATAACACAATGGACATGATTTCTAGGCAAAATATAAGCATAATCAAACTGCTCCATCCCTAACCAACAGAAAGATTCAAAGTAAGAGGGTAAACTATCTGACTTTGAATTGATATCAACAGAGAAAATATTTTTCCATTTAGAATAGCAGGGCTGTTTTTTACATAATGGATAAAATCCCGCAATGGGCGGGAGCCTTTGAGGCATTGGGGTAATGTTGTTGTTGTTTGTAAAATCCCCAAGAGCAAATGACGGAACTAAACTCAGTGGTTATTAGGTCTGGCCCCTCTACTCTTCTCCATTTAAATACTACGCTTTTGTTAAGGCAGGGTTAGAACTCGTGAACTGTGAACCATTAGCCTTTTTTTGAATCCACACATCACACATTGTGCTCTTACATTAGACGAATGCCAGGGGGATAGAATAACAGCAGTACAATCTAAACATTCTTAAAAATGAAAGAGTAGTTAAGTTGGTTAGGAGTATCATGGACGATGAAGTCTTTTTGAATTTCAACAGTGCTTGTGTCACAATTTAGGAGTCAGAGAGAGAATATGAAATTGAGCACTTTATACAAAGCAAACTATACATGAAAAAGATGCATATATGCAACAAAAAGTAATGGAAAATTAATAAAAAAAATAACAAATTCTCTTCCTCACAACCCCAGTTCTAAATATGTCATTTAGTATCATTTTGTTGGATGATTGAACTACCTTGTTGTTCATAACACCAAGTTTTACTGCCATGGAGTGGGTACCTCTACAAACACCGACTAAATGTATAAATATACCATAGTCATGATCAACTGTAAATCTGAAACCTCTGGTGCTCCAAAGGACAAAATAGGAGCTATTTCTAATGGTACATACGCTAGATTAAGAATAAAGGTTTTTTTCTTTTGGAAAGCAGAGATAACACAGAAAAGGAGTTAGAACAAGCTTTTAGGACAGATAAAACTTACCTTTCCTTCCTCTGCCTGTTTAGAAACAATTTTGGATAACTCCTGGGTAAGACAAAGAAAAGAAGAGAAATATAAGTGAAAATTCAAATATTCTCAGTGTCAGAAATTGAATATACTGAATTATTCGCAGATTTACCAACTCATAAACTTTGGGAAAACCCTGTTAAGTAAACTTAAGTTGGAATAGATCAAAAGCTGCATATACATTTTTCACAAAAAAGATGGTATTGTAAGCTATAACTTTTGAAATACTTCATAATAAGGGACAAATATTTTCAATTAATAACAGAATGGATGCCCGTAAATTTGGCAGCAAAGGGTTTTGACTCTTAGTGTGTGCCTGTCACATAGCTTGAATAGAAAAAAGGTCAGGCGTAGTTGAGATAAGAAACAATTCGAGTTTGTCTGTGCTCTAATTTAAAACAAGGTCACTCCGAACCAGTTATTAAACATAGATGCCCAGTCATTAAGGATGAGCTGCATAGTGTAGTCAGTGCCCCTAATTTGCTCTGAGCAACTTACAGAAGTCATTAAGACAAGATTCCGTCAGATACACCACAAGAACTTCACATTGATAAACCAATAACGTATTGTCATGAGAAATGACAATATCTCTTTAAATGAGAGATATGAAAGCAACAAAAGCTTGATGCCAGTATCAATTCAAACAAAATTGTCCTTCAAATTAAATGGGCTTTAAGTATGCCGAAGCAATGAAATGTTACAGCGATATCTGAACTGAAGATCATTGGTTACTGTAAAAACACATGAAATAAACATAAAAACAACAAAAGAGGTGTAGTGCAATCCATAGCATAAGTGCTGAAATGACCAAAATGAGATGAACAAACATTCATGCTTGCTTTCAGAAAATAAACAATTCAAGCTCAAAGCTGGTAAGAAGAAACAAATTTGATTGACCACTGGAACACTTAATACCTTCCTCCTGTCCGATGTCAACTGGGGTACAGCTAATCTTATTACTTCTCCATCATTATTAGGCGTCATACCAACATCAGAGTTGACAATAGCTTTCTCTATAGACTTCAAACTGAAAATTAAGTAAGAAATTAATGCTTAATGTAGTGCAAATATATGCAAGATTGCTGCAAAATGGTTCTAAGATATTCCTCATAAGGAAAGTTTATCAGCCTTAGGCCTAAAATGGAAAACTAATTCTATGACTCATTATCATGCAAATTATACAAGAAAAGCAGTATAAAAAGGACAATGAGTCTGATGAAGTAGATTTTCTATAGTTCTGATGCATCTAAACTCCAGAACTCTCTCTTTTGCCAACCTACTTCGAATGCAATCCAAGAATTTACAAGTAGTACTCATATCAAGATAAACATGAGATAATGATCAGACATTCACAGTATCAGCCCAACTTGATTTTCTTTTTCTTTTTCTTTCTTTTTTCAAATGTTTCAGAAGTTCAACCTGGATTTATCATAGGGCTGCACCAAGATAGAACTTGCATCAGGAGTGCTAATTTGCGCTATGCTTTTCAAGCTGACTGGAGTGCCATAATAATCCACCTTGTATGAGCAAAATACGAAATGAAAAAAGAAAAGTTAGAGTAAGATCTTGAATATAAAAATGAAACAAAGACATTATGTTTTACCACCATATCTCAGACACCACATCTCTATACCTAGATAACTACTATGAAGTAATGCATGAGAAATACCAAGGAAATGCTAGGGGCTTGCAGTGAAAGTAATGAGAAAGACGCATAAGCCTTAAGGAAAAAACGCATACATCACTCAGAAGTTATAATGAGTAGGGACGTGGTACAATTGACAAGAGAAAAAAAAGAACTTTTACTTCGGACAGACCTGAAGAGAGAATTGGAGAGAAAAACATATCAGCACGGCACCTACGAATAACAGGAGTCTCAACTCATTTATAAGTTGTAAATTTTTTGGTAGAATTTTAATTGTTTTGCAAGCTGCCCAGTATGTTTTACTGTATTAGCTATGATGGTTATCAAAATTTTTCATGTTAACCATAAGTCTTAAGCACAATGTGATATGTAGGGGGCGGGGGGTTATCCTTCAGAATGTCTTACCTCAATTTTATCCAGCATTGCTGGGCTAGCTCTTCCAGTCCTTATGGAGTTGAAATTTGACCTAACAGTTTCAACTGTCTTTTCCATCCTTTCTTTCTAAAGTAAAATAAAAGGTCTGTAAACAAAGAGTTGACATAGCTTTTGATAATGAAAACGAAAATCACTACACTCACAACATCTTTCTCAATTGAAGATTTTTCAGCTTCTATTTCTTCAATTGTTGCACATTTCACAACTCCAATTCTGAAATCAAACAAAGTTTCAATAAATAAACAATGAAATCAACTAATGTTGCGCATATGGAGACCAACCATGAAATCAATGCAAGCACCACCAAGACAAACGACATGCACTACTACTACACCTCAATACCAAACTACTTGGGAAATCTTCGTATATTGGCTATCTGAACTTTCATTTTATTGGTGAGAGTGCGATTCTCACTTCATAATCTCCTCCCCATTTTCCTTTCCTCTACCCCCAATTCCGAACTATTTGGGGTCGACTCTATAACTCTCAATATCCATTTGAGTCAATCTAGATGTTCCATTCCTACATGAGTACTTACATTTTCTACTGACATACGAAAAGAATGAAGAAACAGCACAAGAGGAGAGAATTAGCTTGCCTCTTTCCCAAAGATTGTTTAACAGGAGGCTGCAATCTTCTCGCTCCGACCCATAAGGTCGCGTAATTCGCAGAAGCCGACCAAGATACCACATCACCAGAAGTACGAAATTTATCTGCAAGATGTTTGTTGAAATGCCAGAGAGACGGACACAACTCAGAAGTTCAAGAGACTACCAAATTGAGAGAAGAAAAAGCGATACCTTGAAAGCAGAAGAGAGTAGGTTTGCGGGTGAATTGCTGTTGGCATAGCGAACGTACTGGAGTTGCAGACGAGATAGCTATCGTCATTGTTGAAGGGACTGTCAGTTGCAAATAAAGAACCTTTCTTCTTCTTTTTTAGACTTCAGCCTAAGCTTTTGGATAAGAAGGTTCCATTTTGTATTTTTTTTAAAAATTCTTTGGGGGGCTTATATTCCTATCATTTGTTAATTTACAAAAGAAATCCTTCAAATTTATGTCATCTTGATATATAGGAGCCATCATGATACATCAATTCTGATTGGGGTGTGTATCGGTCGCTTCGATCCGATTTTATATAGTATCGGTTCAGTTTATGAATTTTCGATTTTTAAATATGTCAAACCAATAACAAATCATTAAGATATTTTTATCGATTTTCGATTTACCCAACAAGAAAATACTCATAAAATAAATATGACTTCTCTAACAATTTGACGTAATACGATGAGATACAGTAAAAATATGTCACGCCCCGAGAGGGTACCCTAGATGTAACTGACATTCAGAGGCTATTGCTAGCCCCCAAACGAACCACCTAGTCTCATTGCATTCGTTCAATCAACTCATAAGTGGAAGATATAAGAAAATAATAAGTTAACAGTGGGCTATCACAATCATTATCATAAAGAATATGAAATAAACAATTCAATAGAAATAAGAAGTGCAAAAATAATCAATCCCGACATCATTATCAACTGTCTATGTCTATGAAGCCTCTATAACTATCATCTAAGAAGATACCATGACAAACCATGGCTACCACAGTCTAATGAAATAATTTAGTATAAATATAAAAAAGATAGCATGTCCCCGGAAATAAGGGAGGACTTACCAAGTCTCTGTTGAAATCCGTGAACCTCAAAGATTGGGCTGTTGAAGTCCTCTATTTATAGAATCTGCATCATAAAATGATGCAGTGCCAAAGGGGCATTATGTAAAACGGGCTAAAGTAAACAATATATGAAAGTGTAACATCAACTCAACAATCACTCATCCTCACTCAGAGTAAAGGATAAAATTTTATCATCTCACTATCTATTAGGACAAAATTTTATCATCTCACCACATCAACTTCAGAGTACTGTCAACAAGGAAACCCATCTGGGAGTTTGTATAACCAACACTCACCACCTATGAGCCAGTTATGATACAACGAAGAAACGTCGTTGCCACATCCATCTAGTACCTTGCTGGGGTAAAGGACGAGTCTGTCGGGGATCCCAAAGAAGTCTGTCAAGTCCTCTGTGGGACAAAAGGAAACATCCACTCTCACGTTCCAATCCTCTCCTACGCTGACCATGTAGTTAATAAGTGCAAGTAGGACTCACTTTTACCCATTTCAGTGCTAATACTCCTCCCAGAAAACTCAATAAGCTCATAAATCTATCAAGATCAGACTGTGATACAACTAATTCCTCTCTCAGGTAGGGTCCTTCTCTCATCTATCATTCTATCAATTCAGGAATTTAAATCCTTACATTCAACTCTATCTCATTCTTATCAACCTCAAGAATACTAACTTCATTTATTTCAACTATCACAGTACTCATCTCAAGACTCAGACCATAACAATCAACACATCCTAAGTTCATTTTTATTGTCTTTAACAAGAAAAATTGTATAGAATAAACATATACTCAGTCAATAATACATGTAAATAGTAATTTAAAATGTGATGATCATCAATTTAAGATAGTATATAAGAATTAAAAATAAATATCAAGAAATTTTTTAAAAATCTCAACCCATAACCTATCATCTTTCAACTATCAATCTAATTTATACATTAGGGCATATGGAAGAATGATGTCGTGTCTTAGGTAGCCTTTACATACCTGAAATTTAAAGGTTGCACAAATCTTCAAGGAATTTGAAGCCTCAAAGAAACCCTCACCTCTCTGTTCTTCTCCTTTCATTGAACTCTCATAAAAACTCAGAAAAAATGGATTTTGAAACCCTTTAGTACGAAATAAGCCTTAAATATACGCTTTTGGGACTAAAGAATATGTTAGGAAGGACAAAAATGCCCTTCACGAAGTTAAAAGAAAAATCATAAAAAATTGGACACTGGTGCGCGTCGCGGAGGGGGTGTGCACTAGTTCATCTTTGTAAACTTTTCAGAAAATCAAGTCCCGTCGAAAAAATCAATGAAATAAAAAATATAAGTTCATTTCCGCACCCCTAGCACGTCAGGAAGGGGGTGCGGATTTGCTACTATTTCTATCCCAAAATGGGCCATTTCGTAATTCGACCCAGTTGCTTTTAAATCGGGTCGAGACCATTTTCTGACTCGATTTTTCGTGTTGATCGCAAATTCGATCTTGGATTTTCCATTCGAGCTTTGGAAGACGCATTGTGCGCATGATGAATTTTAGGGGCGTTTCAATAAATTTCACGGGGTATTACATCATCTCTCCCTTGAGATCATTCGTCCTTGAATGATGAGTAAAGGTCGAATAGAAACATGAATAACCCCAGAATTTCCCTCATTCCTCACTCGAGAACACTCGAACTCTCAACTATCCATCACCTATCTATCTCTGTCTTAGACTCGGGAATAGAATAAGATAAAGGCATCAACCCAATGAAAGGAGACATTCAATAACATTAAGGATAAGAACCTTTTCCTTCAACATCATCATTATTCAGTACGAATAGATTTAAAACTCATCTCAACATTCACATCTATCTATAAATCTCTCGATTCTATCTCATTCGACAATCAACTCTACTCGAACTCAAAGATAGGCACGTGACTCAAGAAAGGACAATTGATTTAGTTAAAGGTAAGAAAATTTCCTCCAACACTTTTATCGTCAGACATGAATGACAATCAAGACTCATTTTTGTTATGCCAAAAAATGGCTTTTATTTTTGAAAATAAAGAGAAAGTTCGAAAGCTCAAAAATTGATTCAAAGCTCAATTAATTTGAGTAAAATCAATTCTCGAGATTCGAAAAGACACAGAGTCGCCACCTAATTTTGCGGATAATTAGAAAACCATTAAAATAT
>JAABOM020000110.1:19074480-19090623 GCA_011800125.2 Solanum clarkiae | reverse complement strand
GGTGTGTTTAAATGACAGTTTTATTGAAGATTAATCAAAATTTTGGTTAAAAATTAATTTTACAAATAACATAAACCAAAAAAAAAAAGAAAATTTTGATGAAAAATCAATTTTACAAATTTAACATAAACAGAAAAAAGAACACGAATTTTTTTCCCTCCATGATATTTTGATATACGGTCTCTCTCCCTAATTGCCTAGGGTTTCAATTCGAAGAGAGGGCAGAGAAATTTATTCATCTTCTTCCCACAAAGAGAGCTCCACAATTGCCTAGGGTTTCAATTCTTTTATTCATAAGAAAGAGCAGAGAAGTTTATTGTGCAACTATTCATCTTCTTCCCACAGAGAGTGCTTCAACTTATAGAGAAATTGAGAACTTCATCCTCTACAAGATCAACAGTAAGTATTTATTCTCCTTTTCTCCAAGAAATCTCTTGAAGTAGCTATTCTCTAATTGAACAATCTCGTATGGCTAATATTTGATTACATGAATGATTAGAGATTCCACATTAACTTAAATTATCAGTAGATGATTGCTCATGAAGGATCGACAAACTTTATTTATAGATATAATTTGAATGATTAATTGTTAAAAGTGAATGTCAAATCATTTTTGAGTAGAACATTCATTAGTGGGCTACCTCAGGAAAAAATCTTCATGTTTGCTGCTTAAAGCAGCCATGAAGTTGAGAAATTTGAGTAGAAGAACCTGTTATACTAAAACTTATAATTGCTGACTTCTTGTTTCTTAGCGGAGAGCATAGATAAAAGTGACAATCTCATTTTTTACTTATTTTCATGTGGTATCTTGAAGGTTCAAGTGAAAAATAACTACAGAAACCTTCTATATGCAGTTATCAGGAAAGACTCTATATACAAATGATTAAAATTTAATTAAATTTGGATTAAAAATAAATTTTACAATAATTTAAACAAACAAAAAAAAAGAAGCAGACTTTTGCCTCCAGGTTAATTAGATAGACAATCTTTCTCTTTTTAAGACCTCACGTTTCTTTATCAAATTCACAATTGCCTAGCATTTCAATACTCTTTTTATATAAGAGAGAGCAAAGATAGCTTCTAAGTTTATTGAGCAACGGTTCATCTTCTTAACTTGAAATAGAGAGAACATCAATTTATAGCACATCTCGATTGAATTATCTTATACATGACATGAAGTAGCTAATATATGTAGAATTGACCTAAATCTATAGTTCTTTTTACTCCTATCAATCTTGAATTTTTTGTGAATATAAATTGATATGATAAACAAGTACTTCTTGCTGACTATACTTGCTCTACTCCTTCACCAATTTTTTAAGGTAATTGAAGTGAACTTTTATTAATTTCCCTTCCCTTTAGAATGGGCATGTCTAAAGTGTTGTTATACCGTATACCATTCTAAACTTCATTTTGGATTCCCCTGTTCCATTTCTACCATCCTAATAGTGCTTGTCATATGTCTCGAAAGAGGGTTCATTTAAAGACCAAGTGTTGTAAGCTCTTAGGATTAGTGTTACTAGAACATAAATTTCCATTCACATTAAAACCCCCACCTTATTAGTCGATCCTTTATTCTCATCTTACCATACATACTCAGTCATAAAATAAGATTTTATCATAATTATGCTACATTCTGACATAACGATTTGCTCCAAGTAACCTTTGACTTCTCAGCTTAAACTTCTATAGGCAATGGCTACATGAAATATATCTTTAACAATCAAATAACTCATGTCGCCTAGTTGCTGCTAATATTTTTGCATTTGCAATATTTTCTTAACCATCCATAGAACCTATTTTGATAGGACCATAGTCTTCTAATTCTATATCTTTATGTAGTATATATGGACCTAAGTGATCCAAAGCTTCCCTCTTTTTGACTCAAGGTCCTATTAGTTGGAATATAGCCGTAGACTTCTAGATACTCCAAAATATTTTGATTCATCTAACTTTAACTAATAAGTTTTATTTATTTTAGAGTATCTCATAAGTCATCCACATTATTCTTTTAGAGTAAATTTAAAGGTGTTAGGTTTTTAGGTATTATGAGGATGAACCGAGTGTACAATATAAAGGAATTCAGAACCATTGTCTTCTTTGCTAAATTGACTTTTAATCTATCCTTTTGTTTAATAGTGGCAAAACATGGCAGTTAATATAATCTTGTGTGATTTCAAGGATTCTTTCGATTAAATTGTTTGTGCTGGAGTTGAGATCTTTGAAGTAGTTGTTATTTTTAGAGTTACTGATTTCTGCAGTTCCATTTTGTTTCTCTATATTGTTATTCTTTTAATCTCATTTCATCTCATTTAGATCCACAATACCTCAACTTTTATCATTCTTCCTCTGCCTTAAATTCTTTATTTACTTAAAGATTCTTGATATTGATTATCGAGTATCTCAACATGCAAAATATGTCGCTATTTTTTTTGCCAAGCCTCTCTCTGATTTGTTTGTATGATTTAATATTTCTTGGCTCCTTAAATATATTTTTACTTGTTGCACTTTTTGTATTTTTGCACTAAAATACTTTTGTTGCATTTTCTCTTATCAAGATTATGGCACCTGATAAGCACTGGATGCATCTTGTTCATAATATACTTGATGATGCTTATATACATGGGGTCGAAAGCTTTTTAGATTACACTTTCACAAAATTGAGGGAAGCTAATGAAATAAGATGTCTATGTGTTAAATGTTGTAATGCATTTTCTAGAATACGAGAGATGGTTAAATCACATTTTTAATAGTACATGGAATAATTCAAAATTATACCTTTTGGTATCACCACAGAGAGAGGGCAAGTGAGACAAAAGAATCTGATTCAGAATCTATAAATGATGACAATGAAATTGGTGAGGATGATGAGGAGGATGAAATATGTGAGATTCTTACAGATTTACATCCTGCTTGTAATTTGGATAATATAAATACCGATGGTGATAATTTTTTGGAGGAGGAACTAAATCCTGAAGCAAAAAGATTCTACAGTCTTTTAAAGGATTTTGATCAATCATTATATGAAGGTTCAAAACTTTCTACTTTGGTGAAATTGCTTCATATTAAAAGTATTGATCATTGGAGTAATTCCTCATTTAATATGTTACTGGAGTTGTTAAAGAAAGATTTATTGCCTCACGAATCAAATTTACCAGATTCATATTATGAAGCAAGGAAGCTGATTAGAAGGCTAGGACTTTCATATAAGAAGATAGATGCTTGTAAGAATGATTGCATGTTACATTGGAAGAATGACAAGTTTATTGATTCTTGCAAAATTTGTGGTGCATTTAGATGGAAAGAAGATAAACGTAGTGGAGAAACCAAGTTCAAGAATGGAAAAAGATACCAAACAAGATCCTACGCTATTTTCCTCTAAAGCCAAGGCTTCAAAGGTTGTTTAAGTCCTCAAAAACATCTTCTTTAATGAGATGGCATCATGAGAACAAATCTAATGATGGAAATATGATGCACCCAACTGATTCTAAAGCATGAAAAAAGTTTGATGGACTTCATCAATCATTCGCTGCAGAGCCTCGGAATGTTAAACTTGAACTTGCTAGTGATGATTTTGCAACCATTTGAAAATTCTAGAACTCCATATAGTATTTGGCCGTGGTACTTTATTCCTTACAATTAACCACCTTGGTTCTACATGAAGCAAGAAAATTTATTTTGTCAATGCTTATTCCTGGCCCTTGAAGTCCTAGAGATGCAATTGATGTTTATCTCCAATCTTTAATTAATGAATTAAAGGAATTATGAGAAACTGGAGTTGTTACCTTTGATGCATCCACTAAACAGAACTTTACGTTGTATGCTGCTTTGTTATGAACTATTAATGACTTTCCAGCTTATGAAAATTTATCTGGTTGGAGTACAATAGGAAAATTGGATTGCCCAATTTGCAATAAAGAAACTTTCTCAAATAGGTTTGAAAATGGTTAAAAAAAAAAAACAATGTTATTATGGTCATAGACACTTTCTTCTTCTTAATCACAAATGGAGAAATGATAAAAAGTCATTTGATGGCTCCAAAGAGTGGAGATTACCTCCAAATACATCGTCTGGTGATGACATACTTGATCAAGTGACTGATTTAGATGGGCTACCTCTAATAAATGATCAAAAGAAGAAGATTAAGGTGTCACATGAGAGTAGAGGTGATAATTGTAATAAAAAAAGTATATTTTTTGATCTCCCATACTGGAAAACTCTATAGTTGCGGCATAATTTAGATGTGATGCACATTGAAAAGAATGTATGTGATAATATAATGGGAACAATCTCAAATATCAAAGGTAAAACAAAAGATACCTTGAGCAGTCGGTTGGATTTGCAAGCAATGAATATCAGGAAAGAATTACATACAAGAAGAAATGGAGATAAATATGAGTTACTAGTAGCATGTTTAACATTATCTCCTGATGAGAAGTACAAGTTTTTAAAATTCTTAAAGGATTTGAAGGTTCCAGATGGATTTTTATCGAATATTTCTCACTGTATCAATATGAAAGATCATAAAATCTCTGAATTAAAAAGTCATGATTGTCATGTTCTTCTTCCACATTTAATTCTACTTGCCATACGTAGTTTGCTTTGTAAAGAGGTGTGTGAGGCACTAATTGAGTTGTCATTATTTTTCAATCTACTTGGAGCAAAGTGTTTGAAACTTGAGGAGTTGGAACAAATAGATGCACAAATTCCTGAAACACAACGCAAGTTAAAAAAGATTTTTGTTCCTGCTTTTTTTGATGTTACGGAGCACCTGCCAATTCATTTAGCTAGTGAGGCTATGATTGCTGGACTTGTTCAATACAAATCAATGTATCCAATAGAGCGATGGTTATATTTTTTGAAGCTTTTTATTCGAGTAGATCTTGTGTGAAAGGTTCTATTGCAGAGGGACACATAGCAAATGAATTTATAACCTTATGTTCAAGGTATTTGCATACAAAGAAAGCAAAGTTTAATCGCCTTGAATAAAATTATGATGGGGGTGCTATAGAATCTGATGGAGGTTTAATGATTTTGTCAAACCTAAAAAAGCATTAAAAGGTGGCAAGCCACACCATCTTGATATAAAAGAAAGGGAGCAAGTTCATATTTATATTTTGAAGAATTGTGATGAAGTTCAACCATTTCTCAAGTAAGTACTGAGTTTTTCAAATAATTATCTTAAAACTCCTCCAAAATGATTATTAGATCCTAATTATTCATTGTGATTCAATCTTCTGGAGAGAGTTTTCTCAAATTCTAGGTGATTCCTCTCAAAAGAATTCAGATAGGTAATTCATCAATTGGTTTAAAGAAAAGGTGAATACTATTTAAAAATTATGATTTTCAAACCATGTAAATAATATTTGTTAAACTATGTTCTATATCATAATAGGTTGCAGGACCGTACAAACATGACAAAAGTAAGAAAATGACAAATTTACTCACATCGTCACATGGTCCCATGAAAAACGTAACAAGTTTCAAAGGCTAAATTATTAATGGATATAGATTTCATGTACAAGATTATGATAAAGGCTTGAGGACTCAAAATTGTGGAATAGTTGTCGCTGGCGAGATGGATGAAGAAGATAGAATAATTGATTACTATGGAGAACTAACAGAGATTCTTGAGTTGCAATTTATTGGGGGGAGAAGACTGGTTTTGTTTAGGTGTATGTGGTTTGATGTGTATGACAAATAAAGGGGAGTTAAATTAGATGAATATGATTTTATAAGTGTTAACCCCCAACGATTTTTGAAAACTGATGAGCTTTTTTGTATTAGCCAATCAAGCATCACAAAGTATTTTATGCTAGCGATCATTCTAATAAAGGTTGGAATGTGGTGCGAAAGGTTCTGCCTCGCGATTCTTTTGATGATGTGCAAAATAATGATAATGATTTTGAGGATCTGCATGATTCAACTCAAAGGAAAAGAAAAGAACTCCTATAGGTTTGGAAATTTATAGTAGATGTTTATAGCTTATCAATTACATGTACATATTCTGAATCTTCTTTATGTAACTTTTGTGATAGTCATATAGCTTTGATTAATTGAAAAGTGAACAGAGGTTGATCCAAAAACAATATGTTCTTATTTACTTTGTACAAAATGAATAGAGATAATGTGTAGCAGCATTTAGATTTTATTTATTTATTCTAGCTATTTTTATTTTTGTTGTATGTTAATATGCGTACTAAAAGATACTTAGCTGAAAGTATTCTACTGTTGGATTTTATGACAGGATGAAATGAATCCTTCAAATGTTAAGAAGTCTGAAATGGCATCAAGTTTTAAGAACTTAAAGCAATCATACCTTCCACCTGGTGCATTAGCCAGGGGATGAGGGAAAAGCTTCAAATCTGTGGGATCTGTAAGAGTAACTGACATTATGCAAGAGACGCTGAGAAGCAAATCTGGTATTGAATTTTATTTTCTTGAGCTACACATTTTCAATTGTTAAGCCATTGTATATCATTTTCTCATGCTACATATATTTGTAAATCCAATAATCTTGCTTAAGATACAATTATCTGAAAATTGTAATGCAAATTTTGATTTTGTCCATGCTCTATGATCTACAGTAGTTCTAAATTAATTTTTCATGTTGATTTCACTCTAACTCTAAAAAAGTGTACATTCATATTAATCTCGAATAAGTCTAAATTGATGTTTGTTTAAATAGAAAGAATCTTGTACTAAGAAACATCAAAGAGAAATTTAGGTTGTTGCTTGTACTGACGAAAGATTTATAATGTTTGAATTGTAGAAAGGAAAATTGAGCAGGACTCTACATCTATGGACTCTGTTAGAAGAAGTGTTGTAAAAAAGGTTAAGAGGACCAAATTTATGTAGAGCTGTTACAGGACTCAAACCTGGAGAAAGCTTAGTGTCACTTTTTACCATAATCGAGTTGTTGGGGATCATCATGCTTTATTCTCAAGACGCTTAGATTCCTTAGTTCGTGATGGTAATATGTGTCCTTTGCGGGTACACTCATGGGCAGACATTGAAGAAGATAAATTGGAACACATGTGAGGCGCTGCCACTGTAAGGATTTAAATAATTACTACTAGTTGAATTACTATTTCTTTAATCTTGTAATTGATTCATTTCTTTGACCTTCTCCGCAATATATCTCAAATTTAGGAATAGTCGTACGGTGGACACCAAATACCTTTCTCAAAATTTAACTAATAGCTTATACCTATACAACTAACTAGAACTATGTTAATTAACATATAATTGATCTTACCCTGGTATATGTATTGGTTGTGAAGTATAATATTATTAGTGATTGTTAAACTGATGAGTTGTAAGAAATCAGTTTAATGTTTTCATTCTTATAGTTGAAATCAGTTGTAAGAGCTTCATTCTTGTCATTGAAGTTTAATGTTTTTCTACCCTCGTTAAAATTGTTAAAATAATCAGTAAGTTATTTTTATTCTTATAGTTGAAGATAGTATTATTTAAAGTGGGTGCTTCATTTCTTAAAGCGAGAACAAAGTTATATCACATATTACAGTGAAGTGAGACTATAATGAAAAGCGATACAATATTGTATTTCATATGCTTATACTTTTTAAATGGTGATCAGATGTCATTAAATTTCTTCTAGAACTAAATTTGTAATCACTTTTTTGGTTCATGACTTCTTTTTTTTAGTGCTCTATTATTTGTCTGTTGTCTATAATTATCTCTCTAATTTTTGTCCATAATCTGCAATTGTTCCTCTGTTTTCAGCCCACCCCATCAAGTGTATCAATAATGTCTTATTTTCTAGATTTCATTTAAAATTGTGAGTTTCTTATTTAATGACATTTGCAAAATATATCAGGAAAAATTTGATAGTGATGACATGAATAACCATAGATATTATGTATTGAAACATATGCGAAGGTTATGGGATAACTGGAGAGGATCGCTATACATGAAAGCAAAGTCTATACCACTGCAAGAGGTTCTAAAATATGTGCCTGAGGGGGTCGACAAAAGTGATTGGGAATGGTTGGTCAAAGAGCATTTTTAACTGAAAAATTTAAGGTAAGATACTTATTGTTAACTAATTATTTTTATTATCCATCATAATGCTGCTAATGTATTCTTAATATAGGAAACAAGCACACAAAATGCGATCAATAGGTCAAAGTTGAGAGAGAATTTATGAATTGGTACGTATGTGATTCTTTTAATCCAATTAAGACTGCTTCTATTCATTTCAAATATATGACTATTTGTTAATTGTCAAAGGAGGCAAGCATGGTAATCCACCAAACAGGACGACCATCTTTTTTGAGACTTGTAAGAAGGACAACAAACTTCTCGAACCTGAAACCAATAAAAAATATGTATGTTCATTTGAAAATTTCATTTTACATACTCTTACTTAATATATTACATTATCTTTCAATTTTTATATTTTATAAGTAGAAACTCAAGATGTACTACAAGCTGGACCGTCTCTTACTAATATTGAGGTAGTAGAGAGATGCTTCGGACCTCAGAGAAAGAGTCGTGTGATTGATTTTGGTGGTGGAATAATTAGTAAGGATTTGAAAGTAGGTAGCTCCCCAAAACCATCATGCTTGGTGATTCTCATATTACTCAAGTGCTTGGAATGAGAGATGTCGAATTGTGTTTTACCTCTGGAAGGGTATTAACTTTAAAAGATATACTTTTTTACTCCTTCCATTAGAAAACATTTGGTGCCTAGTTTTCTTCTTAATAAAGCGAGCTTCAAACAAATTATTGAATCTGATCAATATGAGATATTGAAAAAAGGTATTTTTGTGGGAAAGGGATATGCATGTGATGGGATGTTGAAACTGAATGTTGAAATGGATAAAGTTTCTACTTCTGTTTATATGCTTTCTTCTACTAATTTTTGGCATGCTCGTTTGTGTCAGATAAATAATCGATGTGATGGAATCATGAGTAATATAGGATTAATTCCAATGGTTAAAAGAGATTTTGAAAAGTGTGAGGCTTGTAGTAAAGTCAAAATCACTAAACGGCCTCATTTTCAAATTGAAAGAAAAACTGATTTATTAGAATTAATTCACAGTGATATTTGTGAACTTGGAGGAATTTTAACTCGTGGAGGAAATAGATATTTTATCTCTTTTATTGATGATTTTTCTAAGTTTACATATGTTTACTTAATGAAAAATAAAAGTGATGCTTTTGAGTATTTTAAAATCTATTTCCATGAGGTTGAAGATCAGTTTGAAAGGAAAATAAAAAGAATAAGAAGTGATAGAGGCCGTGAATATGAATCAAATGAGTTTAATTCTTTTGTTAGATCATTGAGAATAATTCATGAAACTACTCCTCCTTATTCACCTACATTTAATGGTGTAGCGGAAAAGAAAAATAGAAATTTGGTTGAATTGATTAATGTCATGCTTATTGAGTCAAGTGCACCTTTTAATTTTTGGGGTGAAGCTATTTCAACTGCTTGTTATGTGTTTAATCGTGTGCCTCATAAAAAGTCCAAACTAACACCTTTTGAATTGTGGAAAGGATACAAGTCAAATCTGAGATATTTAAGAGTTTGGGGTTGTCTAGACTTTGTGAAGCTAATGAATCCAAAATTACAAAGTTAGGTAAGAAAGTTACTAGTTGTGCTTTTCTTGGTTATACTTCAAATAGTACAATCTACAATTTTTTTAACCTTGAAGATAATATTGTGACAGAATCAAGTGATGCTATTTTTCATGAAAATAAATTTTCTTTTGATTCTAAAAATAGTGGGGGTCAAAGGATTGAACGAAACATTTTGTCACTACTTAGTTCTTCTACTTCTAATTTATAATAAAAGTATTGATGATGATTTTGAGTTAAGAAGAAGTAAAAGAGTTGAGTAGAAAAAGATTTTGGTCCTGATTTTTATGTCTTTAATGTTGGAAATGACCCCCTCACTTTAAAAGAAGCTTTATCTTCAGATGATACTATTTTCTGGAAAGAGACTGTAAATGATGAAATAGAATCACTAATTTCTAATAAAACTTGGAAGTTAGTTAATTTACCACTGGGTTGTAAAACAATTGATTGCAAATGGGTCTTTCGAAAAAAATTAAAACGGGATGGAACTATTAATAAATATAAGGCTAGGCTAGTTACAAAAGGTTTTAAGCGACTTGAAGGCCTAGAGTTTTTTGACACTTCTTCTCCAGTAACGAGAATTACATCCATTAGACTTTTAATTGTCATGTCTGCAATTTTTGATCTACAAATTCATCAAATGGATGTAAAAATCACTTTTTTAAATGGGGATCTAAATGAAGATATTTATATGAAATAACCCGAAGGTTTTGTTGAATTAGGTCAAGAAAGCAAAGTATGTAAACTTGCTAAATCTTTATATGGCTTGAAACAGGCACCAAAGTAATGGCATAAAAAATTTGATTCCTACATGATTGAAAATGAGTTTAAACCAAATGAGTGTGATAAGTGCATATATCATAAGTTTTCGAATAATTCACATGTCACTATTTGCCTATATGTTGATGATTTATTGATCTTTGGCTCTAATGTGAATATTATTGATGAAGCAAAAAATATCCTTAGAAGCCACTTTAATATGAAAGATCTTGGTGAGACAAATTTTATTCTTGGAATAAAAATAACTAAAACTGTAATATAATTTTTCTTGACCAGTCACATTATATTTGAGAAAATTTTGATAAAATATAAGTTTCTTGATTGCAAGCATGTTGTGACTGCTTTTGATTCTAGTATTCACTTGTTTCCTGTACAAAGTGAAAATGATATGATAAATCAAAAGGAATATGCTAGCTTGATCAGAAGTTTGAGATATGTGACTGATTGCACTAGGCTTGATATTACATATGCGGTAGGAGTACTTAGCAGGTTTACTAGCAAGCTAGGTAAAGAACATTGGCATTCTATAACGAGAGTTATGAGATATTTAATTGTAACAAAAAATTATGGTTTATTCTATACAAAATATCCTGCTGTACTTGAAGGCTTTTGTGATGCAGATTGGAACACTTTATCAGGTGATTCCTGTTCTACCACTGGTTATATTTTTACTTTGGATGGTGGTGCTATTTGTTGTAAATCTAAGAAGCAAACTATTATTGCTAACTCTACCATGGAGGCTGAGCTAATTGCTATAGCTTCAGTTAGTGAGGAAGCGAATTGGTAGAGAGACTTATTATTTCAAATATCTTATTTTAAAAAATCAATTCCTCCCATTTTAATACATTGTGATAGCGCCACAACAATTGGTAGAGTCAAAACCGTTACTACAATGGTAAATCCAGACCTATAAGGAGGAAGCACTGTAATGTAAAATCATATTTGACAAATGGTATCATTAATATTGATTATGTCAAATCTTATGATAATCTTGCAGATCCTCTTACTAAGGCCTTAACAAGAGAAAAGGTGTGGAGCACATTGAGGGGGGTGAGATTGAAGTCTACAAATTCCTGAGTCATATATGAGGAAACCCAACCTAGGGACTAGAGATCTTATAACCAGGTTCAATGGAAAGAGCGAATCATAGGATGACTTCTTGTGAAGAATGCACTATTATTTATCCCTCCCTATGGTGTGAGTGCATCGTTTCCTGTAGTGAGTTGTGGAGGTTGGGTTTAAAATAAAAACTTTTAATGAAAATTTGTAACCCATATGGGTAGAGTGTGAATTATACAGGAACATTCTTTACAAATTTCACCTATGTGAGTGTGGAAATAGGCCGCTTCCAATGAGAATTGGGCTCCTTCTCAAAGACACTCATGAAACCGGGATAGCACAAGGCCGTAATGTGCTGGCTAGTAAGCTCAAATCAACACCTTGATTATTATGTGTGAGTAGAAATCTTTTATTTCCCTTAAGCAGTCATAGTTCAAGTCTGAGACCACTACAACTCTGGAGTAAAAGTTATTATTTCACTAAGTGAAAGTTCAATGCAGAGCACACCTTCATTATGCATAATAGTGTTTCTTCAGCTGATAGACTCTCGATATTATTAAAAAATTATTGGTGAAAATTACAGTAATATTACAAAAATTACAATTGTAAAAATAAAATTCTTTAGACTGAGGCGTGGATATCTCGCTCTCTTTAAGGAGATTCAAACCCACTACGAAAAAATAAAATTATTTTCACCGGTCCAGCAGTATTCACATTGACTTGTCCCTTCCTGAATACAACAGCCTTTTTCACACAATGTGTAACTCAACAACTATGAACAAAAGTTGAGTCTTAACTCTACATAATAAAATACCTCCCTTTCAGCTTAATAGACTCTCAGAAACTTAAAAATTCTCTATAAATATTTTCTCTTGGTTTTTAACTTCTTTGTATATTTTGAAATGAGTAGAATGCTCACATATATATATGGAGCAAAGGAACAACATCATTTCTGAAATGGCCTGCCACTAAAGAACAAAATAATAGAATGGCCTAGTCTCCCCAAAAAGAAGATAAAGTATTAAAAAACTTAATGGCTTATTCATCCCACTTAAAAAGATTCTTACAAAGTGGAAGACATAATAATGTTCAGCACTAATAATAAAAAATGTAACTACAGTCCCCACTCATTTTTTAATATTATAGAGAGTCTGTCTTTTTTAAACCAGTCTTTTTTATAACAAACATGATGGCTTGCATCCATCAACATTTTCAACCATAAATATGTCTGTAATAACTGCCATAAAAGGTTCTTCGATAACGTTTAAAATAAAAATATTTTCATCGGTCCAACAGTATTCACGTTGACTTGTCCCCTCCAGGATACAACAACCTTTTTAACACAATGTGTAACTCAACAACTCTGGACAAGAGTTGAGTCTTAGCTCTACACAATAAAACACCTCTCTTTCAACTTAATAGACTCTCAAAAACTTAAGAACTCTCTATAAATATTTTTTCTCGGTTTTTAACTTCTTGTATATTTTGAAATGAGTAGAATGCTCACAATGAAGAAAAGGAACAATATCATTTCTAAAATGGCCTACCACTAAAGAACATAATAATAGAATGGCCTAGTCTCCCCACAAAAGAAGATAAAATATTAAAAAGCTTAATGGCCTATTCATCCCACTTAAAAGATTCTTACAAGGTGGAAGACATAATAATGTTCAGCACTAATAATAAAAAATGCAACTACAGTCCCTCACTCATTTTTTAATATTACAGAGAGTTTGTCTTTTTTCAATAGTTTTTATCATAACAAACATGATGATTTGCACCAGAATCAGCCCACCATCCATCAACATTTTCAACTATAAATATGTCTGTAATAACCGCCACAAAAGGTTCTTCATTTCAAACATATGACTATTTGTTAATTGTGAAAGGAGGCAAGAATGGTAATCCACCAGACATGACGACTTACTTTTTTGAGACTAATAAGAAGGACAATAAACTTCTCGAAACCTGAAACCAATAAAAAATATGTATGTTTATTTTAAAATTTCATTTTACATACTTTTACTTAATATATTGCATTATCCCTTTCCCATAAAAATACCTTTTTACAATATCTCATATTGATCAGATTCAATGATATGTTTGAAGCCCGCTTTATTAAGAAGGAAACTAGACACCAAATTTTTTCTTATGGAAGGAGTAAAAAATACATCTTTTAAAGTTAATACCCTTCCAGACATAAAATACAATTCGACATCTCTCATTTCAAGCACTTGAGTAGTGTGAGAATCACCAAGCGTAATGGCTTTGGGCTCCTCAAAAGGAATATATTTTTTAAACCAGTCTTTGTCATAACAGACATGACGGTTTGCACCAGAATCAACCCACCATCCATCAATATTTTCAACCATAAATATGTCTGTAATAACCACCACAAAAGATTATTCGGTAACGTTTGTCTGTGGTGTAGGCCCACATTTTTGGTATCTGCAAAATCGAGCAATATGCCCACTCCTGCCACGGACAAAACATGGTCCTCTATTTTAAAATTGTTGATTTTGTGCTTGATTAATTTCACACTTATTTTTCTTGGGATGTGAACCATTCTTTTTATTAAAATTTTTCTTCTTACGCTTCAAATAGGTATTTTCGTTAAAATCAGGATTAGCACTATTCGAAGTAACTAAATTTACCTTTGATGTGATGTTGCTCTCTTCTAAATGCAAAAGTTCATCTTGGCCTCTTGCCTTCTCCTCCTTGGCATCATACTTACTCTGCAAGGCTTTTTAAATTTTCTTTGCACTAGAGTAAGTTTTATCATAATAATCATAAAAATTATCAGATAGACAATTCTACTACCCACATTTATAGGAGTCATCATTATTCTTATCACATTTCTTTTGATGAGAAATATGTTCATCATTATTCATGGAGAAAATATTAAATTTATTCGGGTTCTTATCAGTTAACACATATAAAACATTGAGAAGATTTAAGTAAAAAAGCACTTTACCCTTCCACCTCTTAAAATAATTACCGTTGAACCGGAATGGCTTGTTGAGATCTCCCATCTTGATATCCGCAAATTTTTTAATTGTAGCAATTTGAATCTCCTTAAAATTGTTGGTGAAAATTGCAATAATATTACAAAAATTACAATTGTAAAAATAAAATTCTTTAGGATGAGGCGTGGATATCTCGCTTTGTTTAAGGAGATTCAAGCCCACTGTAGTAAAATAAAAATATTTTCACTGGTCCTCCAACAGTTCTCTAATTGACCTATCCCCTCCAGGATACAACAGCTCTTTCACAAAATGTCTAACTCAACAACTCTGGGCAAGAGTTGAGTCTTAAGCTCCACAATAAAAACATCTCCCTTTAGCTAATAAAAGCTCTCAAAAAAAAATCCAGTAGTATGTATATTTCTCTCTTGGTTCTGTACTCTACCTATATTTTCTTGCTCTCTGCTTTTATCTCTCTCTGTCCATGTTTCTTGATTTTCTTGCTCTTTCAAAATGAGCAAACTACTCTCATTAAATAGAAGAAGAATCCTTCTAAATGAATAATAAAATAATAGGAGAATTAACAAGAATGGGTATTAACAAACTTATTGGGGCATTAACACAAGAAAAGATATTGGCCAATCCACAAGATGATTTTGCCGGCCAAATGTAGAAACCACTTACAAAGAGGAGAGAATGTGGAAAACACTTACATTGAAAATAAGGATATAAAATATAACAAATGCACCCCACTCATTTTTTAATATTATCGAGAGTCTATCACCTGAAGGAAGACTAATATGCATAATGAAGGTGTGTTTTGCATTGAACCTTCACTTAGTAAAATAATAACTTTTACTCCAGCGTCATAGTGGTCTTAGACTTGAACTATGACTTCTTAAGGGAAATAAAATATTACTACTCACACATAATAACCAAGGTGTTGATTTGAGCTTACTAGCCAGCACATTACAGCCTTGTGCTATCGCGATTTTATGAGTGTTTTTGAGAAGGAGCCTAATTCTCATTGGAAGTGGCCTACTTCCACACTCACATAGGTGGAATTTATCAAGAGTGTTCCTATATAATTTTTTGTCCACCCATATGGGCTACAAATTTTCATTAAGAGTTTTTATTTTAAACTCAACCTCCACAACTCACTATAAGAAATGATGCACTCACACCATAGGGAGGGAATAAATAATATTGCATTTTTCACAAGGAGTCATCCTATGATTCGTTCTTCTCATTGAACCTAGTTATATGATCTCTAGTCCCAAGGTTGGGTTTCCTCATATATGACTCAATAATTTAAAGGCTTCAATCCCATCCCCCTCGATGTGCTCCAGACCTTTTCTCTCGTTAAGGCCTAAGTAAAAGGATCTGCAAGATTATCATAAGATTTGACATAATCAACATTAATGGTACCATTTGTCAAATATAATCTTACATTACTGTTTCCTCCTTATAGGTCTGGATTTACCGTTGTAGTAACGATTTTGAACTCTACCAATTGCTGCGGTGCTATCACAATGTATTAAAATGGGAGGAATTAATTTTTCAAAAATAAGGTATTTGAAATAACAAATCTCTCAACCAATTTGCTTCCTCACTAACTGAAACTAAAGCAAAGATCAGCCTCCAAGGTTGTTAGACCACGTAAATATTTTAATTGAGGTAAATTGTTGCTTTGGAAAATTTTTGCAAATATCGTGTAATTGGACTGAAGTTAAGT
>JAABOM020000110.1:19063953-19074380 GCA_011800125.2 Solanum clarkiae | reverse complement strand
AAAGAAACCCACAGCCACCATGTTGGCTATTAGGTGCTGATTGTGTTCAACTATTTTAAGTTCTTGTTTACTGTTTCCTTATTTGGCTGATTGTATTCATTCTTCCATTTATTTTTTATCTCAATTGATAAAGTGCAGCTTATTCCATCCTGATGTTGTACTTAGTTCCCTCATTTTCTTCTCTTATAATTTCTTTTAAATCCAGGTCTATCTGGGTGAACAATATGTAAATAATTCTACACTGTCTGATGTAACATTCTTAGTTGAGGGTAAGAGCTTTTTTATTTTTTCCTATTCCCCTTTTCTTTTTAAACGTTCTTACTTTTGATGCATTCTTCTGTCAGGCAAACGGTTCTATGCGCATAGGATTTGTTTATTAGCTTCTTCTGATGCATTTCGAGCTATGTTTGATGGTGGCTACCGGGTGAGTTATAGTCTACCTTTTATGTTTAATGTTTATTCATTTCCTAATTGTTAAAAGCTATGATCCATTGTGATAATCTCTCCTGTCAATTTTAAAGTTGACATCTTGCTTAAGTGGAATGTTAGAGGAACAGGCCGTTATCAATTGAGTTTTGAATTGTGCACCTCATATCTCTTATTTCATTTACTTGTTTTTGTTTGTTGCTAGCAAGTTTATAACCAAGCGAAGAGTATGCCTGTTATTGCTTCAAAGTTTTTGTTTTCTATTATTGTCTTCTTCTTTTGTGTAAATGTTACTCTTGCTGCTTCAATTTATGCCCTATTCTTCTTTTTAGTTTGTGTCTAAAGAATGCCTCAAGACCATAAGATTCAGACTGTCTTACTCTCCTTTGATTTATGTCTTAATACGATAAGATTCAAGGGCATTTTGGTAGATTACATGCATGACACATTTTTGTTTAAGACCATTAGATTTAGAAGTCATCATTTTTTTAAAAAACTTTGGATCCAGTCAAATTAAGACAAAAAATGAAATGGGGGTGGGGTGGGTGCGGGGTATGAGAAGCAAGAGTGTATGCATGACCATTGCAAAAGGAGTCGCAGCAACTTCTTCTCCAACATATTTGTTTGAATTGTTTCAGCGTATCTAGGGTTAAGCTTGATACTATGTTTCTACTAGTTTGTAGTAAATGTATTGCAGGAGAGAGATGCGAAAGACATAGAGATCCCAAATATCCGATGGGACGTTTTTGAGTTGATGATGAGGTAGAATGATCTTTTACTTACCAATACATCCTCGTTTCAGATTCTGGAAATCAATCTTGAATTTTTAAGGATTATTTCTTGCTTGCAGGTACATATACACAGGATCTGTAGATGTTAATTTGGATGTTGCACAGGATCTTCTAAGAGCTGCAGATCAGTATCTATTGGAAGGCCTTAAACGTCTTTGTGAATATGCCATTGCACAGGTGAGTGCTGAAATCTTTTGGGAGTTCAGGGGGGATTTTCCTACCATATAATTGCAATTGATTTTGTCTTTTCTAGGATATATCTGTGGAAAGTGTCTCTCTCATGTTCGAGTTGTCAGAGGCATTTAACGCTTTGACATTGCGTAATGCTTGCATTCTATTCATTTTGGAGAAGTTTGACCAATTAATTGTTATGCCATGGTATGTCTTGGGTTTTTCAATCCTTAATTACATTATTTTTATGGGTTTAGTGGATTGGGAATCAAGTTGGATATCCTTTGTTAATTTATTTGGTGTTCGAAATTATGAAGCATGTCTTTCTACTTGAAGTTAAGATTAATGATTAAGAATGTGGGTTCCTCTTGTATGTAAATTGATGAAATGCGATCTCATATGCAGGTATCCTCATTTGATTCAACGTGTATTACCCGAGACTCGTAGTTACTTTGTAAGGGCGCTTACCAGGGCTATTCAAGCTGACATGCGAGTCTAGATGTTTCAGATTCAGTTTTGTTCTTTTATCAATTGTAACCAGGGAGGGAGTATGTACAGGAGTGGTTAGTATTATAATAGTCTAAAAATGAGAGCTAATGTAAAATTCCTCATGAATCACCAATTTCAGATCTTTGGATGGAACGTAGCTTATAAAGTAAGGTTTCAATGCCTGCTATGTTGTTAACTAATGGGTCTTTAATGAGGTGAAAGAAGGCATCAATTTATATTGAAAATCTTAAGATAGTGTGTGGTAGTCTTAGGTTTTTATAGAAACCTTTGGAGTTGTACACAACTTGATATTAGATAATTCATTTCTATGTTGGTAACCAATTTATGATATGTGATCTTCAACTTTTGATGATCCAATGCCTACCCAGTATCCTGTGTTGAGAGATTTGGAAGAGTAGGTCCACAGTGAAGGAAAAGCATGAGTTCAGTTTCAGAATTAACGAGTAGGTCAATATCAATTTTTAAACTTTAGAGGTAATTGTTTGTGAAGATGGAAGGGATACTAAATTCATTATCTGGTAGCAGCAGCATATAACATGGATGGTTCTTGTGAAGGTAATCCTGGTGAAGCTACAGGCGGGATGAGAGTGACTTTGAGGTGAAGTTGTTGTGAGGACTAATCATGATCTACTTCCTAATCTAAGAGTTGGGATCAAGAGGAAGTGGTCTTTTGCTGCTTGCTTTCTCTACAGTCATTATTGAAGTCTTAATGTATCTTTTGCTCTCCACAATAGAGGCAAGGATAAGACTCCAAATTGATGTGTAGGCATAATAAGACCAAGGCATAGGTCTTTCGCAATGTCAAGCATGCATGAGTTGTTGATATTCCATTATATAGCTTCCAATCAAGTATTTCATTTTGAATGACATTATTTTATTCATAAACTCAATAAATTTTTACTACTTTTCTCCATCATCTATAAAATAGCCAGCAACACGTGTATTTATAGTAAGGATGAAATTTACTATTCATCCTTACTATAAATATCAAATTCTAATTCTTTACCTGAATTGAAATCCTATATAGTTATTCTTTACCTGCATTACTCTTTTTTACCTGAATTGAAATCCTATATAGCCACAAAATAAGAAGACTTATTCCTATATAGTTCTGATTATAAATCCTATTTATACCTGAATTGAAATATCAAATTCTAATTCTTTACCTGCATTACTCTTTTTTTGTCGTTAAGAGCATTCTTATATTGACTCCAAGTCATTTATAACCTGCTGACACTGATAGCTTGATTGTCTGGTTATTCCTTTGGATGTGCAGTTTTCTGTGTTTGAAGACTTTTATAATTTGAAAATTTTATTTCAGACTAAAATATGGGTAAACGATCGCACAACGGAATTTTGATAGTTTCATTAGTTCTAGAATGGTCAAATTAGGCTAGAACAAGGTCGGCTCGAGTACCAAGGCTTTCAGTGTGAGTTTAAATCATAATTAGTGTTTTAGCCTTGAAAATTGGCCAAAAGTTGATCTTGGTAAACATTTTTAGAAAATATGCTCGAACAAAATTTTTGACAGTGCGGCTAGTTCCGAAATGTTGAGTTTGATCTAGAACGACTTTTCGTTTGGTTATCGAGGCTTCCAGACTCATTCTGAGCCTATTGATGGCTTTTGGTTAAAAATGATCTTGGGAGTGGGACCCACATTAGTCGTAACGACCTCATATGAGAATTTTAATTGTGTCATTAAGTTCGAAACGTCGAATTTGGTGAAATTGCATAGTTTGCTTGTGTGCACGGAATTTTGAATAACTTCTGAATACCCAGTCAAAAATTTTGAGTTGAAAAATATCAGCCTTTTCAACCGTTACCCGGTGGCAGTCGACCCGTTCTTCGTAATCATAGGCCTTTGGCCGCGATCGCGGAGGTCATGTTTGCTTGGCCCTTGCAAACGTGTGCCTCCGACCACGGTTGCAGAAGCCAGGCCACTTGGCCTTCGCATTCACAGGGAGCCCTTCGTGATCGCGAAGATCATTTTTTCTGTACTTAGCGATTATGGAGCACTGTTCACCGCGATCGCGAAGGTCAGTGAGGTGACTTTATATTCCTTTTTCAAGGTCGCGATCAGCTATTTCTTCATCATTCAAGAAACGATTATCTGGGTGGTCGACCTCGACCTATTGTTACCATTTGATTAGGCACCTCAAGTGGGATTCCCGACATTGCTGGCTGAAGCATCCCATTGGGTCACAGTACGTTTTGGAGGCATGATCTTCAAGCGCGTAAAGTACGAGTTAGAAAAGAGCTTGGTAGAGTTTTTTTAAACTCTATCGCATAAACTTATAATACAAGAAAGTGAAACATTCCTGATGTCCTATAACCTCCTACTTATGAAATGTGGTTCACAACACATCCATAAACAAGACTCTACTAGACACGGCTTCATAGATTCCCTATAACTCTTGAACTCTGTGCTCTGATACCAAGTTTGTCACGCCCCGGGAGGGTACCCTTGGTGTGGGCGGTACTCAAAGACTATTGCTAGCCCTCCGAGTGATCCAGTCGGCCTCATCACATTCGTTCAATCACAATCTAATAGCGGAAGACATTAGTGTATAAGAATATGTAAAGAAAAGAAATGAAGAATGATAAATAAAGGCCAAAGGCCAAAACATCTCATCGATAAACTAAGCAAGACTAGTATGAAAGGAAGTTAGTCAACATAACATCCACTCACAACTCGATAGTCTAGTCTATGAAGCCTCTAAAACATCTCAATAATAGTGCCAATGACAGATCCATGACTACCTCTAAATAGAATAAAATAAGTCTAAAACTCAAGCTAGAACATAAATATGGTATCCTTTGAAAGTAGAGAAGGGCTCACCAATTGGCTGAAAGTAAGTAGGTTCTCAACGGGGAGCCTGTTGATGACCGCTAGTATCAGTCTCTGCATCATGAAAGGATGCAAGCCTAAATGAACGTCAGTACGTGGAATGTATGTGTATGTAAATTGACAAAAAGAAACGTGTAAAGGAAGAATAGCATCAACCTATATATCTCAACTCAGAAAGTAGGAAACTCAGTCATCATGTTAAGAGTCTAAAATAAGTATGCAATTTAGGCAATGACTACTCATCTATCATCTACATGTGATCCTCTCAAAGTACTATCAAGGTCTATTTTGGGAGTTTCTCTAACTGACAACCATCATATATGAGCCAGTGAAGATACAACGAAGCGATATCGTTGCCACATCTATCCAATACCCTGCCGGGAGTATAGGACATCCCATCAATGGATCCATAGTTTGTATTTTTATTTTTATTTTGCATTGCACCCATTTTGAATGTTGCAATTACCTCAATGGTATATATCACTTATTGTAAACAATCTATAATTATTTTGCCATCAATGTTATAATGACATTTTCACTGCCATCAGTTATGTGTTATTTAACTCATTTGTACTACCAAATATTCATTACAAGAACACTGCAAAATCAAATTATGCGACTACCCAAAAGGATAAAAAATCAGCAGAAAAAACAGTAATAAAACTATATTTAAACTAATTTTGTAACAAAATACCTAAAACTCATTGTTCTTTGCAATAACAAATTGAACAAATAAACAATTTTCACAACAATATTTCAAATCAATATTTATCATGAAAAATCAACCAATATACCCGTTTACAAAACAAATAACTGGCAAATTTTCTGTTGCCATAAGAAGTGTAAATAATTTTTAACAATAAAATAACCAATCAAATATCAGTTTGTCAACCCGTGCAAAAGAACATGGAAGTTCTAATAAAAAATCAATCATGATACCACTTTGAAATACCAGCAACAACCAAACAACACTTTTGTTACAATCCAAACAATATGAGAAAATTTCATCAAAGTTTATACCAATAAAAGCACCAACAAACTAAATGTGTAATTCACCAACTCTTACACGTAACATTTTTCATTCAAACACAAACCAATGCATCGGATTATGCTCATTCAATAACTCTAAAAAATAATTATATTTTCTATTTTTTAATTAAAAAAATCATTCCAAAAATATGTTATAAGTCTTAATAACTAAAAAAATAATTAAAAAAATAATTATCGAACTACGGTACCACATGTAAACACAATCAGTCGGGCAGTGATCTTTTTCAGTTGCTTTTGCTGGGCAAGTTTTCTTGTTATGACCCGTCGAACTACACTTACTGCAGGTAACTTTGCTTCTCTTGAGCTTCACTTCTCTAATACTCTTTTTTTGATATAATTTGTTCATCTTTCTGGCCTTCTCCGTACGGTTGGTGCTAGTACAGTGTCTTCAAACACATCATTAGGGACAACTCAAGTGCTCTCGCACGATAATGATTTAATTGGTATTGTATATGCATCTTGAAAATTCTTGCTACTGTAGTATACTAAACAATAATCCTCTGCATATTTGTCCCTATATTCTATGGCAGTTATTCATGGCTACATAAAATTTCATTGTGTTGAAACCTTCTGCAAGAGACATTCTTGTGTTTAGATAAACTATGAACCTTCTTACATCATCTGTAACTGTATGAAGGTGTTCTGTTGATGCTCTCACCTTAAAAAAAAATAAAAATTAATTCCCTTCTCTATCTATAAACATTCATAATAATTAGAATAAAAAAGGTATAATCATACCGTCATTTTGTGTGAAATTCGTTTATTATCTAGTAGCATTTGATTGTACTTCCTTTTTAAAGTTGTGGTGGTATCCCTTCCCTCTTGGTTGTGATTTTCATTCCAACTTTTAATTGTTTTCCTCATGTACTCTAACATAGGAATTATAGAAAGCCTCCGTCCAGGTAAGATTGCATTATATATTGATTCGACAATATTATTTGTTAGTGTCCACATTCTTTTCATGTTAGAATATGCACGAGACCACTTTTCAAAATTAGCATTCACCAAATATGCAGCATTTTAGACTTATCTCTTTCATTTGGAACATCAACTTTTCAAACTCTTGAACTGTGTATGCTTTTGCCAAATCAAAAAAATAATCTTCTCACCTCTTCTATATTTTTGTGTGTCTTCTTAAGCATGTTGGTCCATAGGTGATAAATGCAAGCATAGTGAGGGACCCCAGGATACACCGATTCAACAACATTCCAAATACTCTTGTTTCTATCTGAAACAAAGCACATACCTTCTCCATCACCAAATGCCAACTTAAAAATTCAAAGAACCAATTTCAGGAATTATCATTCTCCGAATCAATCACATTGTACGCTAGTGGCAAAGTATGACCTACATTAAAAACAACTGAACTGTAAAGTATGAAAAAACATTAACCATTAAATCATAATTTACACCAGAAAAGACACCATCATTTGCACCATAATATGGGTTCAACAGATTATCCAATTTTAACAGCAGTTTAATATGCTTTTAGGTAGAAAAACAACAAACAAGCAAACACCTATACCAAAAAAATATAACCACAAAAAATAGCTAAGCATTGTAACAGCAAATTATCCAACAAAATTTCATTAGTCAAGTTTAAATAACTTACCACCTAGATCCAATATGCTCGCTATTAATATTGTACCTTCGAATGACGACCTTACATGCGTACCATCAACGATCATTATTGGTCAACAATATTCTCACCCTCTAACGCATGCATCAAGTGCTACAAACATATACAAAAAACAACCTTCCATTTTTCTTAAATCAACCACTGTCGTTGGTTATGTTTTCTCCAACATAGATAAATATATTGGTAACTTTTCATAAGACATAGTTGGGTCACGTCGTAGTATATTAAATGCCTTTTGTCTATCTCTCCAAGCCTGCACATAAGTCATGCAATTCTATGTTCTCTTTTCATGTCTGCTTTCATATCACCGGGTTTAAAATTACTCTTTCGATGATTATATTTGTTCACCAACATTGCACCAAGTACACCACTATTACTCCATCGTTTTGAAACCAACCTACTTTTTACTGGACATGTATACTCATCATAAAATTTGCGGATTTTGAATAACTCAAAATTGCCCAAACACGAAGATTTAAATAGTCATGTGCACTTGTCTGTTGGACACTTTAAATTATAACTGTAAAAAACAAGTTACATTAGTAGTACAATAATCTCAACCAAGCTTTTTTTAAAAAAAATTTCATACCTTGTAGGACTCGACCTCATAGTTGTGAACTAAAACCCCCTTAATAGTGCATACCTCCTCATTACATTTATGATTAAATCTAATTCATTGCAATAATATCATTTTAATTGTTGTGAATTATCTCCTGTTCTTTGATTTTTTCGGTAATCGCTACTTCCAGTACATCTAAAAAATCTGGATTTGAAATGGGATAACAACTTATTTCTCCTTGCACACCTCTTTCGCGCAAGATTGCCTCCATTGATCTATCAATACATGTTATACACAATGGATATTTTGAGAAGAAATCAAAGTTACACCTTTTTTGGTCCAAATATACCTGAACCCCTATATTATTATGAATTCGCATTGGTGGTGATTCATCACTAATTTTATACATAAGTACCATCTCACAAACGACAATATCAACACCAATTTGCAAAATAATAGTATCAATCTAACCTTCGAACCTACTTATTGGATCAAAATTAACACCTTTGACTTTGTAGTCAATATACTTACTTGTGTTGGTTATTACATCGTTAGTTATTGTACAGAATAACAACAAATGAAATCAAATCTGTCGCCAACATATAACCAAAAACATATAGTTTACAACAACTTTTCCAACACTATTACCAATCAAATATAAACTTTCAAGTATGCGACCACATATTCCCAAAAATAAAGTATTTTTTTACATGTAACTCCATGCATGATATTATCAAAAATATACCAACACTATTACCATTCAAAATATTAGCTTTGCTATAAAAAGAAAAACTAAAAATTTGTCCATATTTACTACTAATTCAATATTAAAATTGAACACTGGTACCAAACATTCATAACACCATATATATATTAGTTCAGTAATTTTATCAAATATATTTTCATTAAAATACCAACATTGCCATCATAAAACAACCAAGAAAATTAAAAGAATTTATACAGTCTTCATCATTTTTACATACACGATCAACAAACAAAAAAATCAACATTGCTATCATAAAATCAACCAAAAGTCAGCCGACATAAATTGATACCAATAAAGATAACAACAGTCTTACCAGCCATATAACCAACTTTGATATAAAAAAAATCAAATTTTCAATTTACATATATATATATTGATATCAACAACTACACCAAGTATATTATCATTAAAAGAATCAAATTTTCCCTTAATAACACAACCAAGAAAGTTAAAAAAGTATATAGTCTTCATTGACTTTACAAACACTATTAACAATAAACAAACTCAAATTTGCTACCATAAATTCAACCAAATACTGTTGACAACCAAAAAAATAACATCCTTTTAACATCAAACTAATCGGTCCATAAAATCAAGATTCACCTTCAACGATTACCAACCACTAATATTTAATTTCTAATGCATACAAAACAAATCAATAATTCTATCATTATAAAACATCTTCTAACGAAACTCTTTCATTTATGTATGGAGTATTAAAAAGTCCTTCCAAGTTTCTCAATATTTTTCTTTTTCCAGTAAGAAAATTTCAAAAGTATCTTGAATACTAAATATGTTGCATATTCTATGTACTCTCCAATTTGCATTTACTGAGTTCTTTTCACGTTAAATTTATTCTTCATAAATTTATTACTTTATTAGTTTGTTTGTAAGTTTCAAAAGCATTAAATGCTTAGTCCTTAAAAAATTATAAAAAAAAATAACATACTCATAAATTATATACAGTGGATGCACCAACTCAACAAATTTTATGCAATTTCTTTGTAACATAAAAAAAACGAAGAGAAAGGGGTGATATCAAATTTCATGAACTAATCTATTCCGTCCCATCTACCTTTATGGTGAATCAAAATTGACACGTTGTTCATAGCGAACATGAAATCAACTTGAAATACAAGCTCAATAAGAGAGTGTTGTGTTTTACAATTTTCTTTTTTCCTGTAGTATATGTTGTGTATAAATTTGATCGTTAAACTTGATAGAACAACTTGCAACTAGATCCTAATGCATTTGCATAATAATGAGAAGTAATAAATGAAGTAGAGTCAAATAAGAGATGCATTTTGTTGCCTTGTTGGTTTGTATCTAGTGGTTCTTTTATGCTATTGGTCATTACACTTTGATGAAAGATTTGTAGAACATGTGCCAATTAATTTTTGCAATGATTACAACTAATTAATGTAGGAAAGATAAAAAATTACAAATCCTTAAATGAAACTCAGATTACTTACTTCTCTTGCCTTTTTTTCCTTTTTCCCCATAAAATAACACTATCAACACAATTGACATTTATTACATCTATTTTATTGTCAGACGTTTTCCCTCTTGTTTTTTGATTTTTTTTTATACGTCAATCTCGGATGGAGCCAAAGATTGACTATTTTTTGGCCTTGGAGTATGATGGAATAAAGCAAAATGGCTCTTTA
>JAABOM020000110.1:19031891-19057397 GCA_011800125.2 Solanum clarkiae | reverse complement strand
TCTTTTGGCCTGTTATCACTGTCTATCTATTTTAAAGTATATTAAAGGTGCAAAATCCCTTATAATAGGTATAGAAAAAGCATAGTTATAGGTTGGTTCTCCCGAGCCTTATCGGCAACGGGTGCTGGTCCGCCCTGACGGGACTTGGGGCGTGACAATAACAGCCAAAAGTAAAGACTCGAAGCATACCCATCACAACATCTGGTGCTGCCTTCTGATCCTGACGATTACCCATGGCATAAAAATGGTTTGTCCCGCCTCCCATGCCCGTAGTTATACCCCTCTGATGACTACTCGCTAGGGGTGCTGCGGAGGACTGTGCTCTATTGCTCTCTTCACTTCGCCTCCTCTTCGGACACTCATACTAAAAGTGACCAGTCTGTCCACAAGAGTAGCAAACATTTTTGCCCGTAAGACACTCACCCAGATAGAGTTTACCATACTTGTATAAGGTGGATTTCCTTTTGTACCTTGGGTCACACTAGCTTGAGACTGAGAAGCCTCGGTTCTGAAATTCTGATAATCATAAGATTTTTTATCATACTTGTTTTGCTGGATGGGCGCACTCGTCACAGAGGGTGCATGATGAGATGATCTCTTCTGAAAGTAAGATTTGTCACCCTTATTCTATCTTTGCTGATTAGACTCATGCCCTGTTGATTTTGCTTTCCAATTCATCTACTCTTCTCTATCTCCTTTTTTGTCCTCCTTTGTCTATTGGGCGTGCACCACAATCCTGGAGATGTCCATGCCTGGGATCAACAAGGCTGCTTTGCACTTCTTTTGAACATGTCTATCCAAGTCCGACACAAACTTCCTCATCCTTACCCTCGTTTCTTGCACCATCTCTGAAGCATATCTGGACAGCTTAATAAACTTGAGACTGTACTCCTTAGTGGTCATCCCTCCTTGCTTCAAGTTAATGAACTCGTCAACCTTCACCTCCCTCAACTCTTGGGGAAAGAAATAGTCAAGAATAGTAGATTCAAACTCCTCCCACTCCGCAGGCTCAACATCGTCACCTCTACTATCTTCCCATTGGTTGTACCATACGTTTGCAACATCCTTCAGCTGGTAGGAGGCAAGCTCAATCCCTTCGAGCCCACTAGCATGCATGGCCCTCAAAACCTTGTACATCTCGTCAATGAAATTTTATGGGTCCTCCTCAACTTTCAACCCCATATACACTAGAGTGTTCATCTATAAGAAATCCTTGAGCCTGGTTGCAGCCGTGGACTCCTGTGAGCTAGAGTAAGGAGCCTGAGGACCTTGACTATTTCCCTAGGAGGCCACTAACTGTGTAAGTATAGTGATGGCTCCCCTAAACTCCGCCTCTAAGGTGGGGTTTGGTTGTGGCTGTGTAGGGGGTGCCTGTGGGACCTCAGCAGTCCTAGCAGACCGACCTCATCTCCTCGTCTCTGTTTGAATCGGGACCTCTGGTTGGGGATTCTTAGCAGTTGGGGCTGAGGTATCTCTCTAAGTGGTTGTTCATTTGGGAGGCATATTTTGTAAATGTGTAACGCACGAATTAGAATAAGATTTTCATAGAGTGAAAACTCTATCGCATGAACTTAGATCATAGAAGAAAGGTAACACTTCCTAATGTCCTACAGTCTCCTACTTATGAAGTGTGGTGCACAATACACCCACAAATAAGACTCTACTAGACACGACTTTATAGACTCCCAAGGACACTCGAACTCTGTGGTCTGACACCAAGTTTGTCATGCCCAGAAGGGTACCCTGGGCGTAACTGGCACTCAGAGATTGTTACTAGCTCCCGAGCGAACCAACTGGCCTCATTACATTCATTCAATCATACGTCAACGGAAGACATCAGAATTAGAAATCAATAATCAATGGGTTGTTTTATCTCATCACGTCTAAGTTAGGAATAAAGGTCATTGGCCACAAGACTAGTCATTAACATCTATCACATAAAATAAAATTAAAGATACTCAATGAAAAAGGAAAGGGAAAAAGAACCCTGACATCAACCCATCATCTCTCTACATCTATGAAGCCTCTGTGTCTATGATCTAGGAAGGTACCATGACAGGCCATGGTTACAACAATCCAAGAAATAACTCAAACATATAAAAGAAAGAAAGAAACATCCTCTGAATATAGGGGAGGACTCACCACTCTCTGGAATCAGGGAACTATGAACCTCAACGATTCGCCTGCTGAAGTCCTCTATCTAATAAATTTGCATCATAAACGACGCAACTATGTTAGTACGTGGAATGTACTGTATGTAAAATGAGCTAAAAGTAAATAGTATAGACAAGATAACATGAAATGACATCAGCTCATTAGTGACTCAATCTTAGCTCAGAAA
Source organism: Solanum clarkiae (assembly GCA_011800125.2). Lineage (NCBI taxonomy): Eukaryota > Viridiplantae > Streptophyta > Magnoliopsida > Solanales > Solanaceae > Solanum > Solanum clarkiae. The sequence continues at coordinate 19,055,056 of JAABOM020000110.1, read as the reverse complement.
AAGGAGTAGGAGAATATCACATCAACATTAATCCAGACTCATACCATCATATCAATGTTAGAGTACTATCAATATAGAACCTGTGTGGGAATTTCTCTAACTGACAACCATCACATATGAGCTCGTGATGATACAACGAAGAGATGTCATTGCCACATTCGTCTAATACCTTGCTGGGGTAAAGGACGAGTTTATCGGTGGATCCATAAATCTGTCAAGTCCTCTTTTGGAACTGAGGAAACATTCTCTCTCACGGTCCAATTCTCTCCTACCCTGGCCACGTAGTTAATGAATGCGAGTGGGAATCACTCTTACACATTTCCATGCTCAATACTCCTCTTATGACTCGACGTGCTCATAAGTCTATCAACATCAGAACATCTATACAATCAATCCCTCTCTCAGACAAGGACATCAACACATCTTGTTATCTATCAACTCAAGGAGTTAGGAACTTTTGTTAAATTTCAAGTTCAACCTCTTAAAGACTCCAAGGGTCTCACTCTCAGTCAACTTCATCAACATTACCATCAACGCTTACTCAATTCAATACCCGGACCATAACAACCAAGCACATTTAGTCATCAAGGCTCTAGACATCAATCCCTAGGTTCATTCTTGAAATAAGAAGATCATGTAAGGTTTGTAAAATATACAAATAATTCACTTAAAAAATTAATTCAAGTTATGATGATCATTAATTTAAGAAAAATATGCAATATAAAAATAGTTCTCAAGAAAACATTCAAGAATTTTACAGACAAAACCCATCACCTTCAACTAGCAACCTACTACACTCAATGGGGCACATGGGAGAACAATCTCATATTTTGGGTAGTGTTTACACATATGGAATAAAGATTATCTTAATTTTCTTCAAGAACTTGACCCACACTTTGTAATCCCCCAAGCTTTCTTGTCTCCTCTCTCAAGATTTCTTCGCATAAGAATTAGAAAATGGGTTTTGAAACCCTTAATTCGAATAAAATAACTCTTAAACATGTTTTTGGGACTTAGAATAGGGCGAGGAATGATCAAAAGACCTTCTTGTAAATTAAATGAAAATTTTCAAGAATTTTGCACTGGCCTATGATGTGCCAAGCACACGGACCAGTGTATTTTGTTCAAAATTTCCTTCGAATGAATTTTAATCTTCCTGTCGAAAATTTAAAAAAAAAACATAAGTGTCAGTCAGCGTTCTGCCCGCATTGTGCAAGGGGTGCAGACTGACATTATTTCGAATTAATTAGTAAAAAATATTTTTCAACCCAGTTGCTCTAAAATCAGGTCAAGGTCATTTCCCACTCAATTTTTCGCGTTGATCCCAAATTCAATCTCGAATTTCTCATTCGAGCTTGGGAAAATGCATTATGTGCACGATTACGTTCTAGGGCATTTCGATAATTTTGCGAGGCATTACATGAAATGTTCGGCCTCTAACTAAAAACCAATGGTAATTGGGAGATTTTTTGATAACTTGTGGTTCTAGTAAGCACAAAATTTGTTGCATGCAAAATAGCATGTCCCATTAATGAATTAAGAAGTTTTATTCTCATAAGCGTTGGTCTAGCAATTAATTGGATAAATTTGATACGTGATTTTGCTAGACAATTGAGTATGAACATGAGCAACTATGTCACGCCCAAAGTCCCATTAAGGCAGACTGACACCCATTGCTGATAAGGCTTGGGAGAACCAACATGTATCCATGCGCTTTTTATTCATATTATAAGGGATTTCTACATTCGACATGCATTTAAGAAAGTAAACAGTAATAACAAGCCAAAACGAAATGCATATGGCTAGGCCGTTGGGGCCACATTGTCTAAAGTATGAGACATGACCACACTTTAATTTACATAGTCTACAAAGTCTCTAGATAAGGAAAAATATCTGATAAGGGTTGGGACAGGCCCCACCTCGACTAACTATACAATACAAAAATATAAGCTCTAGACACACAAAGCTCCGAAGTAACCTGGAGCTTGGTAACAACAGCTGGATATTTTGTACTCCTACTGGGGAGATCTACTAGCACCTGTACTTGCAGCATGAAATGCAGGTCCCCCCTAAGGGACGTCAGTACGAGATAATGTACTGAATATGTAAGGCAGGAAATACTGTATATGAAGTAACAACTCAAATAAAACTATGCACTGGTGTAAGGATAAGAGACCACCTTTAGTAATATTGTGGAATCATGTACTTTATATTCTTTTTATTGCTTTACCTTTACTGTATAATCTGTGCACAGCATGTAATACAAATGATTAGTGGTAAATCTATATCGGGATCGGCCCTGGCTAGGCTTTTCCTTTCACCCTTTGGGCTATCCTGTGATAGGATCAACCCTGGCTAGGTGATTCTTCCACCACTCGGGTTACCACATATCAATAGGCAATATACTTTATCTTTCAATTACTTTTGAGATGATTCTTTTGGTGGTCATAATATTGGAGCTATAGGACAATAGATGTAGTGTGTGACATGCAAATAATCATACAAGACAATACGATAATGAAAAGAGTATATTACACAATTAATGAAATGCGTATGCGACAAAATAACTCCTAAACTTTATTTAGCAACAAGAACCCATGTAACTTGGTATCGGCGTATGTATGCAAATTTGAAGATGACTATGTATAGGATCATATGAACATGCGAAAGAGTGAAGACATGGTTAATAGTTGTGTCAGAGTTGATAAATGCCTTTATGTGCCAAAGAGGAATCTATCTTTCATACCAAATAATATGAAATCAAGTAACCTTACATACCTCGTTGTATGACCTAGTTACTACCTTGGAGTGACCGCTTTCCCACCCAAATATTTATCTACAATATATTAGGCAATAAGACTAGTATTAGCAGCAAAGAAACACTTCTTGGTAGCCAATATCATAAAAACTAACACCCAGGTAGCAAGCTTACAATTAGCGACGCAAAGACATTCCTTCAACCTTTCCACTTATAATCGTATTTTCTAACAACCATTCTTATGTATATGTCATATACATCTTATTTTATATCTTTAACAGTCTTACAACAGCTCATAAGGTCCAACACGTAGAAATTATACACAACATACAAGTGGACAACCTAACATTACGTCCCTTTGCTACATTACCACGTCAACAATTTCAAATCTTTACCAACTTCAGCCAAACTGTTCTCACAATATTTATACATAGAAACAGTCCTAAAATAGTTCAAAAATAGTTCTCAAAATAGGTGTAGGACGTGAGACCATAGTCCTTAATCAATCAACCCATAATTTCTACAAATAACACACTTAGAATAACATGTTAAACCTCGATTTTTTTACGTATAACCACACAGTGCAGCGACCTTTATACATCCTTACAGAACTGAAACAAATTAAAAAAAGCAACCTTCTTTCATAATCAAGCTCACCAAGAAGAGAAAAGCTCCCAAATAAACAAGAAAAGTATACAACAACCTTTGGAACACATGCTGTCCAAAAGTTTCAGCATATACCTAAACAACATAGTCTCTTGTTTTTCATAAGAAAACCATACTAAATACATAAGTAAACTTATTTACCATTACCTTCAAGGTTTAGGGCTTCTCCAAGAGCCCTAAAAGTCTCCTTCTGGCTGCTTTGGAAGGTTAAGAAAGTGTAGAGAGAAACCTTGTGAAAACTGATTTTTTTTACAAGTTGAAGTAGCTTAAAGGTACTGCTTGTAAGCCCTTTTAAAGAGACAATTTTGGCCAACTTTCTCTTGAATATTTAACTTTATTTTATCAAGTTAGTAATATACCATTTTGCCCCTTTTACTTGGGCCTTAATGGGTTGCAAATTGATGGATCTTTACTGCTCATTTTTCCCCTTTCTCTTTAGCTAGTTGGGCCTAAATTATCAAATGAATTGTAATGGATTTGGGCACTTTTTCTATTCTTCTTGGGCTGAAAATACAGTCCATTTATGATGCTAAAACATGGGCTAAAGTTACACCCTTAACACGGACTTTATCCATAATCAGACTTGGACAGATTCGACGTCGGGCCTCGTCTCTGTCTAGCTAGCAAGTTTAAGCTAAGCAAGTAGGTGACTCACCTGCTAGCTTCCTAAGTCCTGCAAGCACCTTAATTCTCTCACTTTGTTTAGGGTCGTGATCTCCTCAATTTGACTTAAAACTTGTATACACTTGATCCTCTTAAGCGTTAGACGCACATATCGCTCTCTAACATGAGATTCAAATATTTTTAAAAATGGGCGCTAATTTGAACAAACCATGTCATGTTTCATTTGCATAGAACTAGTACATGTAAGACGTGGGGTGTTACAAACTAGATGCTCAATTGTTATCTCAGTTGATATACAATAATTATTAAAAATTTGGGATGTAAATTTCACTTGCATTATTGTGACGAATTGTCTTAATTGTATAATCTGAAAATTGTGCTCGAAATTTTGTTATTTGGGCGAGTAACCTTGCAAACGCCCATAATGAGAATTGATAATAAGCACAAATGTGACCATCTTGTAGATGCATCTATTAAAATTATATAATATTTAAATGATTCACATGAGGGATTAATGGATCCACATATATCACCCAGTATACGTTCCAGAAATGCTGGAGATTCAATTTTTACTTTGATTATTGATGGTCCAGTAATCAATTTGCCTTGAGAACATGCAGCAGAAAAAAATTTCTTAAATTGAAGAATCTTTTTGTTCTTCAAAGAATGTCTATGTGAATTCTTAATTATTTTGCGCATCATATTAGAATCGAGATGGCCCAATCGGTCAAGTCAAATAATAAAATAATTTGAGTTAATAAAAGATTTACTATGACATGTATTTCAAATCATGCTAATACTTATGTAGTATAAGTCAGATGAAAGAACAAGTAGTTTTCCAGTATAAATTTTTTACTTGACATCATTATAGTAATATAAAGATACTCATTATTTTTATCATTTGTAATCTTAATAAAATAACCATTCTGGTGAATATTTTGAAACTTAATAAGTTCCCTTGAGTTACTACAATATAATACTTCATTAATTATTTAATTTGTTCCTTCGTAAGAATTAGATTAACTTTTCTGGAGTATTCACTTAATTTTGTGCTACCAAAAATTATATTAACATTAGCTTCTTTCATAATCAAATAAGAGAAATATCTCTTATCTTTTAAAATAGTATGTTTTGTACACTCACTATAAGACACATATCATCATAAATGATTTTGGATGCAATTGATGACTGAGAAATTTTCATACTTGAGATAGAAGCTTAATTTATTCGTAGGAGGTTAGAGTTTTATGTTGATAACGTGTTATGAAATGATGAGAATATATTAAAACTAAGAAGGAATGTAAAGGAGAAGATAGTGTTGTATTTCTTATTCTCTCTTTGTTGTTCCTCTTCTCTCTACACCTTTCAAGAAATTGGGGTATTTATACTAGTGTATACATGGTCATTAATGAATATTTCATTCCCATGTATATACTTTGGACACCAAGTATATTACATGGATGATTAAGTCCATCTTACACATAATACATAATGTGTGTGTATATATTGCTACATAATATATTATGTGACATAGAAAATATTTATTTGAGCATTCATTTTATAACATTATTCTTTATTTTGCAGATGTAGTTTGCATCCTGACTAAAACATATGCACCAATGGAAGAAAGAAAATAAAGAGGAAAATAATCATCATGAATATTTATTTTATGATATTATTCTTTATTTTGCAGATGTGATTTGCATTCTGATTAAAACATATGCACCAACGGAAGAAGGAAAATAAAGAGGAGGAAAATAATCATGATGGACGAAAAGTAAATTAAAATTGTTTGAACTATTTAATATTTATCTTACGTAACATAATAGATGGAATGACTATTTAACATGATTAATTTTATATTTTTATTCTCAAAATTAGAATTGATCATAAAATTGTGATCTTATGAGAAGATCTAGCTTACAAATATAGCAAAATACTGTAATAATTATCAAATGAATAATTTGTTATAGTAACATTTTGTGACGTGGAAACTTCAAAAAACAAATATAAGGTGACTGAAAATAATATTACCTAATAATTTCTTACGATAATCCTAATAGAAAATATCGTGCAATGCACGTTCATAGAATTATTCTATTTGTTTCATTTTATATGATACTTTTTTTAATTCGTCTCAAAAAAATGTCATGTTTTTAGAATTAAAAATAATTTAATTTTAACTCTTTTTATTTTTAATAAAATAATTTTCAACTATACAAATATATATGATTTTAGATCAAAATCAAATGATGGTGAAGAAATTGTAAATATATTAAAAAAGAATTTTTATGTCAATCTAGTGACCTTAAAAAGGGCTTTTCCCTCCAAATCCAACTCCTCAAAAATTCCTTGTGCACACGACTATCATGATTGCACATAACTTGGATTTGAATTTGTTTTAATTATCCCTTTATCTTTACTCCAACTCTACTTCTTTCTCCCTCTCGTTTTCTAGGGTTTTTTTCCCTGGATCTCTCTCTTATCCTTCTTCGCCATTTCTAGGGTTTCTTCCAATCTGTAAGTTCGCTCCTGTCTCTCTACATTCATTTATGTTATGAGTTGTATTTGGTTCCCTTCCATTTTTGTCTAGTTTAAACTTTTTTTTGATTGTGGAATGAAGATTTTAGGTTTAATTTTGTGTTGCTTCATTCGTCTATTCGTTCAATTATGTGCATTTCTTGCCCTTTTTTTATGCTTTGTTGAATGAGAAATGAGACCCACTTTTGCATACTTGAATCAAAATGTAGTTTAAGTTTGTGTAGATATATAGAGAAGTAATTATCTGGATGAAGTTTATTTTGTTTATGAATCAATCAGTTATGCCTCAAATCTTAAAATAGTTGATGTCAACAATGTGAAACATTTATATCTGTTATGCTCTATGTAGGATATTTCTATTCTTGTTCAGTATATCTATATAGAGATATTGAATGAAAATGCATAGTGATGGCCTTCCAGATGAATGTGTTTGAGTGGATTTTCAACAACAACAACAACGCACCCAATGGAATCCCACAAGTGGGATCTGGGGAGGGTAGGGGAGGGTAGAATGTACGCAGACCTTACCACTACCTCACAGAGGTAGGTTGACTGTTTCTTGGGAATTCTCATCTCAAAAATCCATAAGCAGAATAAACTAGATATGAAAAAAATGGAACGGACAGAAAAGGAAACGGAAAGAACAACTAATAACGAAATCATATGATACTTTGCAGATACGATAGTAATAACATATATAACACGGCTAAAGATAATACAAGATATAAATGCACAACTAAACCTCCTACCCTACTAATGCCCCACAGCCAGACATCACCTAAACCTACTAATCTATTGGCCCACTACTCTAATTCGCGACCTCCACACCTTCCTATCTAAAGGGAAATGTGATGTATAAAGTCCAAGTCACTGCTCTGCCGGTTACACTTAGTTTTTAATACCTTTAGTGGTTCGAAAGAAGTGTTGTCTTTCCATTGTTCTCTATAGAAAACTTGAAAAGACCCTGATTTGAAGGAGGCCATGCTTAGTTCTTGATGGCTGGTGCAAAAATAACAAAATATTGAGCACCTGTTTCTATCTATCAACAACAGGCAAATGAACTACAAAATTTCTATTGATTCCGTGAGCAATCCTCAACTTGAAGAGGAGAAGGGAGTGAAGGAGCATCAAAATATGGACACTTGTCCTTAAGTCCTCCGGCTGTTTGTAAAATATCCCTTGATCGATGCAAAATTTGAAGAAATCTTATTCTTATTTCCCCTCGGGATTCTATTTGAGTTATTGCTTGATGCAAGGGGAAAAACCAAATGATATAAACTGAAAAACTTTGGGATATGCCACAAGCATATTGAGTTTTATTTTTTTGATAATTGTGGTGTTTGGGCTAGCTTGCATGCACCTCTTCTAATTTCACGTGGTACGTTCTACCTCCCACCAGCATAATTACCAGGTAACTTTATCCATCAAGGCTTGTACACATGAGAAGAAATGACCTAGTGTTTTTGCTTTTGTGAAAAGTGAACCTGAGACTTCATTGTTCTCAACCTCCCTCATTGATCACTAGGCCATATCCTTGGTCCCACGAGCATAGTAAGTTTTTGTGTGATATTTTTCTTACAAGCTTGAGAAATAACTTTGGTGCATAAAGGAATAGTCCTCTTGAATCGTGTATAGTAGCTTACCATAAATGCATTTCCTTTTTATTGTGAGGAGATGAGATGTCAGCAAAATTGGGATAAGTTTGTTCGTAACGTTTTTTGAGTCTTTTGGCCCTCTACAAAAGAGAAACAATAATATCTTAAGAGATAAATAGAGCTCTTAGCCTTCTAATGATAAGTGTTTAGATTTGCTCAACTGGCAAGAGATAAAACTGTTAAAAGTCTGCAATCAACTTAAATAGCTCAGGATGGTGTTTGCACTAGAATGTTCACTTCATTTTGTGGATCAAATATATGATTTATCATTTAGTTAATACATAGTATTCGGTGCACAGATTAGATTTTTTTTTTTTTATAACCGAGAAATCCATCTCTAGCTTGCCCTTTGGACCAAGCACGTCCTTCTAAACTCGGTGGGTAATGCGCTTGCCCCTCTATCCTTCGCCACTTAAATACATACCAGGCTTCACTTTGCATGGTGTGGGACTAGAACCTATGACCTCAGCCACAAATCCTCAACCCTTTGCCACTCGAGTGAGGCCCTGGGGGAGATGTTCCTCTTGGGAAAGATATTACCTTATTGTACCAGGGTGGATGCTTATATGTAATTGTAGCACTAGTGGCTGTGTTTTGGAACTCATGACCGTGACTTGAACGTCACTATGCATGAACTCTAATTTATTGATCAAAAACTTACTCTTCTAGTGCAGTGAGATCAAATAATTCTGCCGATCAAGTGACGGGAAACAAGATGCCATTATGAACTCTACTGTTACCATATGACTAATAGCAGTTTACAAGTCTTGCATTTATTGGTCAAAACTTACTCTTCTAGTGCAGTGAGGTTAATTCTGCCGATCAAGTGATGGGACACGAGATTCCTTTTGTACTTATTTTATGTGCCAGCACATATCTGATGCTTATACATACATAGAATCTACCTATCAAAAAAGTGAAACAAGATTGCCGGACCTCAGCTGAAAAGCTTTGGAAGGTGCTGGGAAAAGACAAAAGAAATTGGAATGATTTTTTATTAATTGATGCTAAATGTCAGAACTCAGAACTATGTATTGCTTCTTGCTTTCTGTGGGACAACTTGTATTCAATATCCTGAGGATATGTACATGTAAGAGACATTAATCAAATGATAGACTATGGAAGGAATCTTCCTTTTTAGTTGAAAGCCAAAGTATGGAACAGTGCTATGTGGAAAATGGCAAATCATGTTTCTGAAATGCTTAGTGGTCCACTGTTAGCCCTGTTTACAATTGTTCTTCCCTATGGAAAGTACCTCTAGGTAAATCTTATCAAGGTGTAAAAATTTATTGAAGAGGGTTGAAATGGAATTACTTGTCATTGTAGTGATGACATCTTTGATTTGATCTTATTCTGATCACACAGATGCTTTGGCATAATCTTCTGCACTTAGATGTTAAAAAATATATTATAAAATCATTTTCTTGCATGTGCCGGTTAGAAAGAACTATTCCCTTCTAGTTCCCTACACGTTTTGGAGGATTTAATCTAGAGGAAGGTTTTCTTGTAAGAAAGTCTTTTACCATTTTCAAACAACTATCATAAATTCAAGATAACTTTCTGGCACTTTCTTGGCAGCCACACCATAGTTTTAGTGGACTCATAGTTCCACATGAACAATTCGCAGTGCTTCCTTTGTCCATAAAATGCTCTTATTGAAAAAAAGATAAAAGTACATGAATAATTGTTGAAGTTCTTATCTTTTGAGCTCAATCATGTACATGATGAGAGCATGTACGTGTACCGTAAGTTTCTCGGACTTAGGTGAGAATGTCTGCTATATGGGTGTGAATCTAAAGGTCAGATCCTTTATGATCAAAATTTTAAGATCCTGGGGTATGACTTCAGGTACAGATGCAGGGATTCAACTAAAAATAATATAAATATTAAAGATTTTATTTCTAAATTATGAGACATTATGTGGAAGACTTATAAGTTATTTCGAGGATATAATTAATCAAGAGGGAGAATCCTAGAAGGAAATAAAAGGAAAAGGACTTACATAGAAATTTCTATGTACAAGCTATCATATTTTGTGCAATTTCATCTTAGCTTTTGATTTGATTATTGAAATAGTAGGTATTTGTCCTGAATTTCTTCATCAATTTTGGTCAAAGTGCCTAAAATTGATTGACCAAATCCAGGATCCCACACCCCACGTCTTGCTGACACGGGTGCGGACGTGCGGTATCGTAAGTGAAGAGTCTGAGCAAATTTGCAGTTTCCAAGCACATTTGTAAATGTTTTCCTTGTACCTAGCAGCTGTTACTTCCAAGGTTCAGCATTAATGTTGCAAAAAATCAGAAGTTTGTTAGAGGGTGTCCTTGAATAATTTGAAAATTTTTAAACAGAACATGTGGTTGATCATCTCATTTTGTTTCCTTTGTTGTATGAAATGATCTTCTGATTGCAGCAGGCTATTGAAGATGGATTCCGCAGGATTCTCTATGAAGCTGTGGCCCCCAAGTCAAAGTACCAGGCTAATGCTTGTGGAGAGAATGACCAAGAATCTTATTACTCCATCCATCCTATCCAGGAAATATGGTCTTTTGAGTAAAGAAGAAGCTGAGGAGGATGCCAAACAAATAGAAGCTATGGCTTTTGATTCTGCCAATCAACATTTTGACAAGGAGCCAGATGGAGATGGAAGTTCTGCTGTGCAACTTTATGCTAAGGAATCTAGTAAGCTCATGTTAGAAGTTATTAAAAGAGGCCCTCGGACAAAGGAATCTGCAGAAGGTATTGTACCTGAGAAGGTTAAAGTATCTGATGAAATTACTATTTTTGATATATCCAAAGGTAGACGGGATTTTATAAGTGCAGAAGAGGCGTCTGAGTTATTGAAACCATTAAGTGAACCAGGGAACAATTATAAAAGGATATGTTTCAGCAATAGAAGCTTTGGCATGGATGCTGCTAAAATTGCAGGACCTATTTTGTCCTCTCTTAAAGGCCAATTGACAGAAGTTGACCTTTCAGACTTCATAGCAGGTAGACAAGAGGAAGAAGCCCTGGAGGTCATGGAAATCTTTTCTTCTGCTTTGAACGGCTGTGACCTGAGGTACCTCGATCTTTCTAACAATGCTTTAGGTGAAAAGGGTGTAAGGGCATTTGGGCCACTTCTAAAGTCACAAAAGAACTTGGAAGAGCTCTATTTGATGAATGATGGCATTTCAGAGGAAGCAGCAGTAGCAGTTTGTGAGCTAATACCTTCAACTGATAAACTTCGTATCCTTCATTTTCACAATAACATGACCGGGGATGAGGGTGCAGTTGCTATTTCTGAACTTGTGAAGCGTTCTCCTACCTTGGAGGATTTCAGGTGCTCATCTACAAGGGTAGGATCTGAAGGTGGGGTTGCTCTTTCACAAGCACTTGGAAAATGTACGAATTTAAAGAAGCTTGATTTGCGTGACAACATGTTTGGTGTTGAAGCTGGAATTACCTTGAGCAAAGTATTGTCAATCTTTTCCGGCTTAACTGAAATTTACTTAAGTTATCTGAATTTGGAGGATGAAGGGTCCATAGCTCTTGCTAATGTCCTCAAGGGATCTGCTCCATCCCTTGAGGTTTTGGAGATGGATGGAAATGACATCACAGCTAAAGCTGCTCCTGCTCTGGCAGCCTGTATTGTTGCAAAACAATTTCTTACCACATTGAAGTTGGGAGAAAATGAATTGAAAGATGAGGGTGCTATCTTGATTGCAAAGGCATTGGAGGATGGTCATGGTCAGTTAACTGAAGTTGATATGAGTGCCAATGCAATAAGAAGAGCTGGTGCCAGGTGCTTGGCACAAGCTGTAGTGAGCAAACCTGGGTTTAAGGTGCTGAACATCAATGGCAACTTCATATCTGATGAAGGAATTGATGAAGTTAAAGATATTTTTAAGAATTCACTTCATGTGCTTGGGCCTTTGGATGACAATGATCCTGAAGGAGAAGATTATGACGAAGAGGCTGATGATGGAGCAGACAATGAGAACAATTTGGAGACGAGGCTCAAGGATCTTGATATCAAGCAGCAAGAATAAACACAATTGTGGCCTAGTCTAAATCCCTGTTATGCTAGGATGTCAATTGCCAGATTGTACCAATTAAGCTAGTCTAGCTTTGAACTCTTATCATTCTGTAGGTTAGATTTCAATCTCATCCCTTGTCTGAAGTGTCAGGTTCAAACTCTTCTTTGGCCCAACCTGCGTGTATGGCGGCTGAGAATTCTTCTCAAGTATTTTGTTATGATTTTATCGACTTCGTGTGTTACAGTATTAGTACCCAATGTTTTGAGTTCTTTTAGAATATTTTCCGTGCGACACTTCTTAACACGTGCCAAACAAAGTTCATGCTATGAGCTTGTGCACTTCTCTTAGTCCCTTTTCCTGGATCAAGTTTCTCATGCAGCTGCAGCAATGATACGTGATAGTCTGCAGATATGTAGATTCTTGGCCATTATTGCATCAATGAGGTCAGAACTAAACAATTTGAGATCATATACCTCAGTTTTTGAATTTGACCAATTTCTTACAACATTTAGACCTGCACAGTCCTCTATAAATAGCACAAATTTGAAAAGATGGAAGAATCTGAAAATAAAAACTGTGGGATGAGGCTAATCAAGCAGCAACTGGCACTTTTAGAGATTCTAGTATCTTATCGTCTAGTTCAAACTTCATTTCTTTCTTGTCTCTGCCAATCTTCACGTACTCCTCAAATCGTTCCTTCAAATCTTCCGGTAGGTTAGTTGTGGCACTCCATCCCAGAATCTCCTTGGCAGCTCTAGGCTCAGCATAGAAGTGCTGCAGAGAAACAAACCGTGGAAATAAAGAACTAATTTTGATAGAGAGAACAAGAGGTCCAGAACATGGATATAAATTATGAAAATATGGATACATACCATGTTGCGGAAAGGAAAAGCTTTTTTTGCATCGACTCCCACTGCCTTGGGGTCATAGTGCACAATCTCAACAGAGCATCCTGCAGCTTTAGCGCATAACCTGGCCATTCCGTCCAATGTCACAGCGCGGTCACTAACACAGTTGAAGATCTGACCGCTAGCAGCAGCTGGATTCTGGACAGCCAGAGTAAGCATGGAAGATAAGTCCCTGACATGTGATATGTTGGTTAGCTGCATTCCAGAGCCAGGAATTAGAACTGGTCGTCCACGAACAATACCTGTATGATACAATAAAAAGAAAAGACCCCGGTCCTTTTAGTAGAACGCAAAAACTAACAGATGCTATTTGAATCTGGGATAAACTTCACATGTCATGCCATACCATGTCTACTTACACAAAACTAGTACTGCTTATATATGCAAGCTTGTTTACTTACGATCGAAGAACCATTCCTCACAATCCTTGTTGTTGCCAGAGCCGATCATGTACTGGGGACGGAAACTGGTCCAACTTCCAAATATCTCAGATATGTATTTCTCAACTCCCACATGGCCAGCATCAGCTTTCACAGCATCCTATAAGGTTGAAAGTTTAATTGATAAAGCAATTTCTTGTTATACAGGTGGAGGTAAAACATTAATCCTACCCCTTCAACATGAGGAGGCTCATCAGTGGGCTTGTAGATTCCAGCGCTGCTGATAAACAGAAACTGCTTGACACCTGAACTCTTGGCCCAGTCAGCTACAGGCCTGAAGAAGAAATGATAGTATTAGAAAGCTGTGATGTACTAGGTGTGTTTAAATAGCATGCATCTGAAACTTTAATCATCATTATATAACCAAAGTGGGTAGAACATTGATGGTTGTAACGCAGAGCACGAAAAGTGCCAAGCTCATTGGTTTGGGAGTGCTCCAGTTACACCAATATTATTAAGCAATCTTCGATTTCTGCTAATCGTTTACTTCACAATCTTCCAAAAAATTCATTTCTCTGAATGCTCTGTGCTACTTTCCTAAATAATTGCCATGTTTTCTTTACTGCCGTATTTTCTTTTCCACTACTTTGATTTTCTCCACGGTCTATCGGAAACCACCTTTCTACCTGCACGAGGTAGGGTTAAGGTTTTACATACACTCTCCTCTCCTCTCAAATTGACTAGCAATTGCAAAGATATAAGCCCAAAGTTGAGTTAGCATCTGTTGAAGGGATGTATTTCCTATAGCAACCCGTCTAATCATGAAACTGCAATCATTCCAGAAATCATTATGTAATACCCTCCACCTAACTAAGTCATCATCCTACATTTTCCGGTACTAAGTACATCAATCCTACCAGTATATCACTGTGGAAACAAGAAAAGACAGCTTCTAATCTGCACATTTGAATCCACAAGCATAATCCACTACTCGAAGCGCTAAGAAAAACTTACTTGACTAAAACTATGATAGAGCAAGGAAAAGAACAAACCTTACAGAATCCAAGTCTTTACCATTGTTGTCCAAAACAGCATCAAATACTTCACCCTCCAAAATCTTCCCAACATCTGCAGGATTACCCCATACTGTTCGACCACCAGCACTCGTAATTTCCTGAAAATTTGCCAATACCAGATTTTAAACAATGTTTGACTTCAAAATTAGTCTCTCTGCCCCCATAGTTCCTATTTCAGGATGTTCAAAACATTCCATTTCAACACAATGTCAAGAATTTAAATTTTGATCTCATATTTTCTTTATCAAAATAATGTAGTATCAATCATTGCTTCAATACTTCCTTCTACTAGCATCAATGTGTGCTTCATTTCCTTTTTTCTACTTATATTTCAAAACAATGACAATTTTGTATATTTGAAAACTTCCCAAATTTAATTTTTCATTTTTTCTTATGACACACTTTTATAGTCATAAAATATCATACTTACAAGACAACAAGCTAAAAGGTATATCTACCAAAAGCATTACAATAATTCTTTTATTAAATTGTGTCGACGCAAAAACCTCCATAGAAAACAAAATAAAAGTGGGGGAGTAATAGTTGTAGTAGTATTCCGTGCATCATTGAATTACTTACTTTGTTCAAATTTGTGCTTATAACGTTTCGTCTAATCGTTTCAAATGGACATTACATTTCACTTTTTTCTTGAATTTTGAAGTCCAATTTCATATCATGTAACTTTTTTCGTCCTAATTTATTTGACATTGTTTGACTTAAAATAAAATTTAACGAAAAAAAATATTTTTAAAGTTTGTGATTTAAAATAATTCTGAATCATTGGTGCAATTATAGGTGGCCATTTGACCATGTTTTGATTGTGAAATTTAGTGAAAAATGATAGTATTTGAAAATTGGACTTGTTTTTGCATTTTTATGAGTAACTTGAAGTGAAAAAGTGAAAACATATTCTTATTATTTTCAAAATTCGTAAAAATTCTGAATTCTTTGAAATTTTAAGGCCAAACGTGTTTCTAAGGGGGTATGAACGGACTTTTTTTAAGTAGCTTATAAGTATTATGACTTATTTTAGGTGCTTTAAATTAATATAGCTTTCAAATAATTTTGAAATATTTAAGTAAAGTTTAAAAACATCTTAAACACTTATTTTTAAGATTAATATAAATTAAAAATTTTAACCTATCACTTTTGGCTTATATATCACAAAGCAAAAATCAATCTAAACGCACTCTAACTTTCCACTTTTGCCTTTTTTGGTACTACTACTGCTTTAGAAAAAACAAGCTTAAACATAAAAAATCGCTCCAAATAAACCAATCCATATATCCAAATTCGAAAAGCATTGTAGTAATAGAATGGATAATGTAATAATCTTAACTGCGAATCTGGAAAAAGGGGGTTTCTTCATCTTATCGGAGCTCTCTTCTCCAACTGTAAGAACGGTAACATCGTGATCAGAACCCAAAAGCTCTTTAGCAAAATAGAACCCAATAACTGCATGACCACCACTATTCGTATTAACAATTAGCACTTTCTTCTTCTCAGCTGCACTACTAGCCTGGATGATGGTAGTGGAGTAGGATTTGGGGGAAAACCGTGTTGAATTTAGCGAAAATGCAAGGGAAGATGGAGCAATTGAGAGAGACGAAGAGAGCGAAGAAGAAGGGAATTTAAGAGAAATTCGGGAAACTGGGGAGATTGATGGAGTTGAAGAAGAAGATTTGTAAGATGAAGATGAATGGAGAAGAGAGGATGAAGAAGCAAGAGTAGCCATTGAAAGAGAGTTTATGGAAATGGGGTTGATTTTATGAGAGCCAGCAATTTATTGATGCTATGGAGATAAGTGATCAGTTGATCTGGGCGCTATATTTCGTTGCACTGTAACAAAACAATAAAATGGAACACAAAATGACACTCCCTCACCCCAATTTTACGAATTTATGATCTAAAATCATGTTTTGATATGGTTGAAAATCATTTCATTAAATATTAAAAAGTTTCAGGATATTCTTTTGAGAAGGGTGTTATATAAAATGAGACAAAAGGAAGTATTATATATAAATGTGTTTTTTACGTGACGCATCTTAAATTATGATATAAAAAATTATTATTTTTTCCTTATTTATTTTTATTTCTCAAAATAAGATTAAAAATAAATAAATGAGAGAGTTGCCCGTTCCTTCATAAATATTCATTCCTGTTTACAATAAGTAACAAGCTATTCCCCCATAAACACTCTTCGCATTCAATTTCAAATTTATGTATTTGAGATTTTCTAAAAAACGTGAAAGCTCTTTGCAAAAAGGTAATATATAGGATTATCAAGAATAGAGTGTTATTTATAACGTAAATAGTATTTAAAGTCATATTAAGAAAAAATAATATTTGAACGTGTATTTCACTTACAAAATTATTGTAAATTTTTGTGACGTTCTTTTTTCAACTTTGACTGCAGCATGTAAACCAAACAATTATTTGAATTTATTTTTCTTTTGAAAACAAACTCACTTTAGCCAGATAACTTTTATTAAAAAAACTAAACCATACTATGACCTAATTGGTATCTTTGATTTGAGCACAAATTATTTACCTATTTCTCCATTTCTTGTAAATAGAAACTCAATAATTTTGGCCTTAAACCTCTCTATGTATGTATATTCGCCTGATAGAATAGTGAATATTCATTTTTGTAGTATTTTATATGAAATGAAACAATATCTAACTTTGAGTGTACACAAGTAACCATTTAAACTAATATAAAATGAACAAATAGATACGTGCCCTACATGATGTCTACGCGTGTATTATCTCATGGACACATGTGTCCACTTATTCAACTTTTATAGAAATTTAAATAACTATTTGTGTACGTCAAAGTTAAAATAGATATCATCTGAAGCGAAATCACAAAGCATAGTTATGTGTTACGCCTTTAATCAAATACCATCCGTGGGCCTCACGATCTCTTAGCATGGGCTTGGAACTTCTACGTTCCTAAGGAGAATATGAAGTGAATCAAAAGACTGATAAAAGAATTCCAATTTAAACTTCTATGACAAAGAACGATGAAACATTGATCACAAGTTCAAGTAGAAAAATCTGACTACAATGCAGCAAGTCATTTTCTATCGTAGTAGTAGTAAAAGCTGGGGCGAAGCTAGGATTTAAAAGTCGATAGATTTTTTAAGTCAAATACAAAGTTTGAACAAACACTATAGGATTTGTCCGAACTCCGAACCTATAAAATATAACCACTAAAGTAGTAGCTGGCTTCATCTTTTTGCAGAAAAGATTATCAATCATCATAGGAAGAAAAAGGGTATGCACACATCATTTAATTTCATCTGGTTCCAGTGTCAACAGTAAATAGTAATAACATTTTCTGGAAGGAGAACATGGCAGACATCTGCCAAGTTAAATTGCATATTTACATTCATCCAAGTTTGCAGGTGAACTCAGGACAAAAACATGGGGCAAAACAAGAGAGAGTTCCACCAGACAACATTTTACTAAAACCACAGAACAAAAGATATATAGCTTACTGGGATCTGTTGAAAGCGACTAGTCATAACAAACACACGTCTCCTTCAATATGGATGAGCACACTTCCTAATAGTTTTCTTCATCCTCTTAACGCTCTACTTTCTCTAGACAGGAGATGGCTTAGGTGTGGGCAGAATTTAGAACAGGAGCATCTGGATGATGTTTGACTGTTCCATCAGATAAGTTCGTCGCGGCACCAGTTGGGCTCCACCCATTTGAAAAAGCAACGATATCCTTGGAAAACACATTCTCATACTGCAAAACAAGATTATTAATCGTTACACCTTGCCAAGGGCAAAAGGCTTAACAAGAAACCTTGTAGAACAGTGAGAATTTTGGAAGTGCGAAACTAGGCCTTAATGTTTTACACTCACAGGTGTATTTATCCAAGAATTTGAGACGATGGATCACCATAACCAACCAAATAAAGGTAGGAAGTCTTTAAGTACATTTAGGCATGATCAATGGCAGAGTCAAAACTTTTGTTAAGGAGTGTCAAAATATAAATAAGTGAATTCACGAAGAAATCAAGGAGTGTCAATATGTAATATATATATATATATATATATATGTTAAAAAGTAATTTTATCTTACTAGACCAAGTATAATTTTTCGACGAAGGGGCGTCGGTCGACACCCCTGAAAAACATGTGGCTCCGCCACTGGGCATGACAACATGATGTGAGTCCATTGGAATAGACTAATACTATAACAGCCTGACCTTGGTATGAGACATGTGACGACTCTCAATTATACATGTTAATTCTTTGATCTCACACCCTGAGGGACCTTTTCCACTAGACTTACTAGAAAGTAGAAACCAAGACTACTGATAGATCAAGATCCAAGAAGTCTAAATTGTAACAAAGAGTTGTACAAACTACAAATAATGTAAATGATTTGAATATTTAGGTGGATAATTCTTCAATAATTGTCAGTGGTTCCAATTTTCATAAATTTAGAAGTAAACTCTGCAATTACTGTCAAGTCATAGATCATGCCACGAAAGGAAAATGAAGAGTCACATCACACATTCCATATAGTAATGGCATCCTGCTCAACACAAGTCAATAAGGCTGATCTTTGTTGCAGTAGCATAACCGAACTTCATATTTTCTAAAAACAAGCTAACGAAGGATTTGAAAGATCAACAGTGTCTTCAAAACATTAGCCACTATCTCAGTACCACGATATTTCAATAGAGAAACAGAGAACAGCAAAGTTGGCAATGAGGCCAAGCTTGAGAAGCATGTTAATAAATGTTCAAAGATCAAAATGGAGCTCTGATGCCTCTTATCAGTTCTGGTCTTGATAAATATTTATTCTACGAGTTCCTCCAAAAAATTGGATACACTCAAATCCGCCTTTCACACAATACAAGTACAATACCTTACCAAGAATAGCTGAGGACATTCGCGAGCAAATGGTGATTTCACACAGGGAACAAGACGTACCATCCACAAGGTGATAAATCAGAATACATCCAGTATAAGAAATAGTACTTACTGTCTTGACTTTTCCAAGCATGTAGTATAATTTCTGAGCTTGTTGATTGTTTTCTTCCGTCAAGGCCTTGATCTAGATAGTGATAAATATAACCCAGATCAGATCTTCAAAATTAACCATGAAATGAATCAAGACAAATGGACTACCTTTTTCACTGAGTCATTATACAGAACTTTGTAGTTGATGTTTGTTGGCGTAGTTTCACTTGCAAAGGGCCTTTTGGCTCTCTGTGAAGTAATTAAAGCTACGGGTTTCAGGCATAGCAAGATCAAAGAAGAAAATCAAGTAAATGACAACACAAGAGATACTTACAGTCTGGATCAAATGGTGAACTATCAGTTCTGAGCTACTCATGTTCCTGATTGGTTCAGGACAAATTGGCTCTACATGCAGCTCCGTGTCTCTATCACAGTCGGTAGGATCAACGTGATGAACACCTTCCCTCTCCTGTCTTTTCCCAGATGACCCTACACTTTTAAGCTGATGAGGTTGTCTAACAATCATGTTATTGGCCTCCAATGTTTTCCTCTTTGTGGGAAATGTTTGAGAAAGTTTACTAGGCACATTAGTATCAGCCTGCTGATTATGAATGAGACACTGCAATCAGTCAAGTCAAGGTCCAGGAAGTATCGTGTACTTCTATAGTCCAGCTTGTTCGTTGAGGGAAATGAATAAGCAAATAAATAAATTTTTGCTAGCGCATAGAGAAGGAGTATTTAAGAACAGCTTCAGGCATAGCAAGATATAATAAGTAAAACATCAAAAATAAGAGGCAAACTTACAGTGTGGACTGGATAGTCAACTTCTATTTCTGAACTGCTCACACCGCTGATTGGTTTAGGGCTGATTGGTTCCACCTCAACATGCAGCTTCTCGTCTCTATCACAGTCGATAAGATCAATATGCTGACAGCTTCCTTCCCTTGTCTTTTCCCAAACAACCCAAAACTTTTAAGTCGATTGGATCGCCTAACAATCATGCTGTTGACCTTTGGTACCTCCCTCTTTAAGATAAATGCTGCAGATTGAGAAGGCTTAGTTTGCTCATTATCAGTTGTCAAGGCAGAGTGACTTGGATCCTCAGCCGCCTGCAATCATGAATGAGACTTCAATCAGTCTTGAGGTCCAGGAAGTATAATGAATTTCTACAACACAGCTTGTCCATTTAAGAAAATGCATAAGCAAATAAATAAATCTTTGCCAGGCCTTAAAGGAGCATTAGGAATACGTTTTATATGCAAGGCCAATTAACAACTGCTATATGCACACTGAGTATATCAAAATAAGTCGCCGTACTAGCATGCACATCCTGCCCACAGAGAAGGAAAGCTTTGTCATTTACAGAAGGGATAAAATGCAAAAAAGTCTGCAGCCAATCAATAACAGAAATGCAACCCTCATTGAGATTTGTGAAATTGTCAACGAATAACATCCAGAAAACAGTATAACCAAAAACAATTACATTTTACTATCGTGCCCAATGACCATGTAAGATATTTTTTTGCACATTAGTACCAATTGTAAGTCATCAACAAAAGTCTTCAGCTACTGTTTCTTATCAAGGATAAAACTAAAAAAGTAAAAACAGACAAATTATAAGATCTATTCTTAGCACAAAGTTACCATAAGATGATCATTAATGCTTAACTGGACAAAGCAAGACCCAAGTAACAACAACAATAACATCCCCGGTGAAACCCCACAAGTAGAGTCTGGGGAGGGTAGAATGTACGCAGACCTTACCACTACCTCATAGAGATAGAGAGGTTGTTTCTGGAAAACCTTCATCTCAAAAAAATCAAGCCCATAAGCAGAGCAAGACCCAAGTAACCAAACATGGAAATTGGGATGAGTGAGAATGTAGCTAATAACTACCTTGAATGAAAATGAGGCATTACAAGAAAGTAGCAACAACATCTCAACAGGGGGCAAGGTAGCGGAACGGGGTTCCATCAAAAACTTAATACTATATATACACCAGAAAAATTATTTTTTATGTATATATTGAATCTGTTCACTCTTTGTATAGTTTACTTCTTTGTATTATGAATGTGGCGAAAATTCTGATTCCGCTACTGCTCCTCAAATAGATACATATTGCCTACTCTCAATACCATCTCCACCGTAAGCAAAAAACATCATCTTTTTTCCATAACAACGCAAAGAACAGTGTATATCGTACATATGCAGGTCATTTTCCTGATGATCATACCTCATTCTGGGATGTTAAAGATGCCCTTTGAATATTCTGGTCACCCTTTACATGCAAATAAATAAATAAATAATCATGGAAATGACGAAATTTGGAAAGATAGGTAAAGAGTTTGGAGAGTGGATTTAGGAAGATTCTTGCCAAAAAAACAAGGGTAGAAAATACATACCTCATTCAGAGCTACTTCCATGGCGGCTTTTCTCTTCCTCCATCTTTCCTTTGCGGCTATTGATAACAACCTCCTCATTATTTTTTTTAATCTCAAACAAGAAAGTTGCTCACAGACGTTCACTCCTTTATTTTCAGAGACTGGCAAAAGCTCTACTTTAATTAATGTGAACAGAGGAAGCTGCAGAGGCAAAGGCCTTTTTTTTCACTTCTGATTTTGGGACGTTAAACATGACAAGTTTTCCCCTTTTTTAAAAAACGTTTGAAATTTAAATAATATTTGAAATTTAGAGAATATCTAAAATTATTTTTCTATTCTTACCGAGTATATTTTATCCTAAATATTTATTTTTATAAAATGGCCACATTTATTTCATGTTCATATTTTATGTTTTCTAAGGAAAAATATATTCAAAAAATTAAATGTTATTTGCAAAAATGATAAACCAAATACAATTTATCTTCAACTTCAAAAATTGTAAATAAAGTGAAAAAAATATTTTAATAGGAGAGATAAAATTAACAATCAAGATATGAGAGACAAGGTGAGAATGACCTCAACAAAATGAGAGAAATGAGATTGAATTGATTCGGATATACGAAGAAGAGATGTGCAAAGCCCCAAGTGAGGAGGTGTGAGATGTTGTTCACAGTAATTTTTTTTTTTTAAAATAGAAGTAAGCCAAAGAAGGATTGAGAGAGACGATTAGACAAGACATGACGTTGATTTAGATTTTCGAGAACATGCCTTTGAATAAAAGGTTATGAAAGTGACAAACTAAGGTAAAAGAATAATAGGTAGGGTGATGGTAAATGACAAAAATCAATTTGGCACAAAATGTCAATTGACATTTGTGCCCTTTGAGTAATAATGAATAGGATTTTGTTAAATCTTTTATCCATAGGATTATGACATTTTGAGTAATAACTATTATTTAATAATTTCCCTCAACATCTTAACTTTCCTTCCAAAATTATTAATTTTACAAATAATATACAGTTTGTTGACACTCTATTTTGACCGATTTATAACTATTTTAGATTTTCAACTGATTAAAATGTTAGAACCCGTAAGTTCTTAAGTTGTCTTGAGTCATTATTGGCTAATGCTAAAAAGTCAGATTTCGTAAATATGACAATAAGCTTGAG
>JAABOM020000110.1:18989611-19031791 GCA_011800125.2 Solanum clarkiae | reverse complement strand
TCTTAGCATATATTTTACACATCCTTGGTTGCATAAACATAATAAAGCAACAAGCAAGTAACAATAGAGTCTAAGGGTGAGAAAGATTAATTTTGAAATACTTAAAAAGACTTGACTAAACTTAAAAGGAATTAATTAGACTCGAAAGGTGGTTTAGTTACATTTAAAAATAATCGATTAAACTCGAAAAATCGATTAAATTTGAAAATTCCCCCTTCTTTTCAGTTAAGAAAAAAGGCTAGCTAATTGAGAAATGTTAATTTCAAAACAAGTTTATTATATTAAAAACAAATCGACAAAAATTTAACTTGTTTAACTAATTTAAAATCAATTGATTGGATTTAAACAATTTAACTATTTTTAGAAAAAAAATTAAAGTAGAAAAAAAAAGTTTTGACTCCTATTTATTCATTTTAAAAAAGAATCTATTATATTTTTTTTTTCATAAAAAAGGCTTTTCCAAGATAGAACAATAATTAACAAGAATAACATAAATGGTTACCTTTGGGGAATTTAATTAAATTAAAATCAATAAGAATAAAAATGTTAGTATACAAGCAAATACAAATACATAACAAATATAAAAGTAAAGAAGAGAGTAGAATGATCTTGGGCCTTTGTCCCTTCCGAATCTTTATTGCTACTTTTTGCCTCCCGCAATAACTTCTTTCATCCTTGATATTGCGCTAACTCGATGAAGGGGAGATTTGGGCCTCCGTGGCCCAAGGAATGCAAAATGGGTTGGTCCGTCAACCCATGGCCAAGGATTTCATGTAGTGAAAAATAAATAAATTAGTACATGAATACAAGACTCAATTGAAATGCAAGCAATTCAAATATCCTATAAAACAAATAGAACAAAATAAAATTCACGACATATAAACTCTAATCGGACTTCGTAATGTTAACAAAGGATGAAAAAGATCATTCTGACAAATAATAGTGCCAATTTTAAACGAATAAGGTCAATTGAACATACTTTGAACAGGAAACAGAAATCATGATTAAGAAAACCTTCAAGAATATATGACACAAATGATAGGGCAAAATATGATAACTGAGAGAGAACAAACAAGTAAAGGAATTCTAATGCGCACTAAAGCAAAATGAAACACAACACAGAATAACACTATGTTGTTAATCCAACAGCAGCTGATCTGTGAGACAACGATATAAAGACAAGAATGAATCCTATCTTCTGCCTTCACACATCCAACTAATAAGGCTTGATTTCTTCAATTTTTTTAACGAAATCCCAATAATAAAATGAAGTAAACAGACTCCAAGTATCATATTTCGTTAAAGCCAATAACACCTTAAAACTGTACTGATTTCCATAAAGGACAAAACTTTAGAGGAAGGATTGTTAACTTCAAAACAATAACCATGAAAATGTAGACAACAGTCAGAAATTTGAGGGAAAAAGTATAGCTTAGACACAGACAAAAAAAATGAAGTCATCAAAATACAACATAGGCACCTTATTAAGTGAGGATTTCAACTTAGAGCGTCACATAACAACATTTAGGTTTAGCAAACCAGACAGCGAGGGATCAAATTTCATACTAAGATCAATAGATAGCCCATTAAAAGCAAATACAAGTAGAAGATGACTTAAAACAAAACAACAAATAATAACTCGAGCCCTTGATAACATGACAGACATATTACCATCACAAAAAAATGAACTGGCAGCATCCTAAGAAACTTTCACCAAGGTAAGTAGCAAATCATTTACAACATTAATAGCAGATACTTGAAAGACCAAGTCATTTTCCTATCAATTTGGACTTCTTAGCAAGTTAATAGTGAATGAGAATGGTAACAACCAAGCAGTAACAACCAGCAGCTGTTTGACTAAGAAAATGACAATGAAAACCAACAGTTGTATAGAGCCAAGCTTTCAGCACCTCTCAGGAAACTTTAGACATGATAGCAACCAACAGAGCATTATACCCAGTCATTAAATCACTTAGAGAGGACAACCAGAGCCACTATCGAATCAAAGATGCAAGCAAAAAGCGCATTCATTCTTTAGGCATGCTTAACGAGATTCTACCATGACAAAGACCCATGTTACATGTTTATGATTCTAACTCAGATCCTCTGTCAGAGGCATATACAAAGCCTAGCTGAACATCATGCTAAAAGGCTATATTCACGCAGGGAAGCACTGGGGACTCGGATACAGGAAGACAATGCTCAGAAAGCGTAACTGTGGCATGCTAAGTTTCAGACCTCAACATCATATTCAGAGAAAAGTAAGTTGAAAGTATCACGAAGAATCAAACTGTCATTCAACAAACTAGCATTTTGAATATTATAGTTAGTAATTGAACAATCAAATCAATTCCATACTAGTCTTGGTTCTTTAGTAATCTGTCAGTGAATCGAAATTACGGTAATGACATCACAAACACAATCCTAGAAATGACTTCACAACCAAACCACAAACACCATAATAGCATTCCTCACAAAAAGCATTTCCAGTTAAGAAAACAGCAAAGTGCAAACAGAGAAGTCTTGACGTGCCCTAAATTTCTCATTCAAACAGAGTTACGAGAATTCTAAATGAAGAAACGAGATTGAGTATTACCTCCGTTGGGGCAGCGAAACTGGGACGACGACGACGAGCTTAACGACGAAGCTTAGTACCACGAGACGAAGCTCGTTTTGGATTCTTTGACTCCGAAAATCAGGTTCTTTTGAGTCCAAGAATTTCCGTGAGAAAAGTGATGACCATGGGAATTTTTCGAGGGTTTTCGATGATGACTATGGCCGCCCCTCAAATGGTGAAGAACATGGGTATATATAGCCCCAAATTAGGGCAAATTGAGGGGGAAACCCGGATGGGATTTTGAATTCAAAAATTAAATTTGAAAATGGGGAACAAGGGCGTTGAGAGAGAACACACGTGAAGGGGACAAGGATTTGTGGGAGGCGCGGTTTGTCGGGGACCGTTTGAAAAGAAAAGGTACAGCGGCGTTTGTCGGTTTTCTGGTTTTGGGTTTGATTTCGCAAAAGGGGGAAAAACGAAGAAGAAGAAGACGGTTGAGGGAGATGAAGGAGGAGATGGAGGCGGGGGACGGGGTGAGGACGGCGCCGGTGAGGGGAGGAGGAGAAAGGTCGACGGCGTTGGGCTTTTAGGGTTTGAGGGATTTTGATTTTGGGCAAAAATGAAGAGGAAGGTCGGGGGTAAGGGGATAGATTAGGGGCGCGTGCAGTGCACGCGCCCGTTTTAAAATTGAATTTTTTTTTCAAATTTATTTAAAAAAATGCTAAAAATAAAAATAAAGCCCCCGTGAATAATTTGACACCGTGGAGGGTAAAAATTGGGTGTCAACAATACTTTTAAGGTAAATACAACATATTTCTATATGAAAAGCATAAGTAATGAATGCAATACATGCTGAAAATATAACATATGCTGAAAGTATAATTGTAAAACTAACTTGTTTTAACTTAGGGAATTTATCTAATCGATAACCACCACTTTGAGCTTCGTGGTGATACAACGTCTTACCCACGCTGCCAGATTCAACCTGTACTTTGTTGGGGTAAGGGACGAAAAACTAGGGGAGTGAATCCATCCCAAAAGTGGGCCATCTCAGTGGCAAGTGAGGAATGGTCTTCTGGTATAATCCTATCCTACACTGGCTACGTAGTTTATGAGTTCAAGTTATTATTACTCTCACTCATATCGGTACTTAATACTACTCCCTATCCTATGTTGGATAGTAGTGGAAAGACTAATTATTAATTATAATAAAGTAAATAAATGATTCAAATGGACAAAAATTTATTAAACTCATCAAATAAGAAATGCAAATAAAGTTACTTAAAATTTGTCTTCCCAAGAGTCATCTTGAACCACTCAAAATTTACCTTCTCAAAGATACCTTGACCACATCATTATTTATCTTCCCAGAGAGACATTTCTTTTAAAAAAATATAACTAAATTAAAATGAATGACATATCTTATTTTAAACGAATAACAAATATTATTTAAAAATTATGTCAAAAACCACTTTAATTCACAATAATTAATAGTTTAGAATGTTTAAAAATTATATTAAAACTTAATTGATTTTTTAAATTCCATCTATATCACATAAATTAAGACACAAAAATAATCAATATAGGACCCGTGTTGGCTAGTACGAAGCATGAGAGAGAGACATCATACAAATCTTTTCACATTCAATGCACTAAATAGTAGTAATAATAGTCTTTTTGACTTATTATGCTCTTGATATTTCCCAATGTGGACCGTTTAGCTTCACTCTTTCTATTTTCAAAAGAAAGTAAAAAGTGTAAAGTCATTTAAGTCCACAGCTAGAGATGGAAAAGTTGAACAAGAAGATGAAGAAAAAAGAGTAAAAAAAAAATCCTGCAACCTTAAATTCGAGCAATGACTGTTCAGGATTCAGGGTTAGGTTCAAATTTAACAAATGCCTATAATATAGAGTGGTGACTCCTGTGACATATGGCTATGGCAGGAAAAGAAAAAGATCTTTGTGGCTACTTCCTTTGTAATCAATTGTCCTACCATACATTGAGCACCCAATGGTCAATAAAATAGATGAAACATTAAATATTGATAATAAATTTTGAAAAATATAATTTTATTCCTAAATTATGTGGGTATAAATCTATTCTTTTCTTGATTTTTCTCTCATAAAATTTCTCAAATTCATTATTCGAGAACTGTTAGAGATGTATTTTTCAATTTATAATTTGTGTGATTTGATTATCAAGAAGAGTCTAGTATATTTTAATCTCTTTATAAATATCCTAAAAGTTTATGAAATTATTGAGATAAATATTGATAATTAAAATTTAAAATATACACATACAAAAAGAAAATATTACTCCTACACAATGGAGTACTTTTGTAACACCCAAGAAATTACTGAAATACCCCTTGAATGGAATCATGCGCATAATGCGTCTTCCCACACTCCGTTTGCAAATTCGAGACCGAATTTGCAATCAGTGTGAAAAATTGAATGGAAAAATGGTCTCAACCCGATTTTAGAGCAACTGAGTCGGAGAATAATTTTCTGAAAAATTTACCGGATAGTAAGGGTCCACGCCCAAGGCGCGATGCGCGTAGGACGCGGAATCCTACTTAAGGTTTTTTTCCATTTTTCGACGAGAATGTGAAATCACAAGTTTTAGCGAAAAAATATGTTCGTGCCCCTGGCATGATGCGGACATGTGTATGAAGTGGGAAAAAATTCGGTTAAGTGGGGAAGGGCACTTCGGTCTTTTTCCAAGTGATTTTAAGTCCCAAGGACATGTATTCATGTCGATATTTACCCAAATAAATCCTAGAACGTACAAAGCTCACACCCATGTCTTCAAAAACCTTCTAAGAAACTCAGAACGTAGAATCAAGAAGTAAGCTAGGGCTTTCAGCAACTCTCTTCAATCTCTCCAAGAAATAGTTTCTCAGATATGTAAGGCTACCAAAAATCTTATTTTTGTGCTTGATTTATAATTGGTATCAAGAATACTAGTCAAAAGTTAAGCCAATTTCATTCCTGTGATCTTATGGAGAAATTCTAAAATCTTGTCATGAAATCCTTATTATTTCATTATCATTATGCCAAGAACTTCATTGTTGAGTAGTTTTCTTTGGAAGTATTACTGTATGTACAAGAACCCTAGATAAGTTTTGATAACCATTCCATTATCATGTTTTAAATGTATTGAAAAATTATCCAGTCTAAAGTATGAGTCAGTTCAGGAAGTATCTCAGCATGAATTATAGAAGTAGTCTATTTACTATACTATCTTTTGAGTATTGCATATCAGTCTGAAAGATCAGTCCAGTTAGTTAAGGTATTTTACATTGGTATTCATCATACATAGATTTCAGACTTTGAAGATACTTACAATTGCAAATGCATAATTTTATCAGTAAAGAGCATGTCTATTTTTTTTCTTTAAAGAAAGCATTATCAGTACGAGAAAGCATTATCAGTTTTGAGAAAGAAAAGTCTGTTTAACGAAAATATCTTGAGCTAAGGCTCCAAGTGACAGATTTATAGTTTTCCACAAAAGTGGGACAATTTGACAGTTAATGAGCACCGTGCACGTTCTGGGAGTAGTATTGAGCACCGATATGAATGAGAGTAATAACCACTTGAACTCATAAACTACGTAGCCAGCATAGGATAGGATTGTACTAGTAGACAATTCCTTACTTGCCACTGAGATGGCCCAGTTTTGGGATGAATCCATTTTCCTAGTTTTTCGTTTGTTACCCTGATAAAGTACGGGATGGCTCTGGCAGTGTGGGTAAGACGCTGTATCACCACGAAACTCATAGTGGTGGTTGTCGGTTAGAGAAACTCCCCAAGCTAAAGCAAGTTAGTTTTACAACTATACTTTCAGTATATGTTATATTTTCAGCATGTATTGTATTCATTACTTATGCTTTTCATACGAAGATGTGTTGTATTTACCTTAAAAGTATTGCCTACCCCGAGTTTTTATTTTGACCATTTTACATACCGTACATTCTATGTACTGATGCCTTTGGCACTGCATCAATTTATGATGCAGATTCAAGTATCCACTTGACAACAGATATTCAGTATGTTAGCTTTCCAGAGGCAATGAGTGAGACCTCTTTGCTTTCAGAGGACTCTAGTCAGTGTAGTTTATGTATTTTATTTTACAGTCAGGTAGCCATAGGTCTTGTTGCAGCACCTATCACAGTACAGTAGAGGCTTCATGTACAGAGTTAGTGAGTCAGTCTAGTCTTTTCATTCAAATATTTTAAGCATTATTACTAATGTACTAAAAGATGCTTTCAGATTTTGTATAAAACATGATTGAGACTCTTGAGTTTTACTATATATTTTAAAAGATTCATCTTGTAAAACTTCTGCATGCATGTTAAAGTTTCCAGTTGAATAAGTCAGTCAGATCAAGGGTTCGCTTGGGGATCAACAATGATTTCTCAAGTACCAGTCGTGTCTAGGGTATGGACTCAGATCATGACAACTTTCTAGCCTACTTGACTAAGTTTCTAAAAAGCTAAATTTTTTTTTAATTGTGTGTTGTCTCATTTTCCAGGGAGATAGATTAGTGCATTGTACCTACTTTCCACAAAAAAGGAATTTCTGATGACATGAAAGTTGTGCTTGACACTCTTTTTCCGTTCCAACTGCATTAACTGGTCTTTTCCTTTCTTATTGGATGATTACTATGGAAAAAATATGATGACTACTCCCAATTTTTTATCAATCCTTGTTGATGCTAAAAGAGTTATTCCCATCATCCACCCAAAAGAGAATGACTTTTGTTATTTATCAATATTTACAAAGTTTCAATTAGCACATTAGTTGGTTATGATTATTACTCCTCTTTAAGTTTTCTTATGTCTTATCTATTATTTTATTTGTCCTTCTTACTTGTATATTGACCTTTTCGATGCTCTAATATTCGTAACTCGAGTTGTGCATCTTCAGAAAATAGATATTCTATCTCCTCGAGATAGAGTTAAGATTTGTACACCACTCCACACCTCAATTTTGAGACTGGACTACATTTGTCATTGTTATATGTAGTTAATTCATATATGATATTTGGTCGATGACATTGTATAGCTACGCATTTTGGAATATTATTTTTTATAGCAGATTTCTTTGTAAATTTAAAATAAATTAGTCAAGTTGGTGTTTGCTAATATTTAAAATTTGAAGGTATAGACCGTATTTAGAAAAAATATCTTCAAATTTAAAATATTATTTCCAAATAATATAATCAAACACAACTTTAATATAAAGAATTTCTAATAAAATAAAAAATATTTGATTATCCTGACCAAATTTTACTTGAAAAAAACTATCTTCTGACTGATGGTTTAATATCTATCATTTTTTTTCAGCCTACAACCTACAAAGTGAAAGATGGAGATTCAGCGACAGTGTAGTCTAGATCTTTATATTCCAGGTTCAATAGTCAACTAAATTTATTATGAATATATTATTAAATTATTTTTTTTTACTTCATGTAACACTCATTAGAATGATTGTGTTGATATGTCTTCGGTCCTAATTTACGTGGCAATTCAACTTTGTGAAAAAAAATTAGAAAAGGAATTATAAGTTAAAATAATTTTTAGATATTTATGCGGCTATAAACTATTTTAACTAAGGTAAAAAATAATATTAAAATTAACTTATTTTTAATAATACAAAAATAATTTTTTTAATAGACTAAAAAATGAGAAAGTTACCACATAAATTAAGACAAATAAAATATTTTATTTTATTTTTGCTTATTGTAATGATCAGTTCTGTCATTATGGATAAACCTATGGGGAAAGAATTTTGCCAGAAAGCCTTTGAGTAGTAGATTGAAAATTTTGAGCCTCGATCAGACTTGGACGAAATATGAGTCAGATGAGGTCTAGGATAATCCAGTAATGAATTATGGTTTGATTTATAAGTTTGATCACTTGAGTTGATATGCAAAAGGATAAGGGGTTTGTACGGTTTTATAAAATCAAATTCAGGTGACTAAAATTTTTTAAATTGATCTTGTCCTAAAAGAGTGGCTTTAGAACGTCAAAATTTGAGGATGTGTCGTGAAATGGAGGTTTAGAACATAAATTTTGAGTCTCTATTTCCGTGCAACCCATCACGACGAAATCATTCCAAACTCTGGCAGGTTGGAACCGCTATGAAGGGCTTGATGCGAACAAAAATGAGGAAAAGGTCCAAAAAATATTATGTTTTGGAGACCGAAAGAATGAGCTAGGGCTACACCTTTTAGTTTTTCGCTCATTGTCACGCTAAAAATAAGTTAATTACTCCCTTATCGTGTAACTCAATTCTTAGAACTTAGAATTCATGGTAATCATCCTAATGGAGGATTCTTAACTTGAAATTAATGATTAAAAAACTTTTAGTTGGGTGGTAGGATCATGAAATTGGCCAAGAATAGTATTTTGATATCATCTAGGTAAATTAGGCCATAGTTAATTGATTTTTATACTCGTTAGTTGTTCAAATCAAGAAACTCCAAAAGGGGGATGGTCAAGTTCTTTAAGAACATTCAGGATTGATTTTGAGGTAGGTGATCATTTATTTTCTCATATGTATTGCCTATTAACTAGATCATTAGTATTACCATGTGAATAGGAAAAGACAGAATGAACCAAATAAAATAATTATCTGCGACTGATTGTTCTAGTGTGTCAATACTTTATTGAGATTGTAACTGTGATTGTCGTTGTTAGATCAAATACCGCATGTGTACATATTGGAAAAAGCAACACGTTAGTAGATATTAGATTGGGTACTACGTCGATACATATTAGAACAAGGGTCGTGCCAACACACTAGCTATTGAAATAAGTGTCTCACTGACAGTTTAGATATAGGTTCCATGAGAGGACCATCGTTGGTTGTTGCATTTAAGATTGATACTGCGAAACTATATACTAATCATGAATTGGTAATTTGATAATGTATTTCAATATATGTATGGTATACTATATTATGGTTACTTTCATATATTTCATTTACTGGAATGGTCGGGTGACTTTACTAGTAAATTGTTATACATTGTGTGTGCTGATATTGTACTTATTTTTTTATTGAGTACAAGAGATCTTCAGGCGGTACGGATAAAACTCAATTAGGAGATTATTGATTTGTCGAATTCAAGGTTAGCCAGTTCTTTTAGGCTGCCGTGGATTCATCTAGGATCCCTATTCATTTTTGAGCTTAGATGTTCTCAAACTCTATCTTATATTATTATTTTTGGGGTTGCATCCCCTTACTCTTGACCTTTCATAGAGTTTTGGTACAATGATTTTGAGGTTCTACAGAGTTAATTTTTGCATTATTTTAGTTTAATTACTTGAGTTTATGGGAACTCAACACTTGACTTTTATTTAAACATATTTTCACATTTTTAAATGTCTGTCTCTTTTTAGTATGTTTAACTAGCTTGTAATAATGATTTTCCATCAGAGGGTTAGCGTGGGTGCTAGTACGACAAGCTGAGCTCATGACACTTGTTAAAAATTATAATTTATTTATTAATTATAATATAATAAACTTATTTTTTAAAATTATTGGTGACATTTTATAACGAATAGAAATAATATAATTTATTTTGTTCACTAAACAATACAATGCAAAACAATACTACACAAAACTATGCATGTCACAACCTAAGCCCAGGGCCTAGGAGTGACATAGTGAGTGAGAATCCTAGAGTTCCCAAACGAGCCTCATAGCATCCTTAAACACATCATCGGTTCGAAAGCGCAATTCAAGCGTTATTAAGACAGACTAAGGGATAGGGACAAATGACTCAAGCTATGGGATAAGGGGCATGGGACTCATTATCACACAATTCAACATATAAGTCTAAGGGACGGGAGTTCAGGACTCAAGCTACAGGAATAGGGAACATGGGACTTGCCATCACACATTCAACATCAACAAGAAGTACTAAAGGGCAGGATCATATGAGTCACGCTATGAGCATAGGGACTTAGGACTTGCATCATCTCATCATCACATCATAACATCAACATAAACATAGTCTCCACAAGCATCAACAATAACAAGCTCATACATAGAGTTTATATCACGTCCAACAATGCCTTTAAGTCATAGATAAGATGGGGGACAAAACATGTCCCGGACTCACCCTCAAAATAAAAGATATAAAAAAGCCATAACACAGGTAAGTAGATAGAAGGTGGATCTTGTTCTTGGAATAAAGGACTCACCACTAGCAAATCCCACAAATCCAATATTAGCTTTGAAGAGGTGGATAAGGATAGTCTCTGGTCCCTACATGGTTAGATTATGTAGGCAAAAAGTATGCATTAGTACGTTTAAATGTACTAAGTATGCGAGCATGCTATGCATGTGAACATATCAACTTGCATTTCAATATTAGATGACAAGGGCACATATATATAGAAAGAAGTATATAGGAAAGAATATCATAATAATATGCCTTAAGTACATGATGCGTGAATACCATAATGCTTAAACATACGGGGATGGGACCTCAATCAACATATAAGACCATACGAGCTATTATATGAAATTATGATATTTACCTTACACCGACGGAAAAGGTGATCTACTCGCCAAAGGTAGACCATACTCCTTCTGATGTTTTCCTTACACCAGAGGAACAGGTGATCTACTTGCTAAAGGTAGACCATACTCCTTCTTACAGGACACCTCCCATTTTGGAGAAACAACCTCACCTTACGGGACACCTATCATTTCGAAAAGAATTTCCATGTACATAATCATCCACAAAGGGGCATAAATATGAACCAATGTTTGACAGTTAGTTATGATAATGAGACTTTATATAAGGTCCCCTTGAGTCGAGTCCCTACCTTCAATATCAGTCGGTGCTAAGTTATTATCCCAAAGGAATACATCTATGTATACGTGCTTGAAATAAGAACATAAGGCTTTTGAAATCATAATCATGCAAACTTAGGCTTAGGAGCCAAATCATATTTCAAATTATACATACTTAGGCTTAAAGACAAATTATACTTAAATCCATGATTACATTGCATGGGAATAACTCATTCATACTTGAATAAGATATTGTATTCACACCTATAATTGCTTAAAGTTTATCATAGATATTATGTGATCACATGTCATGTCATAACCATACTTGTCTTGAAATCATAGTCATAATCATAATTGGGTAATAATCCACATCATAAATCTCATGAAAATTCTTGTTCATGCATGCACATGTCATGAGGAATGAAAGAATAGCATGGGTATTTAGAATTCATAATTAAAACATCATAATAAGATGAAATCATAATAAATCCATGAGGAAATCAACAATTGAAACACACTTGAAATTACCATGCATAAGTTCATCATAGAAAGGGACATGTATTTTAAATTCTCAATAAATCTATGTAAATCAACACAATAAAACTTAAATCATATTAATATCATCACTTAAACTTAGCCTATAACTTAATTTCATCAAATTGAAGCAAAATTAAAAGGTCCACTTGCAAATCATACTCAGAAATCATGAAATTTAAGAAATAAAATTTAGGGCTTCATGATTGAAATGAAATCATAAATGAAATTACACATACCTTGAAGTGTTTAAGAAGAATGAGATGAATTAGGCTTGAGACTGAAGCTCCTTTGAATTTCCCAATTTGAATCTTCCAAGCTTGACTTGAAAAGAGTTTTTTTCTTTTTAGGATTTGAATTCTAGAGTCTGAGTGTTTGAATTGAAAATAAAATGTTTTGAATGAACGGGAGTTGATTTAGGGGTCTTAGGAACGGGGGTTGATTTACATGGTGTCGCAGGCCATGTATGGGTAGAATCACAACCATCACAGGGCCGGTGTACAAATCTATCGAGCTAAACTACCAGATAGAACCTGATGGCATCGCAAGCCATGTTCTAAAATCTCTCAAGGCGTCACAAGCCAAATATAAGGTGGTACAATACCTCCCTTTTACCTCAACATGGTCAAGGGGATTTTATAAAAAATGATATAGCAACCTTGCCACCTTAGTGTGGTCAAGAGATGGTACATATGCAATATGAGATGAATGCATGTCAATGCCACAAATCAAAGTATCTAACAACTATATAATACGAATACCAATAAATAACCGACATAGAATCAGGAAAATAAAGTCAAGTGTCACAACTGGTACCACAAACCATCAATACGCCTCAAACCACCATACTTTCCCAGTAACTCAAAGTACCAATAAAATTGGACTTCGGAAGACCCAAGATATGGACATGATTCTCGAAAGTATCACAAATACCATTGAATTACCATAAAACTCCTCAAATTATATCACAAGTCTCACATTATCACAACAACATCTAAAATATCTCAAATCTCAAGAATACATCTCAATTTATCAATAGAGTCACAATTTTCTCCAATTTCAATATAATCGATATTGTATTTTCACAAAAATATTATCATATCAATCCAATTACTGATAAGATAGCCTAAATCTTACAATTATCAAATAAACATATTCAATAACTCAAATCCAGCTCTAAAAAGGTTAGCTAAAACAATCTCGGTGCTGAAACCACACTCGAATCAAGCTTTAGATCAACTCAAACTTTGACACAAGATCCAAATCAACCAACCACTATCAAGAATAGATTGTACGAGCCAAGATATAAATTTTAATACCCATATTGGCACGAATTAGATTTAGGGATAAAAATATCAAAATTAAGACTAAATTTCAAAGTTCTCAAATCTAGAAATAAACTCAAAATTATGATTCTATGCGAGAAAAGGAGTTTATGGGTGAAAATTCCACTATAATTGAGCTCAAATTGAAGGAGAAATCAACAATTAAAGTTTTCAAAACAAAGTCATAGAAAACCCAATTTTAAATATCCAAAATCATGAAATTCAAGACAAAATCAAGATAAAAATAGTGAAAATTAATCAATTTGATTTTAGAAACACTTACCAAAACTTTTTTACCGAAAATTCTCTTAAAAGATTGCCCAACAAATCTAAAAAATAGTTGAAAATGGAGTTTTTATGTTATAAAAACTAATCAGGCATTTTACTACTTTGTGAATGCGGGGAAAGACCGCAAACATGAAAGGAAATACTCAACAGAGCTCCACAAACACAGAGTTGAGCCCGCAAATGCAGAGGGTCCATTAACTAGATCTCCGCAAACGTGGAGGGCTTGTTTATGAATACGGAGAAGGAAAAATGTTAACCGCCGCGAACGTAGAGGGAACATCCATGAATGGCAGAGAAGTAACTAGTTTGAATCAGATATCAGTAACCAGCTATTGAAAAATCCCTAGAACGAACCTCCAAGGTCCATTCAAAACTGATACGCACAAACTAGATATGCATCCCTACCAGAAACAGCGATCCAGACTCGACGAAATTATCAAAATTCGATTTTGAGGGCTAGTTGACACAGTTACTGATAAAACTCAATAAAACTAATCTAAAACTCAAAATATCAAAACTATCATCGGAAACTCTAAAAATTATAACGAGACCATTTCTAGTGTTAGTTTCATCATCTAAAACTACTAGAACCATCAGATTTTGCTTTGAGCTTTTAAACTTTGAATGTTGGCTAAAGTCAAACTTAGACTTTGAAATCAATTAAAAATGCAACTTTGGATCCAAAATCTCTGTTTTAATGCCAAATTTAGTTTTGTAACCTCTTCTAGACTAAATTTGACATTTTGGAGCTAATGGAATCGATAGATTTCTAATTTGATACCGAAAATGCAGAATGGTACAAAAACTCACTTTTTCAATAACTTAAACTTTCAAAAATGCCAAAACTTGTATTTTCACCTTTAAAACACAAGATCTTAGTTCTAACAATACAAATAGTCCAAAATAGGTCCAAAACAACTTACAAAAAGGCAAAATAGTAAAAATAAGCTAAAAAAATGTCCAATAAGGTCATTACATTATTCACCACTAAAAATAATGTTCGTCCTCGAACATAAGGGAAATAAGGTACCTAAAGCCTCAAAAAGGCTGGGATATCTAGCCCACGTGTCTGATTCTAACTCCCAAGTAGCCTCCTCAATGGGATGGTATCACCATCAAACCTTCACCGAAGGTACATCCTTGGTCTTCAACCTTCGAACTTCCCTATCCAAAACAGTTATCGGGACCTCCTCATATGACAAATCTTAACCCAACTCAACTGAATCATAGGAAATCGCATGCAACTCATCAGGAATGTAACAACAGATCATGGAGACATAAAATACAGGATGAATTGTTAATAATCTCGGTGGCAATGCTAACTCATAAGCAACCTCACCTACCCTCCTCAAGATCTCAAATAGGCCAATAAATCTAGGGTTGAGCTTGCGCTTCTTCCCAATCCTCATCACACCCTTTATGGGTCATACCTTTAACCACACACTATCTCTAACCAGGAACTCAAGAGGCCTAGTCTTCCTGTGAGCATAACTTTTTTGGCGGCTCTGGGCTATTAATAACCTACTATGTATCAATTGTACCCTATCCATAACATCTTTAAGCAAGTCAACATCCAACACATCAGATGAACTTGAATCAAATCACCCGATAGGTGATCTACATCTCTGGCTATATAATGCCTCAAAGGTGCCATCTAGATGCTAGAATGATAATTGTTGTTGTAACCAAACTTTGCCAAAGGCAAATACTGATCCCATCGGGCCATAAAATCTATCACACAAGCCTGAAGTATATCCTCTAATACCTGAATAGTGTATTTGGACTGCCCATCAGTCTAAGGTGGAAAGTTGAACTCAAATCCAATGAAGTACCCAAACCATGTTGTAGAGTCTTTTGAAAATGGGAAGTGAACAAATATCCCCTGTCTAACACTATAGTCACCGGTACCCCATGCAATATAACAATATCCCAGATATACAACCTAATCAATTGTTTTGCACTATAGCTAGTTGATGTACCACTAAAATACGACACTTTTGATATTTTAAACTTAGATTTTTGTATGTTCTCGAAGCAATGTTAGTAGGTTTGATATGTTTTTATGTTGATTTTACAGGATTACTAGAGTTGAGAAGTTGTTGGGCTAAGTTGTGCAGATTGTAGGTTTTTTAGATTTCACGAGACTTCTATGGTCCATGGTTCATTCCACGAGCTGTAGATGGGTTTCGTAGGCCTAATCCAGTGA
This sequence comes from Solanum clarkiae, assembly GCA_011800125.2. Classification (NCBI taxonomy): domain Eukaryota; kingdom Viridiplantae; phylum Streptophyta; class Magnoliopsida; order Solanales; family Solanaceae; genus Solanum; species Solanum clarkiae. The sequence goes on along the minus strand of JAABOM020000110.1, from coordinate 19,016,071 downwards.
AAGATTGGTTTTCAGAAGTTGAAGTTACATGTTATCAAATAGGTCATAGATCATTCGATGACCTGTACATTAGTTCATGCCTTGAGGATCAGAGATTTTGCATATGTGCTGAAACGTTACTAGATGAAGCCTTCCACAGGTCATAAGTCAAACTATAAGCCGTAGGAAGGGTTTCATAAGTTAAAGACAGTTTTTGTGGTTTGCAATCTATGAAGTCAAGCCACAGGCCATGAGTGCAACTATGACCTGTAACTATGTTCGTCAGAGTTTTCGATTTCAATTTTCCTATTTTGTTTAGAATTTGGTTTTTAATTAGTATAAATTGATTTTTTTAAAGGTCTTTTTAGAAGAGGAGAACTAGAGACTTGATATTGTTACTTTTTTTACACTTGTTCTTGAAGATTTCTTGAGGGTTACTTTTGATTTTATCTTCGAGTTATAATATTGTGATTTTCGTGAAGATTACGAATTTCATGTTCTTCAATTCTTCATTGTAAGTGTTTAATATGCAGACCTATAACATGATTTTCTCATCTACAATGAATATGAGTATCTAAATCCATAACTAGGGTTATGGGAACCATGAAGAACTAATAAAGCAAAAATTGGATAATTCGTAATCCTTGAAAAGTGTGAATGCATGTATTATTTATCTCTTCATTTTGAATGCTTTTTAACGGTTGCAAACGTTAGAACTCACCTTATTCTTATTTTCTGGATCAAGGGGGTAATGAATAGAAAAAAGAGATAAACTAATAAGATTCGAATCAACCTGAACGGATCAAGTGATAGTTGTATGGGGACAAGATAAGGGTTTGGTAATGCGACACCCCATAGAAGGATCAAGTCACATGGTGAAATTTATCTAGTCCTGGATCAAGGGGGTAGGTGAACATAACTTACTAGTTTTTCATGCCACACACTAGAAAGGGTTACAATTATTTAGTTATAGTGTATTAGGAGTTTATGGGGAAAGCAATACCTTAGTTACTTTTTTCACTGAATTCACGACATTTGCATCGATTGTTTGATTGTAGTTTAGGTTTAATTACCGCTTTTACATTAAAACCCCCTCTTTGGGAAGTACGTTGATTAATTCATCTTAATTACTTTAATTACTTAAAGTGTAGATATTATTCCTCATGGGATCGACCTTAACCATTGTTAGGTTCTATATTTGAACAACGACTGCTATACCTTAACTGGGATATGTAGTTTGGGCATGATCACTAGTCTTCATCGGTAAAAAGTGAGCTGACTTAGTCAATTGATCAACAATCAACCAAACTGAATCAAACTCACCCAAGGCCATAGGCAAACCTGTAACAAAATCCATAGTGATACGCTCCTATTTCCACTCGGGAATGGATATCCTATGCATCAAAACCTCCAACCCTTTACTCCTCATACTTGACTTATTAACAGTTCAAGCACTTTGCCACAAACTCGGTAATGTCTCTCCTAATCCCGTACTACCAATAATGTTGTTTCAAATGATGGTGCATCTTTACTACAGTGGGATGGATAGAATACCTAGCACAATGAGCCTCATCCAATATCAATCCCACCCAATCTTCTATCTTAGGCACACAAACTCGACCATTAATTCTCAATCACATCCTCAGAATCAATAGTAGTTGCTTTTGCTTCACCCCTCAACACTTTGTCATGAATCAAGCACAATTTAGCATTATTGAACTGATGAGCATATACCTAATCAAGCAATGAAGACCTAGCCTCTATAAGGGCTAGAATACTTTCAGGAGGAGAAATATCCAATCGAACTAGCTGTCTAGCAAGTGACTGAATTTTCAAAGCTAAGGGTCTCTCCTCTTCCCTCAAGAACAAACTCCCTATACTAGAGGACTTCTGACTCAAAGCATTTGCCACCATATTTGTCTTTCCTGGGTGATATAGAACAGAGATGTCATAGTTATTTAACAACTCCAACCACCTACGCTATATCATGTTCAAATTAGGCTGAGAAAAGATGTATTTGAGACTTCGATGATCTATAAAGATCTCACAATACATCTCATAGAGATAATTCTGCCATAACTTTCATGCAAACACCACCACAACCAACTCTCCATCATAAGTTGGGTAGTTTTTATCATGAACCTTCAACTGCCTAGATGCATAGGCTATCACTCTCCCATTTTACAGCAATACACCACCCAAACTCATTCTAGAAGCATCACAATACAAAAAGTATTCCTTTCCTGGGTAAAGAAAGAATAGGTGCCAAGGTCAACAAATCCTTGAGCTTTTAAAAGTCATGGTCAACAAATCCTTGAGCTTTTGAAAGCTTGCCTTACAATCATCTGACCACTGAAAGGCCATATTCTTTTGAGTAAGTCTAGTCAATAGGGATGCAATATAAGAGAATCCCTACACCAAGCATTGATAATACCCTGCCTAACTTTAAAACTCTGAATCTCTATCACAGATGTCGGCCTAGCCCACTCATGAACTGCCGCTACCTTGGCCGGATCTACCATAATACCATCTTTTATCATCACATGCCCAAGGAAAGCTACATTCTTGAGCCAAAATATAAGAACTTGGCATAAAACTTCTCCTCTCTCAGCTTGTGAAGTATAATCCTCAAGTGTTGTACATGGTCGGACTCACTCTTGGAGTAAACTAAGATGTCATCAACAAACACAATCATGAATATATCCAAATAAGGCTTGAACACCTTGTTCATCAACTCCATAAAAGTGGCTGGAGCATTAGTCAACCCAAAGGACATAACTACAAACTCATAATATGTGAGGACCTTACGGGTCATTCTGTAAGGTTCTTTGGACCTATTTTGAACTTTTTATACTGCTAAAACTGAGGTCTTATGTTTTAAAAGTAGAAAATATGAGTTTTGATATTTTTGGAAGCTTAGATTATTGAAAAGGTGAGATTTTGTACCATTCTAAGTTTCGGGTATCGGATAAAAAGCTCATCATTTTCATTAGCTATGAAATATTGAATTTGGTGTAGAAGAAGTTACGGAACTGAATTTGAAGTTAAAATGAAGATTTTGAACCCAAAGTCTCATTTCCGATTGTTTTTGAAGCCAAAGTTTGACTTTGGTCAATGTTCGGGGTTCGAAATCTCGAATCAAAATTTTGACAGTTCCAATGATTCCAGATGGTGTAACATTAAAAGTGGTCTCGTTATAGTTTTTAGAGCTTTCGAGGGTAGTTTTATTATATTAAGTTTTAAATTAACTTTATTGAGTTTTATCTATAACTGTGTCGAGGAGACCTCAGAATTAAATTCTGATAATTCTGTTGTTGGATAGCCATTTCTGGTATGAGTACATATCTGGTTTATGTAATTTGTGCTCTAAATGGACCCCAGGGGTCTATTCCGAGTTGAAAATGATTACATATCTGGTATGAGTACATATCTGGTTACATCATTCTGGTATGAGTACATATCTGGTTTTCTGATCTAGTACAGTTACCAAGTACTCTTGTGTTCATGCCTTGTTCTCTCCAAACATGGAGGGTTAATTTCTTTGAACTCCGCATTCGTGGAAGTATTTTCTACATTCGCAGAAGGTATTTGTCACGATCCAAGCCTAGGTCCTAGACGTGACCGGCGAATGAGGAACCCGAAGGAACCCTAAACAAGCCTCATAACATATCATTATACATCCTTGGTCATGAAAGCCATTAAAATGACAATAAAAGATAAGCATAAACAAGGGGAAATTGGGACTAAGGGAACCTCTTTCATATAATAAGCAACAAGAGTCAATAGAGTCAAGGCTCATAATATAAATACACCATATATCCAACAACACCTCTACTACATAAAGATAAGAGCGAGGTCCAAGACAAAGCAACCGGGCTCACCCTCATAGTCAAAATATAATCAAAAGAGAGAAAGTCTTAATACATAGCAAGAGATCATAAGTAACGTCTGTGGAATGGAGGACTCACCAACAAGCTTGAGCGAAGTCGTACTAGCAACGTGGAGGAAGATGCTCAAGTGGGCTCCGGTTCCTACATGGTGACATCCTGTAGGCATAGAGTATGCGTTAGTACATTTGAATGTACTAAGTATGTGGGATGCAATGCTAGCAAGAGATAGGTAACATAATCAAAATGCATAATCATAAGCAAATGATAGGTATAACGTCAATATGACATACATGCTCAATGCTTAAGGTAAAACATGCTTGTAAATCATGAACAAGGAATGTGGACTCAATATAGGAAACATAGTCAAACCCCTTTGTACCAACCTTCATGAATGGGCCAGATAGCCCCCACTCACCTTACAGTATAACCTTTTTGGAGAGTGTTATCAATACCCCTACCGTACGACATAGTCTTTTTGGTAGGTAGTATAAGACGTCCCCTACTTTATGATATCATCTTTTGGGTATGAAACGTAATTCATTCTATCTTATGGCATGGCCTTTTCAATATAATGTCCACACCTTACGATATAATATTTTCGGTGGGAACCTTTAGTCTTTCTACCTTACGGTATGGCCCTTTTGGTGGGATGTCCATACCTTACGATATAAATTTTTCGATAGGCACAATAAGCTACTCTACCTTATGGCATGGCCTTTTTGGTAGAGTGTTCACACCTCATGATATGATCTTTTTGGTGGGAACTTTTAGTCTTTCTACCTAACTGCATCATCTTTTTGGTGGAATGTACATACCTTACGATATAATCTTTTCGGTAGGAACAATTAGCTATTCTACCTTACGGCATGACCTTTTTGGTAGGATGTCCATACCTTATGATATGATCTCTTTGGTAGGAATCATTAGTCACTCTACCTTATGACATGGCCTTATCGGTAGGAATCATTAACCACTCTACCTTATTGCATGGCCTTTTTGGTAGGAATCATAACTAGCTCATTCAACCATTATATTTCAATCATCAAGAAAGAACTCCTCATTTTCACAAGAACACAACAAACATAAGAACCCAATAATGTACATGCAACCCCATAGGTACCTTCCCATGAAACAACTCATATAGACATCCCTATCATCATCATGAAGTCATCATATAATTATCGTAGTACCATTCAACTCATAAGTCATGCATTGGACCTTCAATTTCTCAAGAAACCCTAGTTGGATATTTTATCAAACACTTGGCAGGTGTGTAATGCTAATATAAAACCATGAAATATAAAGATGAAATCATGCAAGAAACTCCATTGTAAAACTATCAATCAACACCTTGGAATACCCTCAATCAATATACATCAAAATCCCTCATCAAATCTTACAATAAATCCAATATTTATAGCTCAAAACATAGCAAAAACAGTCACAATTTTACATAATGTGCAGTGAATTTCATAATATGCAAGATCCAATTGTAAGTCAACTTTAAATCATGCAATTTGAGTAAAAAAGGCTTGGGTATCATGGGAAAAAGGAACCCATGAAAGAAACTCACATACCTTAGCTTTTGAAGAAACCTTTGGTGAAGATTGGAGATGAAGACTTGAAGCTTGAAGGAGAACCTTGAAATTCGGATAAGGGTTTGAGACTTGAATCTTGAGAGAAATATAGGACTAAGGGTTTGAGTGAGTATTGAGAAATGTCTTGGGTGATGTGAGGGTGAAATAATGCTAAGTATAAGTGTTTTCTCGTGTGGGAAGGCGTAGGCCCAAGACTCAAAAGCCTTGGACCGAGATAAAAATCACTGGCAACAAAATACATAAGTCCACGTCTGGTCCACAATACGGACCTATCGCAGAGGTAAAATTAATATATGTTCACGACAACTGCGTGTCGCGGCACTGTCGCAAATCGATTCTAGATAAGAAAAATTATAAAACATGAAATTTCTAATCGTTAGCTCTTAAATTGGGGTTAGACCCTTTTCTTCCTAATTTTGACCCCCTGAACAAGAATATAAAGTCGAATTTTTGATATCACGCACGAATTTTGAGATATATGAAATTTAAAATTTTGGATATTCCAAGGCACATTTTCAGACACTTTTTTTTTGTGGGGAGGGGGTCGTTTCAGTATTGACCTTAGAGTTTCGCGTTCGCAGAGCGTTGACATTTGTTGACTTCTGCATTTGCGGAGAAGGTCTCGTGTTTGGACAGTTTTAATATATAAACTCTACTTTCAATCATTTCAATATTTTCAAGCTTTGTTGGGCAGTTTTTGAAGAGGCTTTTTGGGAAAAAAAAATTGGTAAGTATTTCTAACATCAAATTGATTAATTTTCATTACTTTTCTCTTGATTTTATCTTAAATTTCATGATTTTGGATGTGTAAAATTGGGTTTTCCATGACTTTGATTTGAAAACTTTAACTGTTGATTTCTCTCTCAATTTGAATTTAATTTTAGCGGAATCTTCACCCACGAACTCCTTTCCTCGCGTAGAATCATAGTTTTTAGTCAATTTTCATATCCGAGAACTTTAAATTTTGGCTCTAGTTTTGATTGTTTCACCCTTAAGTCTAATGCATGCCAATATAGATATCAAAATTTATCTCTTGATACGTATAATCTATTCTTGATAGTATTTAGTTGATTCGAGATCATTTTTTAGGCTTGAAGCTACCGAAAGCATAGTTCGAGTGTGGTTTCGGCATTGAGGTATAGATTTGAGTTATCGGACATGTTTATGTGATGATTGTAAGATTAGGATGTTTCATAAGTAATTGGTTTGATATGATATAGTAATTTGATGAAAATATTGTATCGGTTATATTAGAATTGGAGTAAATTGCGATTCTGTTGGTTAATTGAGATGTATTCTTGCGAGTTGAGATATTTTGGATGACATTGTGATAATATGAGACTTGTGACATCATTTGGGAAATGTATGTGGTAATTTGATGGTAATTGTGATACTTACGGGAATCATGTCATATTTTGGGACTTGCGGACCTCGATTTTATCGGTATTTTGAGCTTTTAATGAAAGTGTGGTGATATGAGACATGTTAATGACATTGTGGTACCTGTTGAGACACTTGGCATTGCCCTTCTGATTCCATGGCTATTATTTATATGCAATCTTATTATATTATTATTATTTACTTTGATTTGTGGCATGGGCATACATTAATCTCATATTGCATTTGTACCATCCCTTCACCATGTTGAGGTGGCAAGACTAAGAATATTGTACCACTTTTTATAAAACTCCTTGACCATGCTGAGGTGGCAAGGGAGAGATAGTATCACTTTTCATAAAACTCCTTGACCACGCTAAAGTGGCAATGGGGAGATTGAGATATTGTGACACCCCTTGCCTATGCTGAGGTGGCAAGGTTGAGAGTTTTTGGTATATGTTCTGACGAGACCCCTATGGGTTCTACCTAGTAGCCTTAGCTTGGTTGATGTATACACTAGTCCTGCAACGGTTGTGATTCCACCCTATGCATTGTATTCATACATCACAATTACATTGCATCATTGCTTATTAGCTTATTATTGCCATCTTATTTTGCTCTTACTTATTATATATTATGTACTAACCCATTTTGTTGCAGGTAATAGAATTCGTCATTGTTACATTCTTTTGTCCTACCCAATTGGTTGAACCTACTGGATACATTTTTTTGTACTCACCTTACTTTGTTTCCTCCCTACAAATTGAGCAAAAGGACTCCCATGAGGTAGTTGATAGTATTGTGCGGAGTTTCTTATTATTTCCAGATTAGCGATGACACTCAAACTTTATGTTGTCGATGCTTCTTTAAGACTTCTTTATGTTGTTATCTATCCCAAACTATGTATTTTACTTATGATACAATGTTGTATTTACTCATTACTGTTACTTAGAAGTTATTGTACTCATGACTTCAGGTTTTGGGATTTAAACTAAGTTTTGTGGTTGCTTTTACTTTAGTTTTATTTTCTTTAGCTGCGATCTGGTTTTGAGTCGTGACGTAATGTCCATAACAAGTCTTGAAGGCTGTCTTCAAGATGTCATGCTCCCTAACCCTTAACTGATGATATCCAGACCTCAAATCAATTTTGGAAAACACCAAAGCACCTTTCAACTAATTGAGTAAATCATCAATACGAGGTAAAGGATACTTTTCTTGATGGTCACTTTGTTCAACTAGCAATAATAAATACACATATGAAAAGTATCATCCTTTTTCTTCACAAATAAGATAGAAACACTCCAAGGAGATACACTCGGATGGATGAACTCTTTCTCTCACAAATCCTCTAACTGCACTTTTAGCTACTACAACTCAGCTGGAACCATCCGATAGGGAGCAATATAAATGGGCTTAGTGCTTGGCTCCATATCAATAGCAAAATTAATATCACAATCCGGAGGAACACCTGGCAAGTCAGTCGAAAATACATCCATGAACTCCCTCGCAATCCTGGTGGTCTCCGATGATGGTGACTCGTAAGAACATGCCCGAACATGAGCAAAATATGACATACATCCATTATCCATCAATCTACAGACATGCATATGAGAAATCATCCCATTGGGGTAAGAACTAGATACGCCAATCTGCACTAACTGAGACAAATCTGGAAAAGATAAAGTCACCATTTTTGCATGGCAATCAAGAATAACATGATGAGCCGATAATCAACACGCAATATCACATCAAAGTAAACCATATCAAGCAATGTCAAATCAGCAATAGTATCTCTCCCCAAGAAGGTTACAATATAACCCTGATACATCCAATTCACCACTAAAAACTCACCTATCAGGATGGAAACATAAATAGGCTCAGCGAGAGACTCATATATGATATCATGTTCCATTGCAAAATAAGCTGATACATATGAATAAGTGAAGCCTGGATCAAATAAAACTGAAACAAAACGATTGCACACCGAAATCATACCTGTAATAGCTGTATCGAAGGCCTCTGCCTCTGCTTGATCTGGAACTACATAGCATACTCTGTGCACCCGCTAGACTGTGGGCCTCCATGGGCTCCACCTCTTATTGTGCCTCGACCACCTCTAATACCACCCCTCATTCCCTGGGAGGTGTTATTAACTGTTGATGCTGGAGCTGGATGGGCTGGCTGGGACACTAAAGACTGGGTGAGAGGTGCACAGTGAGGACTATGGTGGGCTAAATTCCCAACCTCATCACACTGATAACAAGCCCTAGTCTCTCGCCACTGAGATGGCTGTCCTGAAAAACTATCATGTCTGGCTGCACCAAAAGAGCAGTCATAGGTCATCTGAATAGGCCCAGATTTGTCAATACTGTCAGTTGCGGGAATGGCTGCATGAGGTGTCGTACCCTGATGACCCTATCTTTGAAACTCTCTACCTCATGGCGAGTGCCTACCGAACTGGCCATGCTGGTAAAATATCTTCCCACCACCCTGTAGATCATATCCAATATGCTCAATCGTGCGAATGTGGTCCACCACACTCTGGAAAGTGCCACTAACCAAAACCAAAGAAGTTGTGACCTCTTGAAGATACCCCACAATCCCTTGTCAATGTGTCGAATCCTCTCAAACTCTGTAGGGATACTAGACAATGCATACCTGGACAGCTCATGAAATTTGACCTCATAATCAAATACTGTCATAGATCCCTGTTGAGGCCTGTCAAACTCATCTCGGAGGCTGTCTTGGAGGCTATAAGAAAAGTCTAAGTACTTTCATTGTATCCGCTAGTTTCACTCTAAGTGTGAGGTTAGGGAAACATTTTTTGTTTTAGGTGTTAGAGACCATGTTGTGATTGTGAGCTAATTGTTTTGCTATGTGAATCATGTCTTCATAGGGAATCATGTATTCATATGGTCATCGCCAGGGTAAGGAAGCAATATCCAACAGCAAGAAAAGGGACAAATGAGTTCCCCAAGTGCCCCCTACTCTATCTATTCTTCAAGGCTAGCGTCGCCTGTTTGGCTCGAATGTGGTGTTTCAATTTGGAAAGAAATGGTATCGTACCCAATTGAAGTTCAAGTACTTCTCTAACGTCCCAATTCATTAGAAAGCCCGGAGAGGGAGTTCCCTCAGATTATGAGGAGGATCTGGCAACTCAACATGGAGTTCATATTCCAGAAGCCCTATCAATTTAATTTGAGCATGGTTAGGGCGAACTTCCAATCAGACATCTATATGTTCTTTGTTCAGGTGCAAAGGGTAGAGAATAATTGGTCCTTTTTAGCAATTAATCAAATATTAGGGACTAATGAGGTCTTTTCTGCCACTTTGACGGGGATAAACATTTGGTCCCTATATCGAGATATGAGGCACACTCTAGCGAGGCCACACTTCACTACTCGTTGGACCTGCCATGAGTATAAGGGATACCACCTCTCCTTTCCTTTTGACTACATGGACAAGGAAGCACGTGTTTTGATCAAGATAGTGGTGAATAGCCTCATCTTAGCCTACACTTCACAGAGGTCACACAAGATAGAGACTGTCTGGTATATGTCTTGATAAAGGACTTTGACATCAACATTGACGCAGTGCTTAATCGTCGATGAGGAAGCCCCGAGTCCATCGTGGCTGCAGGTATGCCTTTGATTGACTAATCACTTTACTTGTAGATAGGTTACCTTGCCCTTTAATGTGACTAACACTAAAGGGCTTGAGCAGACGTTTGGGCCCATATTGACCACTCAAGAGAGGGACCATATGGATGAGCTAATCATGGGTAGGATGTACATACCGGAGATGTTGCACCACGCCACTGATGGCCACCCATCTACCCCGACGAGCTCTATCAAGTGGAGCTGATATACCCTTGAATGATCATGCCAAAGTTGTTCTAGGGATTGGGCCTAGATTTTTGAGCCCATAAATGATGATATCTCAACCGATAAGGATCACGTAAGGCAGGGGTCAGACATTAAGTCAAATAAGAAGCCTGAGGATGAGCCAGTGTTGCATATAGTTTGTGCCCTAGCAGAGGGGGAGATAGATAATTGAGGCTGGAGAGTATCTCTACTTCACCCGGTCTAGTAGGTAATTGCAGTAAGGACAGTGCAACACTTGTGGGGTGGAGATATTTCATTTATGGCTATGTATAAGAGAATTTATGCTTTATGTTTATGTTTTTTATAGTAGTTTAAGACAATACATTCTTATGTATATATTAGGATTTGATGTTTTATGAGGAGTTAATGTTAAGTTTAATTTTTGTCAATATTGGTCTAATTGTGTTTATGCGTTCTATTGTGCTTAGCTATAGTTGAGTGACAAGGTCCTGTGATGGATGGTTAACGATTGTCCTATGGGTATTCATCAATATAGTGTCTTGTGATGGTAGTTTGCAATGATTTATAATATTGCATAGTGGGCATGTGATGATGAGCATTAAAATTGAATAATTCATCACACCTAACTTAGATTCATGATTAATTTTGAATTTGTGTGACTTACTGTGATGGGTATGATAGTATCAATCTGTAAATGGGTATGTGCCTGGTGTAGGTGAGTTGTATTGATTTTTCCTGTTATTTGTAATTGTTAGAACTTGCCCAGTATGTATACAAAACTAAGTAGGGAGTAGAGTGTAGGAAGTGATCTAGGCATTTCTTTGGCTACCTCATTTTAGACCTGTATTAGAACCTTCCTTGAAAAATATACCCTTAGTTAACCCCTTTGAGTCTTAGACTTGTTTTCTTGGATAGCCAAATAATAAGCCTACCTCTTTTTTTCTTGAGATCGTAATTTTGATCCAAAGAGCCTAAGCGCTTTAGGAGAGTGACCAAAAAAATGGATAAGGCTTTAAAAGGAACTCTAAAGATGAGTCTTGTTTGGTCCGCGATCAGTCTGCATCGCAAACTGGTTCCCTTCTAGGTCAAAGTCCTCAAACAAACAAAAAGAAGAAAAAGAGAAATGTCGTAATTATTTTAGTTTGTGATTGCTGATTTAGATATAGGTATATAATAAGGCAGAGTGAGGTGAAGAATTAATACAAAGGGTAGTCCATGCAAAGGAAAATAATGATGAGTAAGTAAAAGGATGTGTCATCATCAAAGCAAGCAATGTAACAAAGAGCTTGGGATTTGAGTGATGTTATATCCAAAGATAATATCCACCTATCCCCTAGCCTATATTACTATCGAAAAAGTCTTATGTAATCCATAACGTTAAAGCTCCTATAAATGTGAGGAAATACATTAAGGTCAAGCCTATGAGGATTATGAGCAATATGTGAATTCACTTGGGAGTGTAAGAGCCATTTGTGGTGCCCATGATTATTGTAATGATTTCATTATGTGTATATGAGTAATTCTTTGTGTGAGGGCACATAGTTATTTAAGAATTGATAACTGTGTGTAACTCAGAATGAAATAGTCACATGAGTCCGCCTACATTGTAGAGTCCATTTCGAAGGTTGGGTGGTGTTGGGTTAGTCATTTATGGGTTGATGTTCTGACTTGTTGTTTAGAGAAGCCTCCTACATAAATACTTGTTGCCTGAGTAAGACTGCCATGTGAGTAAGTGTGCAGTGTGCATACATGTGTCACAGTTTGTTCGAGGACTAGCAAAACTTTAAGTGTGGGGTGGTGATCTTAGGCGTATTTATGCACCTAATAGCTAAATTTTCCCATATTTATAACTTAATTTTAGTACAAATGCATAGAGTCTAGGTGGTTTTCATTATTTTTTTTTGTTGTTCTGAGCTAACAATGGCAAGGAGATATTTTTTGTTGTGTTTTCAAGACTTAAGGCAAAAGATGGAGGTCCAAATCCATTACCATAAAATAAGAGGAGACATAACCGGAACAATGAAACAAAGAGGAAGCAAATACTGAAGTGGAATACCCCCGCGTCGTGGAGGTGCTCAAGGACAAGTCAAAATTGGTCGAGCTGAAAAATTGCAGGAATGTACAATGAACGACTCAGTTCGCATCGTGGACTGGGATGACCAACATTCAAAAGTTACCAAAAATGTTGAAAATACAGAATATACAGTAATAAAACATGTTCGTATCGCGGACTTGAAGTTGAAGTGAAAAAAGTCAGAAAAATATGTTTTAAAGGTTATATGTGTAATTTTTAGGATTATTATTATTCATTCTTTAGCTGGAACAAGGACAAGGAAAAGAACACCATTCTAGGGTTTAATTTTCTCATTTTCTTTCTTTAATTTCATTCATTGAATGTTGCATAAATTGGTTGTTTGGGCTAATTTTTCTCATTCCGGGACTGTTGCCACTAGACTATGTTATAGACTATTTTTCTTTGGTTTATGATGATTTTTTTGTAAAATTACTCCTATATTTCTTTAATAACTATTTCAATGTCTGGCCAATATTGGAATAAATATGTTGCTTGTCTTGAATTCAGAAGATGAATAGGAGATATAACACAGTATACATGGAGGTCGTTTATTCTAGGGTTCTAAGACAATTCGTATATAGGAGATTTGTGACACCTACCTAGATACCCTGCTTGGTTATAAAACAAGAAGATAAATTTAATGCACTTTTATTGGTTCATGTATATCCTCACTCAATGATATAGGTAGGCTGTTAATAAGAGTAGCCAATTAGAGGTTGAAAGACCATGATTGTAAATTCAATCCTGTGAACCAGTAATTAGATAACTCATTGGAAATCAAAGTAAAATAGGATATGACATATATCTTTAAAAGCTAAAGTCCTGGAATATTTGCTTAATTGAGTGAATTTTTTATTAAAGAATTAATTAATTATTAGATTAATTTTCTTAGGTATAATAGTAGTAGTAGCCCACACTTATTTTATTAACAACACATACAATTAATTTTAGTACATTAAGATTTTCTAAATACCTTGTTAAAGTCTTTTGGTTCGATATCCCGACTGTTATAGAGTTATTATATTACTTGATTAACCATGTACACTTGCGTGTGTTTTGATAGCAACACTAAGAACTTGTCTTAAGTCCCCACCTATGTTGACTAGTAGTGGCATGTTGGTCTATGTTGTTTTTCTATTTTGGATAAAATTTGCTTCTTTCCTTTCTATTTAAGTTGAGATGAGGCACATTTCCTAATTTCTTATAGATTATTATCGATGCTTTAAATTGCCTTATATATGCTTATTGATATGCTAAGATGGTTTGGTTGAGATCTTTCGGGGTTCCGATCACTATGTCACACCTAGAGCCTAACTTGGGTCGTAACATGAATGCCATGGTTTGAGGGAATGTGGTGAAATGGGGACTTGGGATATGACTTACGAGTTTTTGTCTCTGTATACCTCGCCACAACGAGATGGACCCACTATGATGATACAACCATTGCAGGATAAGTAGTCTTCATGGTGAGATAGTTGTGAACTTTAAGTTAGAAAATTCCAAAATTCATTTTTATTTCTCCTTTCGTCCTTAAGAGACCAAAAGTGACCTAGGGATTATTTTCTTCAATTTTACACATGTTTTCTCGATGAAAGTAAGTTAATCATTCCTCTAACTTGTAAATTGATTCCTAGACTCTTGAATCTAGGAGAATTTTCATTGAGAAGATTGTGACCTATAATTAATGGTGGAAAAGAATCCCTAGTTAGGGGAGATGATCATGAAAGTGCCCAACAGTTAGAATTTTGATATAATCCGAGTAGTTTAGGCCATTGTTTATTTATCATTTTATTTCTTAATTGTTTATAGACCAAGAACGAACCTAAACTCTGAAAAAAGAGAAAGTTTCAATTACTTAGAGTTTTCAAGGCTTATTTCGAGGTAGGTCATGATTTGATATTTCAATTTATGTGATATATGCATGGTAACTATTTCATAGTACTTCCTGTATATATGTGAATAAGAAATAATGGTATAAGCCTAATAAATAATTTTTCATAATCAAATTGCATGCAATAAACCTAGCATTAAATTTGTGCAAGTTGTAAACTATTCATGATGCATGTAACTATGATTGTGATTATTGAATTTAGTGTCACTTTCCAACACATTATTAAATCGGGTGTCATGTTCTGATATATTATTGAATCGTGTGTCATGTTTTGATACAACTTGTTTAGGTGTAGGTCCATGCAAGGGAGATTGTTGAATTTGTTGTGGTAATAATGATAATTATGAAAGTGGTATGTTAAGTATGAATTGTAATTCACCGTTCTTTCATATGTGTTGCTTTACTAAGTTGTAGTGGTTTGTTATATGTTTCACTTATTGAAATAGTTGTGTGATCCTACCATTATATTATTGTTATGCGTAATAATACTACATTTGCACTTTTTTTCTTGAGTACAGGGCATCTTCAGGCGGCTATTTACAGACCTCAATTAAGAGACAAGTGATTATTCAAATTCATGGGTGAGCCAGCTTTTTCAGGCTTTCAGTGAATTTGTGTATCTTCTTGGCCCATTTGTTCCCGAACTTAAACGCTTTAGTTAATATACATTTCAATGGTCTTCTGGACTTGCACCACCTTATGTTGGAAACTTAGATAGAATTTTGGTACATTGACTTTCAGGGTTCAAGGTGGTTGTTCTGCATTGCTTATTTTATTTTTGATTGAGTTTATGATGACTTGACTTATTTTCTGATTAAATATGTTTTCGTAATCTTTAAATGCTTGAATTGTGTTAGATTGCTTAGTTTGAATTTTAGTATTGGTTCTCTTACCGGAGGGTTAGTGCGGATGCCATTCACGGCTTGGTCGGGGGTTGTGACATTGGGTCATGATTCGTCCAAATTTACTATAGGCTCAAAGGACAAAAATACGATTGGGTCATGACCCAGTAAATTTGACTTCCTTAATCTCAATAAGTTTAACATATTGTTATTACCTTTTATAATCACAAACTGAATTTCAACTCAAGAAAATTTTAAAAAAAGTTACAAATTGATAGATAAATTCTAGAAGATATAAAACAGATAGTGATTCATATGTCCAATACGGGACATACATTGCACCAATGCAAATAAAGAGTCTTAAACAGATTTTTAATTGGAGATGAAATTGGGCTCAACTGAAGATTCTTATCAAATAAGTTAAGACTTGAATGGATTGAAATGAATCGAATTCAAATTATTTTGAGCCAACCTATAAATTCTGGATGGATTATCAAGAGGAATCATTTCAAATATATACAATGAATTAATTAATTTACAATAAATATATTCATATTTTATTAACATAAAAAATAATAAAAAATTGTTAAAAAAATATACAATAAGTATACAATACAGCTTCCCCAAAGTCATAGAAATATACACTGACTATAGAATCTAGATTACTTATACATGAACAATATACTGAACATACATTATGATAATACACTCAAAAACTAAATATAGCTTAATTATACATGACTTTATAGCGATGACCATTTTTTCAGTAATTATTTGGTCGAATGACCATCTACTATTATCCCTTATATATATATATATATGAGTAAATTTCATAAATAAAAAATATATATAGCCTAATTATGCTCCATAGCTATAGTTTAGGTAATTATATTTCGTAACTTTTTGTAGCAACGTTTATATAATTCGCACAACATTTATATACATTTGTATAATTCACTATACAATTCACAGTTTTTGTATAACATTTGTATGTTTTATTATACAATTCGTGCACAACGTTTGCATAATTTGCTGTATAATTTATAGTGTTTGTATATTTTGCTATACAAATTTACAATATTTGTATATTTCGCTATACCGTTTGATTCGCGTATAACGTTTGCATATATCACGCGAATTATACAAAAAGCAAATTGTAATCACAGTTAAAGTTTGCCGCGAGCTGAAATTAATTCAAATTATAGCAATATTAGCTAAGTAACTAGCATATATTTGCTTAGCTACATAATTTTTACTATATATATTTAGACTCATTTTGATAACCCCAAACCCAACTATTAACCAAACACAAATATAGTAAATTTTGCATATTTTAAAAGTACTTTTGACACTTGTTCGCCAAATAAATAAGGACCATTATATTTCATCTTCTCTTGCTATTTACTAATAATACAAAATAAATCATTATTCTCTTTATCTCATTTTATGTGACATTTTTCCTTTTTAATCTGTCTCAAAGAGAGTGTTCATTTACTTTAATTAAAAATAATTTAATTTTAATTCTTTTTTATTTTTTATGAAATGATTCTCATTCACACAAAAAATATTATTTTAAATCATAATTTTTTTAATTATATCATGTGGAATTTTGAACCCAAAGAGAACTAATTTTGTAGATCTTTTTGCTTGTATTCTTATGCTTTGTCTTAAGCTTTGGAGATTATATTTTGAGTAACGTATTTATCTTTTAAGCAAAGAAGCTAGCTCTTAGAATTCGCGCTTTACTTGAAGCTCCTCCATTGATTCATTCTGAGCACAGTACGAGTAGATAAGATAAGGCTTCTCTGTCATCCCTCCTCCTCTTCCACCGCCGTGGTCCGCCGTCACTTCCGTCGTCGCCGTCGCAAGAAACACAGCCTTCGTGCACGCGAAATTTATAATTCTCTATGGTATCTCTACAAACTCCATACTCTACCGTCCGCTATCCACCGTGCCCTCTCTTTACCCAACCTAAGCGCCGCCAGTGTTTCCAATTCCGGAGTCGCCGAAACTGCGCGAATAGCTCCGTGTACTCCCCTGGGTATAATGTCAAGCTCGCTATAAACAATCTAAACCTACCCGAGCAAACTCCTAGAACGCTTTTCCCTGGTGGATTTAAGAGGCCGGAGATCAAAGTGCCGGGTTTAGTGCTAAAGTTGAGCTGCGAAGATTTATTGAGAGATGAGAATATTATCGATGAGATAGACCAGGCGATTTCGGGTCGGGTTGACGTTGTAGTGCTCAATGGTGATGGAGCTAGCGGCGGGAAGTTGTATGAGGCTGCGTGTTTGTTGAAGTCTGTAATTAAAGGCAGGGCTTACTTGTTGATCGATGGACGTGTAGATATTGCTGCCGCGGTTAGTGCCAGCGGTGTCTTGCTCTCTGATCAAGGTTAACACTGTACTCACCCTTTTGTATTGTGTACTTCACCTTACATGGTGAGTTTGTGCTATATTTTTCTGTCCTTATAGTTTGGGATAAATATTGTGGAAAATGAAAAACTACCTTACCATGCTTTTGACGACGGCCTCAATTTATCGCCCTTGCTGAATCCCTCTAGTTTGGGATTGAGTAATAGGTGATTGATTGATAACTAAAGGCTTTTATCTTAGTATCTTTTGCTGCATAATGTTGTCATGCTGTGATCTTGAATAAAGACACATGAGCTGGACGACCATTTATTTAATATTCTAAATGTTACTAGTACTAGTTGCTAGTAATTTTCTTACATATTTCTTGCAACTAGTACTAGTGAAGTTTTACTTGGAAAAAAAGAAAAATGGTACTACTTGTTGCAGTAGAATTATTCATGACCGGATGTCGAATGAAGCTGGTTTCTACAGATTCAACCCGAGCAATGAGAAAATATTTACTTTATAACACATTGATTATCACATATTGAAATAAATATTGCTAGTAATTAGTATCTACAATGATTCAATCTGAAGCTAATTGTGTCTGAATTGTAGTTTAAACTTCGTGAACAATGGTGAAAATTTCTTACCAAATGCAGTTAGCCATCACTGGCACTCAGTTTTAGGTTCATTCAATCAGCTTCGCTGGAATGCAAATGTTAACAAAATCTGTAATTGATCTTCCAGATGCATGATCTTCTGTATTATATAAATTAAGGAGCTGCCTGCATTAATCATTGCTTGTGGATAACCTATTCTTCTTTCTAACAGATCTTCCTGCTATCGTTGCCAGAAACACAATGATGGATTCAAAATCTGAAGAGTTAGTGGTTCTTCCTTTGGTAGCAAGAATTGTACAAACACCTGCTGCTGCAGTGGATGCCTCGAACTCTGAAGGAGCTGATTTTCTTATATATGAAGTCGGTGTCAATAGTGAACCTGAGGAGCTGGTGAGATCTGTATTTGGGTGTGTGAAAATTCCTGTTTTTGTCACGATTGGTTCACTTGGGGATCGAAAGTTGTTTGATGAAGCATCAAATTTACTCGAATCAGGAGCTAGTGGAATAGTTGTTTCAATGGAAGATTTGAGGTCTCTGAGTGGTGATGATTTTGGCAAACTGTTTTACAGTGCATATTCTTTGAAGAAGAAAACAGAGGAAGATTCTCAAAGTAACAGTCGACTTAATTCGGACTTGGGGAATGGCTTTCCCAGTAGGAAGAAGGTGGCTGGCTTTGTAGAATTACGTGATAGAGAACGACAATTGCTGGAAAAAGAGAGACTGCTTTTGCACGATACCATAAATGTTATTGAGAATGCTGCTCCAATGGTGAGCTTGTTTTGTCAAAATTTAGCTGCTGAATTGTGGTACAGATAATAATTCATCTGTCAGCGATTCACTTGTTTATACTAACCGGGGGCTACTACTGACACAGATGGAGGAAATCTCACTTCTCAAAGATGCTGTTTCTCAACTTGATGAACCATTCTTACTGGTTATAGTGGTAATTGAGCGCTGAACTTCAGCAAATTCTGGTTCCAGGGATATGCATGGGTATTAGCTCTGAATTTCAAATGAGTATTTCCTTCTCTGGTCCGATCTTAATTTTAAGCAATGCATAAAACTAAAATCTTGTAGACCTGGAGATGCTGTTATGCATGTTTCTTGTTGTTTCTTTGGCCCACTACTTCTCTTCGAGTTCTGGCGTTTGTGACCTTTTCTCGTTGTCTCTGTCTCTCTCCATCCATGTTACTGTGTTTTCAAGACCACATATAATACCACATTCAGCATAATCGTTATTATTACTACTACTTCTTCATCCTCGTTGTTTTCCTTTCTGACTGCAATTTCTTGATAAACTAGGGAGAATTCAATTCTGGAAAATCTACTTTCATCAATGCTCTTCTTGGGAAAAAGTACTTGAAAGATGGGGTTGTTCCTACAACCAATGAGATCACCTTTTTGCGCTATTCGGATGTTGATGAGTCACAGCGCTGTGAAAGGCATCCAGATGGTGAATATGTTTGCTACTTGCCGGCGTCAGTTCTTGAAGAAGTGAGTTGTCTTTTCTGAAAGTTACTATGACTTCCAATTTTACATTTCATCAATGAATTCAATTAGTAGTTCAGGTGAGAAAATTGTATTTGCAAGTAAAAACATCAATGTTACTTCTACATATTGGGGGGCACTTCATTTGACTTACCATTTTGTGTTTCTCATTTATTGACTATGTGCAGCCGGTTGATTTGAGAGACATTTTAAAGTATACATCATTATGTTGGTTTGATATGCGGTTGTTAACCTTTGTAAACCATTAATGACGTTTAATGCAAATATTTGTTTAAGTTTCATAATTTATGGCACATATGCTTTTCACGCCAGTTGTTACTAGTTTCAGTTTCAAAGAGTTGTTGCACATTCGCTTTTGATGCCAATGGTTTTCGGCTCATAGTTTGCTGGATTTTTGTTATTCAAGATGGTAGATGCTTCCTAACCTGTGTGCATTTGTACGCTATTATTTGCAACTGAGATGGGTTTATTGTGTTCTAGATTAAGTGGGTGTACGGACATAAAATTTATGAAATTTGGGAAAAAGTAGTAATGTTTTCAAGTTGAAAATGGTAACTGGAAATTGGAGTTGTGTTTGAAGTTTGAACATAAATGCAAATTGTAATTGTTCTTGAATTTGTATGAGTGATTTGGAGTGAAACTAACTTTTTGGAGTTTTTCGAATTTCGGAAAATCAAGTCGAATTCTGGAATGTTGTAACAGTTCTATGTCCAAAATTCCAAATAGTTTTGCGGAACAGAATTCTGGAATGTTGTAACAGTTCTATGTCCAAAATTCCAAGTAGTTTTCCGGAACAGAATTCTGGAAAAAATTGAAAATTATCCGTGCTCAAATGGACGCTAAACTTTAGATTTGGACTTAGAATGCACTGGAGCAACTCTCCACATGCCTGTGTGGTATTAAATTCTAAATATATATATGGTGCATAAAACTGACTAAGATGGTTATGATCGTCTGAAGGAAACATTTCAGATGTTACAATTCGGTAGAGTTTTCTCTCACAGAGTTAAATTTTCTGCGTTTGTATTGCCTCGTCTAATATTTGATTGTCCCTCTATGATATTAGCTTGGTTACAGCTTGATTTGAGTTCTTAATTTCCATCCCTGGGTCTCCAAGTTTTATTGTTTATTCTGGCAGATGATTATTGTTGATACTCCAGGAACGAATGTGATTCTTCAAAGGCAACAAAGGTTGACGGAGGAATTTGTGCCTCGTGCCGATCTGCTTCTGTTTGTCATGTCTGCTGATCGACCGTTAACTGAAAGTGAGGTATGGTCTTGTCACTTGTATGCGTATCAGTTAAGGTTACTGAATCTGGGACCTTGTATGTGACTTGCTTTTGTTGTCCCTCAAGAGGGAGGACTTTGGGTGACTGGAGATTAAGGTAGGGTTGCATCTGCTTTCAACTTTTCATGACCAGAGTATCACAATTTTGTTCACTTGTCTCAAATAATCAACACATACAAGTAAAATTTTACTGCTGCATTACTCTGTCTGTCCCAAGAATGATATCTTTCTATAAGAAACAATTTTATCTTTTTTATAGCCATACAACTATTTATTGCTTGTTTTAGACCATAAGTTGCAAAAATCTTTTTTCCTCTCTTAAACTCTATACCTGGTGAAACATCGCGTAAAATGGGATGGAGGGAGTATTACATAGGGTTATCCATTAAAGTAACTTATTAGAAGGAATTTTTTTTTTTACTACATGCTTATTGCTTTTGGTTCACTTTGGCTCAAAGGGCAACCTTTTCGTCTCAGTCGATTCTGACAACACTAGGTTTAAGTGTCATAGTTGTAGGATGGTGGAAAGAGCACCTCCAATTGGGAAGGAGTGAGGGAAGTGTGTTTTTTTTGTGGTTACACTGGTTAGCCACTTTTAAGCAACCTTCATATTTCATGCTCAAGTGTTGTAGCTTGATTAGATTTAGTAAATCAATTGCTTGTTTATTGAAGAGCTGCGCTGCTTAAGGAAACGAAGGACTTATCTTCTGGAGATCTTTTAGATGTCACTTGAGCTTCATTAGCAACATCTATACCTTCCGTCCCCAAGAAATCTCAGACTTGTTATCTCAATCGAAAGTTCAGATGTTATTTGGTGCTGTAGTTTTCTGAAGGATTTGTAAAATCTCTGTTGCAATTTAATTTTTGCCACCTGCGTTATATAATGACAGCAAAAGAAAATGTGATACTCTTCATGCTTCTTTGCTTATAGCTTTTGCTATTCACTGAAATTATAGTGAATACTGACTATTAGGATCCATTAAAGTGCTTATTCAAACCAGTTTCATATTCGTGTTGATCCATAAATTTATTTTTAACAAGAAGGTTTTTTCCTAGGATTCTTTATCAGATGGTCATGTATTTACTATTTAGGTGCATTCTCTAGAAATTCTATGCTCCAGTTATACAGTTGAGGCACTGACTGGACCTCACTATTAAGGAAACCATAAAGCAGAAAAGTGTTGCTCCTAGTGCTGAAGCAAAATGATTTCTCGGTAGTCTAGCTAAATCTTTGAGGCATCATCTGGAAGTTCTGTTGTGACTTCTGACCAAATTTGTATGTGCTAGAAAATAATGATAGTGTAATACTCTCTTTAGTCCAACAGAGAGTCGTTCATGTGCTTTGACCATCACTTCTTTTTGATCAACAACAACATACCCAGTGGAATCCCACAAGTGGGGTCTGGGGAAGGTAGAATGTACGCAGACCTTACCACTACCTCATAGAAGTAGAGAGGCTGTTTCTTGGGGACCCTCGTCTCAAAAACCCATAAGCAGAATAAACTAGTTATGACAAAAAGGGAAGGAAGGGAATAGAAAGGGCGACTAAAAAGTAAAAGCACAGTATGTAAATAGGATAAATTTAACACACATACGAAAGATTGACAAACATGATATAGAACATGACTACTCTTGCTACTCCACTATATCCCAAGGCCAGACATTCACCTAACCTACCAACCAATTGGCCTGCTACTCTAATTCGCGACCTCCACTGCTTTCTATCTAAGGTCATGTCCTCGGTGAGATCAAGTTTCGCCATGTCTTGTCTGATCACCTCCCCCAATACTTCTTCGGTCTACCTCTACCCCTCCGTGTAGCTCCCAGAACCAACCTCTCGCACCTCCTAACAGGAGCGTCGGTACTCCTTCTTTGTACATGTCCAAACCATCACAGTCTCGCTTTCCTCATCTTATCAGCCACCGGGGCCACCTCTAGCTTCTCCCGAATGGTCTCATTCCTAATCTTATCACTCCTAGTGTGACCACACATCCACCTTAACATCCTCATCTATGCGACATGCATCTTCTGAACATGTGCATTTTTGATTGGCCAACACTCAACCCCATACAACAGAGATGGTCTAACTACCATTCTGTAAAACTTACCTTTGAGTTTAGGTGGTATCTTCTTGTCACACAATATTCCCGAGGAAAACCTCCATTTAGTCCATGCTGTCCCAATATGATGTGTGACATCATCGTCGATCTTGCCCCTACTCTGGATGATGGACCCCAGGTACTTAAAGTTTTACCTCTTAGGGATAGGATGAGTGGCAAGCCTCACGTCAATGTCTGCTTCATCCCTCACAATACTAAATTTGCACTCCAAGTATTCTGTTTTGGTCCTGCTCAGTTTAAATCCTTTGGATTCCAAGGCGTGTCACCAAGCTTCCAACCTATCATTAACTTTAGTCCGGGTCTCGTCAATTAGTACTATGTCATTTGCAAATAACATACACCATGGAACCTTCTCCTGGATGGATCGCGTCAACTTATCTATCACCAAGGCAAGCAGGAAAGGGCTCAACACAGATTCTTGATGGAGTCCCATCTCAACAGGAAAATACTCAGAGTCTCTTCCTACCATTCTTACCCGAGTTTTGGCTCCGTCATACTCATCCTTTATCGCCCTAATATATGCCATAGGGACACCTTTCACCTCTAAACACCTCCAAAGGACATCTATAGGCTTTCTCGAGATCAATAAACACCATATGAAGGTCCTCCTTTCTTTCCCTATATTTCTCCACTAATCTCCGAGCAAGATGAATAACTTTAGTAGTCGACCGTCCCGGCATGAATCCAAACTGATTCTCCGAAATAGGCACTACTCTTCTCACCCTCATCTCCACCACTCTCTCTCAGACCTTCATAGTGTGACTTAGCAACCTGATACCCCTGTAATTGTTACAGTTTTGAATATCCCTCTTGTTCTTATACAAAGGAACCATTGTACTCTTCCTCCATTTATCCGGCATCTTGGCTGTCTTCATAATAGCATTGAACAGTCTAGTCAACCACTTTATGCCATCCTTGACCATGTTCTTCCAAAAATCTACCGGAATCTCGTCGGGTCCGATCGCCCTCCCTCTTTTCATCCTACTAATAGCCCTTCTAACCTCCTCAACTCAACCGCCTGTAATAACCAAAATCCTGATGACTTTCGGAGTGTGCCAACTCACCCAGCTCAACATCTCCATCCCCTTTTTCATTTAAGAGTTTATGAAAGTAAGCTTGCCACCTTAGTTTAATGGATGTGTCATCCACTAACACCTCACCCTCCTCATCCTTGATGCACTTCACTTGGTCCAAGTCGCGAGCTTTTCTTTCTCTCTCCTTAGCGAGCCTATACAGTCTCTTGTCCCCACCTTTATCACTTAGCTCCTCATATAGTCGCTCAAACGCTGCTGTCTTAGCACTCGTGACCGCCATCTTTGCTTCCGACTTAGCCATCTTATATATCTCCTTAAGCATTAGCTTTTCATCTTCATCCCTACACTCCATCCACTTCGTGTAAGCAACCTTCTTATCTTTCACTTTGCCCTGAACTTCATCGTTCCACCACCAATCGCCCTGACGTCCACCAAAGGCCCCTCTCAAAACCCCTAGCACCTCGGTAGCTACCTTTGTAATACAACCAGCAGTAGTATCCCACATACTAGTATCCCACATACTGTTCACATTTTTGCCACTATTCCAAACCTCTAAGTTTCTCAACTTTTCTTCCATCTCTCGAGAAAGGGAAGGAGTAAGGCGCCATCTAATCCTCGGTCGGACATAAATAACCTTTTTCTTCTTTTCTCTCTTGATCTCTAAATCCATCACTAGAAGTCTATGTTGAGTGGAAATATTTTCACTCGGAATAATCTTACAATTCTTACATAGGCTTCTATCGCCCTTCCGGAGAAGTAGGTAATCTATTTGGGTCTTAGCTACCATACTGTGAAAGGTGATCAAGTGGTTTTCTCTCTTCGGGAAGCATGAGTTAGCAAAACTAACTCAAAGGCTTTGGCAAAATCTAAGAGAGACGTCCCACCTCCATTCCTGTCCCCAAAACCAAAACTTCCATGAACACCATCAAATCCGCTAGCGGTTGCCCCGATATGCCCATTAAAGTCACCTCCAATGAAGATTTTTTTTGTCTCCGATATGCTTCGCACAACCTCATACAAATCTTCCCAGAATATCCTTTTGGCTTCTTCATCTAGGCCTACTTGGGGCGCATTAGCACTAACTACGTTCACCACATGTCTACCAACCACGAGTTTGATAAACATCATCCTATACACATATATCTCGTGGGTGCTCCGACAAGAAAGGAGGAGTCGTTTGGTATGGTGTACTAGATGAAATAATCCTTATATTCAAATTGTTCTATTTAATCCAGAGTTTGGTTTGTGTTCTTAATTCCTGCATATCTAATAACTTGTACAAGTTGTAGAACAAATCTTGTAGTATTTTTTACTGGATAATAGATGAAATGACAATACAGGAATTACTAATATCTGAATGAATATCCAAAAGACAAAAGTACCCTCAATTTTAACATTTCGTGTTGGAACCCTTTTCAGAAGCTCAATAAAAAAGACAGAAGTTAAAAATCATTGGTAATCCTCCATTCAATACTCTGTTGATTAAAGATGTCAATCAACAATATTATCTTCTTCAGCTTTTTTCTCATACAGATTAAAGCTTTTATCCAAGCAGTACCTCTTCCATTCATACTGGTGCCCTAGACATCTTTTTAAGCAGATTAATTTCTGATGTCTAGACAAGATAAAGGAAGCTCTCCTGCAAGGCATAATTGAGTTGATTCAATACTCAAAACTCCAAACCCAACAATTTTTTGTTGTTTGTGTGTGTGTCAGTTTTGGGTATGAGAAGAATTCCTGTCATGACACTGGGTACTGGACAGGCCAAAGGAATTCTAAAAGGTTGGTGGAATGGTGGCTTTGTGAAACTTTACAGAGAATTGAAGAGGTTTTGGAGTTCTCCTAATAAGCAAGAAGCTGCTGGCTTGAGAATGCAACACCAAGGTTATAACTGGACTCAATTATCCATCTTAAACTTTGTAAAGATATGACATCTGAGCCTTAACCCCAAAAGCTAGTTCATGAGGGGAGGATTGCACAAGTCCATATAAGCAGACCATAGTCCATTCCCCAACCAACTTTAACCCACTTTAACAATC
>JAABOM020000110.1:18908483-18955251 GCA_011800125.2 Solanum clarkiae | reverse complement strand
ATTCACAATATGCAAAGTCAGAATATATACAAAACTAAGCCTTCAATTAAGGCATGAGACTAGCCTAATAAGGAACTGAATATTTACAAGATATATTTATTCCAAAAATAACATTAGCCTAATTCTAAGGAACTAAATATCTACAAGATATATTTATTCCAAAAATAACTACGCGATATATTTAACAGAAATATCCTGTGATATTATGCTATTAATAGAGCAGTTATCTTTCATGGTTTCTATATTGGTGTTAGAGTGCTTGCTTCATCATTGTCATGCTTTGGATGTTTCTTCTGATTTAGTAGTTGAATTTTTCCTCTGCTTTAGTTTTTAATTAGGAATACATTGAGTATGTTATTGTAATGCTTGGAAATATTCCTTGTTGTAAATACCTAACCTTGTTTTGACTTGAATGCTTTTGTTACTTAGATGGAAGGTGATGATAAAAATAAAGGTAAAGATATTGATAAAGGTAAAGGTATTGATAATGCCCTAAAAAAATTTAAAAAAAAAAAGAGAAATTGTATGGTTAGTAGATGATCGACGAGGATCCATATCAGATCAGACTCCACACCATCTCTCCCACCATGAGACACTTCGATACATCACTATTCTAGGCATATCGAGTCTTATAGCCAGGTGCCTCTACAGATTCATCCTCCATCGACAAATATGCATCCACCATTGCAATATACTCAGCCGCCTCCCAAGCGCCAATAATGATGCCCACATCAGGGTATGCCACCCAACATAGATACACTCATTTGCCTCTAGAGTCTCAGCTAATGACGTCTAGTGTCTCTCACATAGTTACTCACACCCCTACAGTTTCACAGCCTTTATCAGTATCTATTTCACAACTTGGGATGTCTAGTCGTCACCTTCGAGACAATAGTTTTGAGCCCGACACTCTACCACAGATCAGTCAACTACACATGCTCATATGCCTAGACAAGTTGGCGTGAGGGATATGCACAATAGACTTGTCATCGAACTTGATGGCTACAAGTTGATTAATTTCTTATAAAATGATTTTAGTATATAATTATATTATAACTGTCTTAGATTGAACCTATAAGTGTTTAAATTTTGTATTACAGTTTTAATTCGAATGATGTTGTGTGGATCATTTTTGGGACCATCAAAGATCTCTAGAGAGGTTCATTTTTCGAGTTGGGGCAAGATGCTGGCTAATCTCAAGAAACAATTTTTTGGAGTTTAGGGTATATTTAAATTTATTGCTTTAATTAACAGTATTAAAATATTTGTCTTCAGTAGCATATGCAGTACAATATCTACAAATACTCTGACCATTAAGTCATGAGAATATTTGTCTTCAGTAGCATATGCAAATTTATTGCTTTATTAACTATTGAATGAACAATAGTGTTGTAAGTTAGACCACCTGATATGTCCACTTTGCCCAGGACGAGTCCCATTTTCCCTGTTCTAGCTCATGAATTGCAATAGGACCTAGTACTCCAGTGCTCCATGTTTCAAAATGTCCACCCATGTTCTTCAACATATCAGGTGATGGTGATGATAATAGCTAGAGTTGCTTATAAATAACAATTTTATCTTGTCATATTTGCAGAAAAAATGTGCTTGGCGTTCAAAACATATGAGACACATTTGTGCAAACTTTCACAAGAAAGCCAGGCATCTTCTTGCCAATTTGTTATTGAAAGCTCGTAATATAATAAGAAGCATGAGTGGATACTACCCGAGGAGTGGGAAACGTTAGTTGAACATCGGGCGAAGGATGCAAGGTTCAAGCAGATGAGCCAGATTGGTAAAAAAATCTATATCATCTACCAAGGGCGGTTCTGTACACAGTACACACAAGTGGGGCTCAAAATCAAGGAAATGTGAGGAGGAAAATGATACGTGTCATTTTTCTAGTGTAATTTAACTCTTTCTTTTTCTTGCTGTCCAGTTTAATCAATCTTTTGCTCTTCCTTTTTCAGTGAACTATAACAAATCTCTGTTTTAGATTTTGTATCTCATTCCAGCATTTTCACCCCCATAATTCAACTAATGCTTGAACACTATTTTCTTGAGTTCAACTGACATTAATGTAACAAAAAGAATAATATTAATCATGAACCCAGGCCTTATAGTCTCTCATTGGTCTTCTTCGTTTCTCAACCACAAATCTACTAACGATTCTTCTCTTCCCTTCTCTACTACCGTATCCTTTTCTTGGCTGCAATTTCCCAAATAGGTATCACTTTCTCCCTAATCTCGTAAGTTCAGAAATTAATTATGGTTTTGTCAACATATAGTTATGTCAGATAGAGATGCATTCACTGAGCTTGTATGAATTTTGGTTTAGTTTTTTTACTTAAGAAGTGCAATTACTTTTCAATTTTGTACCATTACTAAAAATAACTACCATAATATTAGGAAGCTAAAATGTCTCTGTGTATTTGAGATAAAAGTTGCGAATTAGAAATGATGCTTGTAAAAAAGATTACTATTTGCACAGTGTTTTCTTTCTTTCTTTTGGGATAGCTAGCAATTTATAATTCTGTTGTGTTAAAGAAATTTTTTCAATTTTGAATTTTGTGTTCTGAAAAACTTACTAAATATAGAAGGAAATACCTTTTTGGGATACTCTAATAAGAAAAGTAACATGCTTAAATTGAGATGGAGGGAGTAATAGAAGGTACAACTTTTTATTGTTGTAAAATTTAGGTGTTTGCAGCTTTGTGTTCTTGGTGTTACTTCAGGCAGGATCATATGATGTAACTACCTTAGGCATTTCTTGAATTTCCTCTATTTAAAGGAAATTCTAATCCTTTTTCAAAGTCACCTCGTACTTCGTGAGAGGTAGCATATACCTCATGAAATTAGTTAAGGTGTGTTAAAGTTATCCCTGATAGTATAATTAGTAGTCTTGTCTCAAAATCTCAAGTGAAAAGATAGCTTAAAAGTAGCAAGGTTTTGAAAGAAAGACAACTAAAGCTAGGAGGTAGGTTAGAGTGACTTCGTTTTCTGTCAATAACTGATGAAAAGACAAATGAAATGGGCTTAATACAAAGAACTCAAGTGAGGGGATCTGGTTACTATAAAAATAAATCTTTAGTCCTTTTTTGCTGTAAATATTTGCACACTTTTTTTGGTGCAAATCTTCAATTCTCTTAGCAATGAATCATGACCCAAGACTTATAGTCCAACCCATTTCACCAATCTGTAGAGTTTGCCAACTCTGAATGGCAATTCATAGTCCTTAGAACAATATAACTCAATAATTTGTTTCACAGGAAGCATTTGAATATTTTTTGGAACAAAAAAGAAAAAGGATTGCAACTGAGATCATATACTTCTAAAATACTTGTAACAGGATCAATTTTCAAGGTAATAATATCAAATTAGTACTCTTGATTACAATGTAATTAATTCATTTGCAGGAAAATGAGTTGGGGAGGCCAGTAACTCAAGTTAAGGCATTCAAGGCTACACACAAAACGAAGAAGGAAAATCCCGGAGATCCGGATGTATTGGTTGAGCCACAAGCTGAGCTAACCTATGTAAGCCTCTAATTTAAATACTAGTTACTTTGTATTCTAATATTATTATATTTTAATTCAGAATCAATATATTCAAGCGTTAGAGGATTTCCGTCAAAGTTTGCCAGAAGATATTCAAGGCATGTCACCTAGCCAAGAGCAGGCTGAGAGAGTCTGGCTAGACTCAATTGGTGGTCCGAGTAGATATGGATATGCTTATGGCATACCATAATGGAAGTTTTGTGAATATCATTCTAAGTTAGAAACCCTAGGTAGTTCATATGATGATAGATCGAGGAAGACTAATTTGGCTTTAGAGCAGAAGATAGCTGAGCAATCTAGCCAAGTCGAAGCTATACATGCTAGAGAAAAATGGAGGGACATAGAGTATGCGGGTCTTAAGGCTCAATGTGATGCATTACTTACTTTAGGAGGGATTCCCCCTTGTCTTGGTGATGTTGTTTGCCCTTCTCGACCTTCTCAATCTCAACCTACTTAATGTCCTATATATGGTCAAAGAAAGAGATCTCATTGATGAGTCTAGTAGTGAGGAAGATGAGGAGGAACATGTGGCAAACACACTGTCACATTATTGAAGTATAGACTTGTAATAGATATAACCCTGAACCCTAAATTCCTTACTTTATGGTTGTTTTATGAGACTTATTATGTGTTTTGTAAATGCATGATAATTTTGAAATCTTATTATTTAATTTATGACTTTTATGTTTTATTTGCTTAAATTCAAATTCGTTTCAAGTTGATTTTTACATTGACTTGATAAAAGAATATTTAGTAAATGTATTTTATTGTATTGTTGGTAGCTTTTTGAGTAAGATTTGGCTGAGTAGAATATATATTGAATTAAATAATAGGTGGGAAGCCGCAAAAGCAATAATAAGATGTCAGTTTTTTTTCAGAAAAGAGACCTCAGGAGATCACTTTTCTATATTTTATTTTTAGAAAAGAGACCTCATGAGGTTGTTTTGTTGCATTTTATTTTCCAGAAAAGAGATCTCATGAGATCGCTTTTGTTGCATTTTATTTTCTAAAAAAGAGATCTCGTGAGGTCCCTTTGTTGCACTTTATTTTCTAGAAAAGAGACCTCATGAGGTAACTTTAGTGCATTTTATTTTCCAGAGAAGA
Source organism: Solanum clarkiae (assembly GCA_011800125.2). NCBI lineage: Eukaryota > Viridiplantae > Streptophyta > Magnoliopsida > Solanales > Solanaceae > Solanum > Solanum clarkiae. The sequence goes on along the minus strand of JAABOM020000110.1, from coordinate 18,950,593 downwards.
GACTTAATGAGGTCACTTTTTGTCTTGTGTGTTTTGAAAAGGAGACCTCATGAGATTTTTATTTATATGAATTTAAATAAATCTACCTCATGAGAATTCATCGATTCATGAGAGTTCATCGATTTGTGAGAGGATAGGCATATTCTATTAGAAAGTCAGTATTTTGGGTGTCTAGCAATGGAACATCTCTTTAGTCAATTGTTAGTGTCGTCAAGAAGGCGAAGCTCATGCGGAGAGAGGAGTTTGAGGACCCCAAAAAGGTCCGTACCTCTAGAGAATTCTTAAGTTCCTCATCTAGGAGCAGGTGTATGACAAGAGAAGGAGGATCATACCAACATTGTGGGGTTCCTATAGCTTTGCTAGCATCAGAGAGAGGGTGAGGAGCTCATAATTCTTATGGTTCGCGTCCAAGTTCTTCCAGTTCGTAGCAGAGGCCTACGATTGGGATGGTTATAGTATCCCTCCCGCTCTTTCACAACCATCATCTACCCCTAGATCATGTTATAGTTGCATATCTTTGGATCGTATGATTCAACAGTTCCTTATGCAGACTCATTCTAGGCCTCAATGTTCTTACTCACCAGCAGAGATCCGGCATCGCTAGCTAGAGGTACAACTCTGCAAATCAAAGGCTGGGGTAGAGATCATGTTTATAGAGGTAGATGCATTAGGGGCAGAGGAGCAGGTGATGCTTCTACACCTTCTGGTGGAAGAGGGACAACTTCTACTAATGGAGGTCAATGATGGCCATTGTTATGCTTTTCCAAGCTAACCTAAGGTTGAGACCTCTAATGTTGTGATCACAGGTATTGTTCCAGTTTGCCGTCAACCTACATCAGTGTTATTTGATCTTGGCTCCACTTATTCTTATACGTCTAGATATTTCTCCTTGGTATTTGACTTACCTTGCGATACTACATCGGTGCCTATTCATGTTTTGACACTGGTAGGTAAGCTCTTAGTAGTGGATTAGGTGTATCGATCCTATCTTGTGACTTTATCAGGTTATGAGACTTGTGTTGACATGACTATTTTAAATATGGTTAATTTGGATGTTATATTGGGGATGGATTGTCTTTCTCCTCATGGGGCTATTTTATATTGTTATGCTAAGACTATGACTTTGTCCATTCCGGGCAGATCGGGTATTATATGGCGAGATTTGACGGAATCCTATCCCAACAAAGTTACATCATATAATTAGGCACGAAAGTTAATGGATGGGGGTTGTCTTGCTTATTTGGCCTTTATTCGAGATATTGTTGTTGTGTCACCATTGATGGAGTCTATTCCTGTTGTTTGGGAGTTCGTAGATGTGTTTCCTTTAGACCTTCCTGGAGTCCCTCCTGATAGGGACATTGACTTTGTCATTGATCTTAAGCTGGGCACTAAGCCCATTTCTATTCCTCTCTACCATATGGCTCGGGCTGAGTTGAAGGAGCTAAAAGAGCAATTGCAAGACCTCTTGAGTACAAGGTTCATACGCCCTAGTGTATATCCTTGAGGTGCCCCTATTTTGTTCGTGAAGAAGAAGGATGACTTTATGAGAATCTGTATTGGCTATAGAACAAAGTGACAGTCAAGAACATGTGTCCCCTCTCAAGAATTGATGACCTATTTGACTAGCTTCAGGGTGCAGCCATGTTTTCCAAGATTGATTTGAGATTTGAATATCACTGATTGAGGATTAGGGCTTCTGGCATTCCTAAGACAACTTTTCGAACGAGTTATGGGCACTATAAGTTCCTTATTATGTAATTTGGGTTGACTAATGCCCCAGCCACATTGATGGAGTTAATGCATAGTGTATTTCAACCTTATTTGGATTCTTTTGTTACTGTCTTCATTGATGATATATTGATCTACTCTAAGACCAAATAGGATCATGAGCAACACTTAAGGATTGTACTTCAGTGGCTTAGCGTAGAAAGATTGTATGTCAAGTTTCCCAAGTGTGAGTGTTGGCTGAGTTCAATGGCATTTATGGGTCATATTTTGTCTAGAGAGGGTATTCGGGTTGATCCAATGAAGATTTAGGTGGTTCGGGGTTGGATTAGACCTACATCAGCCACTGAGATTCATAGTTTTATGGGCCTAGTTGGTTATTACAGGCGGTTTATTCAAGGATTTTCTTCTATAGCAGCTCCATGACCAGGCTCACTGAGAAGAATGCTCGATTCCATTGCTTGGATGAGTGTGAGGAGAGCTCCAAAAGCTCAAGTTACTGTTGACGACCGCTCCTCTATTAACTTTGTCAGAGAAGGGTATTGAGTTCATAATGTATTGTGATGCTTCTAGGGTTAGTTTGGGTGGAGTCTTGATGAAAAAGGAAAGGTGATAACTTATGCCTCTAGACAGTTGAAGACTCATGGTAAGAACTTACCCACCCATGACTTGGAGTTGGCATCTGTTGTGTTTATGTTGAAGTGATAGAGGCACTATATTTATGGTATTCATTGTGACATTTTCACCAATCATCGTAGCTTGCAATACATCTTCAGCCAGAAGGACCTGAACTTGAGACAAAGGAGGTGGATTGAGCATCTAAATGATTATGATGTGACTATCTTATATCATTTGGGTAAGGCCAATATGGTAGAAGATGCTTTGAGTAGAAAGGCTTCTAGTATTTGTAGTCTTGCTGTTGTTCAGGTGGAAGAACGACCCTTGGCTAAAGATATTCAAAGTTTAGCTAATTGGTTGGTGAAATTATAGCTTTTTGAGGATGATGGTGTACTTGCTTGCTTGGATTCTTGTTCCCCCTTCATGGATCAAATTAGGAGTTGACAGTTTAAGGATGAGAAGCTATGTCAGATTCGTGACAAGGTGATTAGAGGGGAGGCTAAGGGAGGCATGCTTGTTTCGTAGGGTGTATTGAGGATCGGGGGAAGGATTGTGTGCCTAAGGTTGGAGATTTGATCAGATTGATCCTAGAGGAGGCTCACTGTGCTAGATATTACATTCACCCAAGTATAACTAAGATATATCATGATTTCAGTCAGCATTACTGGTGTGGCATAAAGAGAGATGTATCAGAGTTTGTAGTCAGGTGCTTGACATGTTAGCAAGTCAAAACTGAGCATTTGAGGCCAGGTGTAGAGCTTCAGAGGATGCCCATCCCCGATTAGAAGTGGGAATGCATTGCCATAGACTTCGTGGTTGGCTTACCTCCTACAGTTGCTAGTTTTGATTCCATTTGGGAAAGGTGGATCGAATGACCAAGTCCACCTACTTTATTCTAGTTAAGGTGAAGTTCATAGCAGAGACGTTAGCCCAGCTCTACATCAGTCAGGTTATAAGACTTCACGAAGTTCTAGTGTCTATTGTATCAGAACTTGTTTATCTCCCACTTTCGGAGAGCCTTACAACATGGTTTGGGTACTCAGTTGGATTTAAGTATAGCTTTTCACCCCTAGACCAATGGACAGTCTAAAAGGAACATTCAGGTGTTAGAGGATATGCTTCAGGCATGTGTCATTAATTTTGGTACCTGATGGGATCAGCACTTAATCTTGATAGAGTTTTCTTACAACAACAGTTACCAATCCAGCATTCGGATGGCTCCCTTTGAGGCCTTGTATGGACGAAAGTGTAGATCGCCTATTAGATGGTTTGACACAATAGCTTTAGAGAGCATGGTTGTAGATATGTTAAAAGATGATCTAGAGCGGGTGCGATTGATTCAGAGTAGGTTGGTGACATCCCAGAGTAGCCAAAAAGCTATGTTGACAGGCGAGTTAAACCTTTGGAGTTCATGGTTGGTGACATGGTATTGTTGAAGGTCTAACCCTTGAAGGGTGTCATGAGATTCGGGAAGAAGGGCAAGCTTAGTTTGAGGTTTATTGGTCCTTTTGAGATTCTGGGTAAAGTGAGAGAGGTGGCGTACAGACTTGCTTTGCCACCAAACTTGTCTTCAGTATATCCTATGTTTCATGTCTCGATACTACAATGTTACATTCCGGATGAGTCTCATGTGATTTCTATGGATTCAATAAGTTGAGTCTAGATATGACTTATGAGGAGCAGCCGGTAGCCATTTTGGACAAGCAGATTGGAAGTTGAGGACTAAGCAGGTAGTTTTAGTAAAGATCCAGTGGAGCGATAGGCCCGAGAGTGAGGCTTTTGGGAGATTGAGACTGATATGTGTGCCCAATACCCCTAGCTTGTTTAGCCTTCTGGTATGTTCCTTGTCTCATGTTCGAGGACGAACATTATTTTTAGTAGTGGATGATGTAATGAACTCGAAGGTTATTTTTGGCTTTCTTGATAAAATTACCATTTTGTCCTTTCTAAAAGTGTCTTGGATCATTTTTGGTTGAGTCTAAAAGTCAAATTTTGAAAATCTTGTAAAAAGTTAGAATTTTGCTAAAGAAAGTGTTTTTAAAAGGCTTAAAGTTGAAAATTTTGAGTTTTGTGGTATTTTGAGTTATCAGTGTCGGAATTTAATTCTGTCTATTCCGTCAGATCTGAAATCTAACCTGGTCTAGGAGAACTTGTAGAATTGAATTCAAAGTTAAAACAAATATTTTGGACCGAAAGTTACTTTGTCAGTAGATTTTTGGATCATAATTTGACTTTGGTCAACATTAGGAGTTTAGAAGCTCGAATTGAAATTCTGACAGTTCCGGTGGTTCCAAGTGGTGAAACAAATGCTAGAAATGGTCTCGCTGTTACATTTAGAACTTCCAAGGTTAATTTGAGTATTTGAGTCTTAAGCTAGTTTAAACGATTTTCTTGAGTTCCTGGCCAAGGAGGTATCAAATTTGAATTTTGACGGTTCCATTGAGTTTGAAACATCATTTCTTGTAGGGTTCCATATCTGGTTTGTGTTCATGGGGTTCTGAAAAAATCTTGAGGGTCCTTTTCATGATATATTGTATTGTGTTTTAGTTGGTGTAAACTGAAATCTGGTGCAGGTGGCCTAGTGCTTCGCATTCGTGGGGTAACTCTCCGCATTCAAGGAGTGTGAAGTCCCCAAACCTCCATGTTCACGGAGTTCCTGTTTCCCTACCTTCCACATTTGCAGAGGGAATTCCCTCATTTGTGGAGTGTTGTCCCCACTAGTCTCCACGTTTATGGATAAGGCTCCGCATTCACGGAGCATTAAGTTGTCTTGAACAGTACGTCTCTTTTAAAATATCAAAATTAGCCATTTCCCCACCATTTTTATTATTTTAAGCTTCGTTTTTGGGAAATTCTTCAAGGTTTTTTAAGGCAAATCTCTTATGTAACTATTTTTTAGCCTATTTTTTAATTTTTATTAATTAAATTTAAAACATAACTTATAATTGGAGTTTTTAATCGAAGAATTTAGGGATTTTTCGGACTTTGATTTCCAATACTAAATTGATAATTTCTACCTCATTTTAACTCCATTTTCTAAATGGTTTTCACAGTTGAAATCCTTATCGAATGTTTTTATGAATTAATTTTAAGATTCAAACCACTTTTTCTAGCGTGGAATTTTCAATCATTTTACCCTTTTTGTAATTACCTAGTTGGTCATTTTGAGCTTTATCTACAAAAATTATTGTCTTACCCTTTCGAAAGTTACTTTGGGCCAATTTTGAACTATTTGTATTGTTGGAACTGAAATCCTGAGTTTTTAAAGATGAAAATATGAGTTTTGTCATTTTTGGAAGCTTAAGTTGTTGAAAATGTGAATTTTTGTACCTTTCTGAGTTTTGGGTGTCAGATTGGGAATCTGTCGATGCCATTAGCTCTGAAACATCAAAATTGGCCTACGAGAAGTTAAAAAACTGAAATAACAGTTAAAAAGTGGTTTTTAGGCCCAAAGTTGTGTCTTTAGTTGTTTCTAAAACTTAAGTTTGACTTTGATCAACATTCAAAGTTCGTAAGCTCGAATAGAAATTCCAACAATTCCAGTAGTTTCAAATAGTGAAAGTAATGCTATAGATGTCCTCATCATAATTTTTGGAGTTGCCGAAGGCAGTTTTAGTATTTTGAGTTTTAAAATAGTTTATTTGACTTGCATTGATAAATGTTTCATGGAGACCTCATAATCGAATTCTGATTATTTGGTTGAGTTTAGATTGTCGTATTTGGTATGGATGCATATTTGGATTGTGAAATATTCAGTTCGGATGGGTTCTGAGTGCCTATTCTGAGTTTTGGTTAGACTTGTGTTTAGCTAGTGCAGATTTTCTGGTGCATCCCTCGTTAACTCTCCACATTGGCGCCCTGGGCTTTACATTCAAGGAGGTGCACCTATTCCTTATTCACGTTCGCGGAGGACAGTGTTGCTCACCCTCCGCGTTTGCAGGTCTAGTTTCCCGTTTGCGGAGCATTGATGGATCCTTACTATCTGCGTTTTGGGACCCCACTTGCGTTCGTGAAGTATATTTTACCTGATCAGGTTTAGTATGTGAAACCTTCAGTTTTACTCATTTCTTCGAGCTTCAAGCTTTTTGGGTGAAGATTTTTGGAGAATTAATTTGGGTAAGTGTTTCCAACACTATTTTAATAAATTTTCATGATTTATAACTTGATTTTATCTTGAATTTCATGATTTTGAATATCCAAAATTGGAAATTTTTGGTGTTTGATTTTAAAACTTTAAAAGGTGATTTCTCATCTGATTTGAACTTGATTTTAGTGAGATTTTCACCTACGGACTCCATTTTTCATGTAGCACCTGATTTTAAAGTGAATTTCTAGATTCGGGAACTTTGTATTTTAGATTTAATTTTGATCATTTTGTCCCTAAGCTTAATTCATACCAATATGGGTATCAAAATGCACCTCTTGACGCATATTATCTATTTTTAATAATGACTGATCAATCCGAGGATTATTTCGTTGCTTAAGTTGATTGAAAGCTTGTCCACGTGCGGTTTCGGCATAGAGGTAGGTTCAGCTAACCGTCTTGAGACAGAATTTGAGTTATTGGACTTGTTCATATTATAATTGTAAGATTTTGATTGATTTATGAGCCAATGACATGATATGATATAATTTGATTAAAATGTGATACTGATTATGCCGAAAATTGAGTAAATGGCGATCCTATTGATAAATTGAGATGAAATAATGAGAATTGAGATAGTTTTGGATATCATTATGATACTGTGGTACTTGTGATAGCTTTTGGGATAGTGTTGTGATTGATTGGTAATAATTGTGATGAACTTGAGATTTGTGAGCCTCCTTAGGTACTTGTGGAGCCCTGTATTATTGACATCCTATTTATTGATGAGATAGTGATGATATGAGATATAGTGATGGCCTTGTGGTACTAGTTGATGCACATGGTATAGCCCGTTTGATGTGATGGCTATTGTATATTTCGATTGTCATATATATTGCTACTACATATATCCTTGAAAAGGATGCATTGGTATGCGCATATCTCCTAATTGACTAGTTGCATTTATATACACATATCTTATACTTGACTGGGTGCATTGGTATGCACAAATCTTATTCTTAACTAGATGCATTGGTATGCACACATCTTATTCTTGATTGATTGCATTGGTATGCACACATCATATATTTGACTAGTTGCATCGGCATGCACACATCTCATTGCATCTGTACTATTTGAAATATTATGATATATTGTGACATTTTATTATATGGCCTGGGACGCCATAAGACACTTCAATATGGGTCTGCGACGCCTCGAGATACTTCTGATAGTGGCCTCAGATGCCTTAAGATATTTGACTATATGGTATGTGACGCCCTTGGGTTCTATCTTGTAGTTTCAAGTCGATAGATGTGTACATTGACCTTTTCACGTTCATGATTCCACCTCATACATGGTTTGTGATGCCATTGTATTCATGCATTGCATCATTGATTGTATTTACTGCCTTTACTTGCTCATATTCATGTTTATATTGTGTACTAACCCTTTTGATGCAGGAGATAGGATTCTTCGTCATTACATACTTGTTCGATTTCTCTTACCCAGTCAATTGAATCTATTGGTAAATTTCGATATACTTACCTTTACTTTGTTTTCTCCTTGCAGATCAAGCATAAGGACCCACACAGGGTAGTTGATTCATTCTAGATAAGTAATTCATCATCTTACTAGATTTCAGTGGTGAGGCTCAGACTTCGAGTTGTCGTGGATCTTTGAGATTTCCTTATGTTGTTTCTATTTCAAACAGTGTATCACACATTATGAGACAATTTTGTATTTTCATTCTAAGATAGTTATATTTACCCTATTGTACTACTTTAAATGCTCTTGTACTCGTGACTCCAAGTTTTAGGATTTTGTATGTTATGATGTTATTTTCTTTCATTGCGATCCTAATTTTGGGTCGTGACAAGTTTCGTATCAGATCTTTAGGTTCGTTCGGCTGATGAGTCAAGAGCAGGGTGTCTAGTAATGTCTCGTGGATCAGTATGTAGACGTCCACACCCATTTTCAGGAGGCTATGGGGCACTTGATAGGAAAAGTTGTCTTTTCTTGCTTCATTTCATGCATTTCTTCATATCATATGATTTCAAAGTGTCTAATGTACTCCTTCTGTGCAGATGCTAGTTATTAAATCCCGACGATTGGTGGGAGAGCCAGAGTTAGCTAATGTGGTTTCCACTCAAGGTTGAGACAGGGCTCGTGATAGGGCCAGGAGCCGAGGACTTGCTAGTGGGGCAGCTCCACCCAGAGGACAAACTAGATCGGCTTCTCTAGAGCGTGCTTATGAGCCAGAGGGGCCTACAGATCCTATTATACCGCTCTCAACACCAGATGCTAAACCCTCGGTTCAGGAGTAACTTTTGAAAGTATTGGTTAGATTAGAGGGAGCACCTCCCGCCCTAGCTATTATCGATACACCAAGCATTTATTGGCCCTCCTATAGCTCTAGCTAAGCCAGCTATGATTCATGTGGGTCTTTACTCAGTTCCAATGGATGCCCCTATAACTGCTTTGGTTTTGCCTCAAACATCTAGGCCGAGTTCGGGTGCATAACTTCAGAGTTTGGCTATTGCTCCATCTATTGCACCATCCTTATTTATGGTGCCACCAACTTCTGCCAGCCCAGCCATGTCCACAACTAAGCAGAAAAGCTTTGAGCGATTTGTACGATTGGCTCCCTAGGTGATAAAGCTTATGATTTCCTATTAGAGTATCAGGACCGGTTATGTAACCTGGCCTTTCTTGAGTCGCATGGAGTTGTTTATACCTCTTACCGGTTATTGGCCTAACTATAGAGTGGTGGAGGTCAATTTTGTCTCGCCGACCTGTTGGATCTCCAGCCATGACATGAGAGCAATTCATAGAGGTATTCTTGGGTTCATACCATATAGCCTTCAGGACAATCGTCGGGACGAGTTCTACAGACTTTAGCAGGGTTGTATGCCAGGTTCTGACTATAAGGCTAAATTCCACATATTGTCTTGATATGTCTTTTCTAGCATTCCTACTAAGTTCTAAAGGATTCAATGATTTGCCAAGGGATTGGCAGAGTATCTCCAGAAGGCTACAACTTCCTTGGTGTTGGCTGGAGGCACATTTCAGAGTGTAGTGGATCACGCTCGTATGATAGAGCCCATCAGGCATGAGAGACAGGGTAGCAGGAAGATGTTTCATCAACATGACTAGTTTAGCGAACACCCTCCATATGATAGAGAGTTTCAGGGCCGACTAGTCCATGCAGCCATCCCAGCTTCAACAATGTTGACCGGCCTCGATCTACTCAGATGGGTTGTGATAGTTCCTTTGGTGCACCCTGATGTATTGTCAAAATACAACATATTTGATGCCTAAAACGTAGAATTTTGTGTGTTCTCAATGTGAATTTTATGGTTTTTATGTGCTTTTTTTGCAGGGAAAGCAGGTTGACATAATTTTGGGAAAACTTGCAGGGTTTGTTGGTTTTTTAGGACATACGAGACTCTCTATGAGTTGTAGCTCAGTCTACGAGTCGTAGAGGTGGTCTCGTAGGGATTTCCAATGCTTAAAGTGCAAGATTTGATAACTTGAAGGTCAGCCACACGAGACCCAGTTACGACCTGTAGTACCTTCTACTAGTTGTAAAGGGATGTCCCGTAGTGATTTCCAGTGTTAATTGAACTTGGACCAAGAAAGACAACTGAAGACTAAAAGAGGTTAATACAAGTCGTAAAGTAGACTACGTCTCGTAATGATATTCTGTATCAGTGAAATCCAAGATTGAAGAGGCTAACCACAAAAGCCCGATTACAGCTCTTGACACGAGTTACGAGTCATAATTGTGACTCGTATCAGGCGCCGACCAGTTTTTCTAATTAATCTATGGACTTGTTTTTAAATACTATATAGTATATTTTAGATTTTTACCCGCAAGTTCTTAAGAGATTAGAGAGAGTAGACAAAGACATATTGAGAGCACGAAACTTTTGAGTATTCTCTTAGGGTTTATCTTTGGAAACTAAATTTTGGAGATTAGATTCACTTGTGGATTCATTACATCTTTCAAGCTTGTGATTCTAAATACAAAGTGGGTTTTATTGTTCTTTAATCTCTTTGGCAAGTGCTTAACCATGTCTTCCATATTCATTGTTTATTCATTTACCCAAGCTATGAGTAGTTAAACCCACAACTTGGGGTTATAGGAACCATGAGAATCTAACTTAGAAAACCCGGATTATTTGCAATTCTTGAGTTGGATATTTGCATGTATTAGCCATTTCTCTTCATTTTCCATGTTGTCTAATGGTGGTCAATATTAGATCCTGCCTAGTGTCATGATCTCGATCCAGGTAGTGATGAATTAGAAAAGGAAATGGTTAACAAAATTCAATGATGTGTTCTCATCTAATCAATCGAACCCGACCAAGAAAAGATTGACTGGGATAATGGTAATGGTTAGCTTGGCATGCTATCAAGACCGACCAAGTCCTATAGTGAAATTTGACCTTCATCTTTAGAAAAGAGCTGGAAAAACCTAAATTACTGTCCTGCATGCAATGTCCTAATTGAGAGTTGTGTTATCTGAGGAGATTAAGTGAGTGACTCATGGGGAACACAATTATCCAAGTTGCTCTCCAATTTGATTGTCTCTCCTTTTTCTCAGTTTAGCTTAATTTTCTACCAATTATTGCAACCCCCCTTCTTTTTGGGAATTGAGTTTGTTAATTCTTGAATTGTCTATTGGTGAACCAAGTTACAACGTCCCGTATTCCCTAGGGGATTCGACCCTAACCTTAGTTAGGTTTTTACTTTGATGATCACTTTGACCTTGAAATAGAAGCATATCTTGAGCGTGATCACACCAGGCATGGTGGCTTTTCTGGACAACCATCTTAGAGGTAGGAGACGAGAATGTTTTGAGTTGTGACTAAAGAATTTTGAGTCTAGGCCAGACTTTGACGAAATCAAAGTCATGTGAGGTCTAGAAATATCCAGTAATAGATTGAGAATTAAATTGTGGTTTTGATTATTGGAGTTGATAGTCAAGATGATAAGAAGATAGTGTGGCTTTACAAAACTAAATTCGGGCGCGTGAAACTCCCAAAATTGACCTTAACGCAAAGGGTAAGTTATTAAATGTCATGGTTTGAGAGGATGTTGTAAATTTGGGATCGGGATGTGAGTTACAAAATTTCTATCTCTGTGCAACCCGCTATGGTGGGATAATTTTTGCTATGGTGGCACTGCCATGGCAGGGTAAGTGGCCTCTATGGCAAGATAGTTGCGAGTCTTAAATCGGAAAAGTCTCAAATTCATTCTTATTTCTCCCACTTTGTCTTCTTCCAGTTTTTCACTTGTTCTTTGCAAGAGGTAAGTTAATTGTTTCCTTAACTTGTATTTTAATTCCTAGACATTAGATTTTAGGGAGATTATTACTAGACCAGGTGTCATACTGACATACTAACTATTGGATCGGGTGTCACGCCAACACGCTAACTATTTGGTACGGTCCCTTGAGAAGACCACTTGTTGATTTCTATTGGGACTGATGATTATGTTGGTGATATATTGAACATGAATTGTGAACTTGTTGTATTTTTCTATATGTGTATGTTACTGTGTTTAGTTGCCTGTGTATATCTTATTTAATGAAGTAGCTGCAACTAATACTCTGTTGTTATTTTTTTACTATTACTGCACTTTTTTTTTATTGAGTACAGAGCATCTTCAGACGGTTGTAGAGAGACCTCAGTTAGGTAACCGTTAATTCAGAATCCAAGTGTGAGCTAGCATCTTTCAAGCTATTATGAATTGCCCAACTATCTTAGTCCGCTTGTCCGGACTCAAACCATAGTTATTTTCATGTTGGTCTTTTGGGGTTGCATTGTCAAGACTTATAGATAGAATTTTGGTACGTTGACTTTTAGTTTCTGGATAGTACCTTATATTGTGTAAGTTTTCATTGATTTTATTGAAACTCGATTATCTTCCTATTTAATTTGCTTCTGTAACTTAAAATTATCAAATTGTGCTAGGTTAGCTAAGTTGTGTTAAGGTATTGATTCTCCCATCGGAGGATTAGTGTTGGTGTCCTTTCGGGGTCGTGACATGATTAGATTGTAATAAAAGAAAGATAGGTGTTTTTCAAACTAATATTGATAGTTTGTGTATCTAACTCACACTTTTATCATTTAGATATAAAACTAAAAACAGAAAAGATTATTTGGTGTATATTTGATACTTAACTTTTTTATATAAATTTTATTTTTTAAAAATAAAAAATTTCATGTCATCTTTATGCATATTAAAAAAAGGAGATTAGTAATTTTCCTGAAGTTCGGTGTTCTATCCGCCCCTGCCTTGTTGCTCTGCATCTATAACATTGTGAGGTGCTATCTCATATCTTCTACAAATATCTATAAATACAAGCCATAGAGGCCTGTGTGAGTTGTCGTGCTTATTTTACCTCTCAGTTCCATAGTTGAAGCTCGATCGATTGCCAATGTTGCCGTTTTCAGGGTTTTGCACACTTTATGTTAATCTTCGCCTTTTCTTTATGTGGATTATTTGATGTGTGAATTCCTCTATCCAAAAGGCAATGCGATAAGGATTGAGCAATTTTGATTTTGGTGCTTAAGATTTAGAGCCAAGGGCAGTTCAATAACATGTGTGGACTAAAATCAATTTTTTTTTAAAAAAAGTATTACATTTATTTAACTTTTCATATATTTTATTTATTAATATTTTTTAATTGATGGTATAATATTTCTTGTGATATTTTGCAAGACAAAAGTAGATATGTATAAATTATTGTACGTAACAACATAATTATTTAAATCTCTTTTATTGATTGTTGTTTCTAAAACTTTTTCAACAAGTCAATTGTTATAAAAATTATCAAAAACTTCTCTAGAAGTATTTAAAAATTTAAGACTTCACTTGATTGAATATCCAATTAGAGCATTATCTTTTAATTTATATAATATTTCATATTACTTTTAATTACAAAAATCAATATTATAGTGATTGTTACTTTTAGAAGACATTCAAAGTGATAACAATTTTTAAAATTTAATTATTTGATAATTTAGTTAGTTTGAGCTTGAAATGGTTTATAAAATATCTCATTAAATTGAAGACAATCTAACAAAATTAATATTTAAATATGGTTGATTCAAATTGAAATGAATTAAACAAATTAAGAAATATAAAATATTCATAAGAGATAACCAATAAATTATTATTCCCTCTATCTCATTTTAATTATCATGATTTTTATTTTTAACATCAAACTATATAAATATTGACTAACATTTAAACATGTATTTATTGACATTAAAAAAACAATATAATAGTATTTTTTTAATTAATAGTAACAATAGATACATATTTTTAATATTGTAGGGTAGGGCATTTTGTTGTTTCCAAGTGTGCTATCGGTCTCACAATTTCCATTTTACATCAAATCGGGTCGTCTCTTTTTATGTATGGATCTCCTTCATCTTCACTCTTCTGCTCAGTGCTTTGGTTCTTTGTTTAATCGAACTTATTGCTTTATTGCGTCTTCAGATGTATATATATGTTTTTGTATTTGAGCTTCGAATTTTCGGGGTTGATTCTTTAGGAGGATTTGTAATTTTGAAGCGCCTACTTTTTGGGGCCTAGAGCCACTGGTTTAGTGTTGAGCCGCCCTTGTTTAGAGCACTTTTCATTCAAGTTCTGCCATGGAAACGGCCATTCTCAGCTCTTATACACCTCTTTCCACAACAGCAACCCTCAGGAGTCGAGGCAAGTCTGTCTTCTACTTTTTTTCACACATTTGTTTTCCGGTCAAGGCAAGTCTGAGTTGCTATGTTTGTTTGTTTGCGTAGCTTTAGTATTATTTTCCTCGTTATGAAATGAGTGTCACATGAATGAATTTCTAAGTTAATTTTCCAGTTGAGGCGGCATTGGTTGCTACCTCTCGTGTGTGTGTTTGTTATAAAGGGAGATTGTGTTGGAATGGAGAAAGTAATAGAGGGAGTTCAGTCCCTTCTTGCAACAAATTACAGAAAATAATGTAGGGCAGGATATTCTAGAATTAGTCTAAGTAAACAATGAAGAAAAGAAAGATGAAAAGCATTATTTATTGCGTCAATGTGGTCCCTGATTTGATAGAGCTGGCTGATATCACGTGTTTTGCAGTGTTGGCTCATTTCTGAATTCCAATTAAGCAAGATACAAAGAAAGTTCAGCATGGAACCAGATTAACTGGAGAACTAAAATAAGTTATTCACGATCACAACTAGAACACTCTGCTGATATAATCTACAACTGTCTTTCTCTTTGGCGTTGGTTTTATGTAAATTAGATATGACTAAAAAAATGTTACTATTACTTTAATTTGATGAATTGGAAGGCCTTCTCTGTGTGTCTGGAGTAGAATGATGCATAACTGAAGGAATGGTTCTAGCAGGGTATATTTGGTAATTACACTAGAATGCTCTAAGGTCAGATTCTGAAACTCAACATGTACGGTATTGCGAAGCAGTTGATCTCTTTCATGATCTACTCTTATTCAAGTTAGATTTCCAGGTTCTGTTTAGTTGACATAACTTTATTTGGCTCAAGGGTGTTATCCTATAAATGCAATTATCATTTAAGCACTTTTACATGGGGCTGTAATTATGTTAATACCTTCCTATGAAAAGAAATTGTTAGATTTGTAATTTTGGCTATGAATTTTGCATAAGTTTGACTGGAATATATATATATATATATAACACACATATATATATATATATATACATACAGACACACACACACACGCACACATATGTATGTATGTATGTATGTGTATATATGTTAAACCTCTTGCTTTTACTGTATACAGATTGTGGCAACATATAACTTGGAGTTTGTGTTGCTTCATCAGCCTATTACTCAAGCTCTATGTTGCTCTTCCTGGTAGAAACACATTTAAGACCAACTTTTGTTTTTTTTAACTTTTGGCTAGCAGGAAAGTTTGCTGGATGTAATCTCCACTTCTATAATTTGCCACTGAATAGAACACACATTCCTCTCAAGTTAAAATTTTCTGAATCAAGTAGAAGCCATTTTTGTTCACGGAAGGGACTGATATCGTCTCATGGAAAGAATGAATTATCCAGCTATTTCACTCATCAACTTTCAAGCAACTGTACAAGTATCAGGGCAGCATCAGGAGAAACACTACATTATGGACAGTCTTCATCAGTAAGTGAAGATGAGGAAGTGTCACCAACATCTACAGATGCCAACAAATTTGTGTCGTTGCTGCCTAAGCAGAAGCAATTTAGAAATAGATTCTTGAACTTAGTAAGAATGGGTTCCGTTATGGACAATGCTGCTGAGTCTTTTTTCAAGAGTAAGATAAGGAGAAGGCTGTTTGTGACTGCCATGTTAATTGTCATTAGTCGTATAGGATATTTCATTCCTCTTCCAGGATTTGACAGGAGATTGATTCCAGAAGACTATCTTACCTTTGTCTCGAGATCTGTTGGTAAGTCACTTTTTCTCTAGACCGAGATTTTCCTAGCTAATGTAGTTCAGTTTTGAAGTAAGTTGGTTAAGTTTGTTGGTTCTTCAAACTCACTGAACGTAGTGTCGGAAAGTGGTGAAAAAATTATTATCTTTTCTCCCATGTAATTATCACTAAACCGTCCTTGCAGATCAACTGGGTGATTCCACTCCAGAACTTAAACTTTCTCTTTTCCAACTTGGTGTCAGTCCTCAGATTGGGGCATCCATTCTTATGCAGGTCAGCTTTCTTTCACCAGATATAAATTTTTCAAACTAGGATATCAAATTTGGCTTACTCTTCTATTTTCTATGTTTCATAAGCTATCGTATTATGTGAAAAGAAGTTCTTGTTTCCCATGTTCTGCTTAAATAAATGTATTTGTTATGTTGGACCATCAGAGGGATGTATCATAATATCATTTCTTCAATAGGTGAAATCTAAAGATCTTTTTGTGAACCTTCATCTCTATTTAGTATATGTATTATGCAAGTGCCGGGTGAAAAACGCACCGAGTTTCCATCTGCATGCCATTAATGGGTTTCTTGTTTATAAAAGTGTCATGACCCTGACCTGCCGTGATTGGCACCCACGCTAGTCCTCCGGTTGGAGAACCATTACTATTACCCAACTAAGCAAAACTAACAAGAAATAAGCCCTTTTTTTTGAGACAAGTAACGTGTATTCATCGGCATTAAGGGTATGCTGGCCTCCTCCAAAAGTGTGATTACTTAGATAGCTAATTACAACAAACCTAGGAAATCCACAATCTGTGTTTCATCTACCATACATTGCTCTTTACACCAAAAACATAAAGCAGAAATGCATTTTCCTTTGATCTTCTGAATGGAGTTTGATCTGCCTTTGAAGATTCTCTCATTCCTCTCCTTCCATATACTCCATCATATGCAAGTTGGGACAATTTTCCACCATCTTTTTTGGCTTTTGCTCCCTCCCCTTCTTCCAACAACTCAATAGATCAGATATTTGCTCTGGCATTGTCCAGCTTTCTCCAGCCAAGGTGATGAATAAGGACCAGACCGGAGAGGTTACCTTGCAGTGGAGGAAAAGGTGGCTGTTTGTTTCAATATCTTCCATACAAAGACAGCATATGGAAGCTAAGTTTGATTTCCTTTTCTGTAAAGCTTCATGGGTAAGGCATGCCTTCCTTACTACCAACCAAGAGAAACATTTCACCTTATTAGGTGCCATGCTTCACCAAATAGCTTTCCAGGGGCCTCTTGTCTCTATCTGTCAGCTCAGAAAGGCCCCTCCTGTAGACTCTACTGACTGAGAATTTTCCATCTGTGTTGTGACTCCATCTGATGATACCAGGTTCAGTGTTGGTCCCTGTGAAGGTTCCTATCTACCAAGTAGAGCAGTGACCCTCTCAGACTCTCAATCATTCAAAAACCTCTTGAAAATTAGGTTCCACCTTGAATTGTCCAGGTATTTTTCATTGTGCTGTTTTGGTTGGTGCTGGTATTGAAGAGGGTGGGGAAAGCGTCTTGCAAAGTGCCCTGACCATTCTAGTTATCCTTCCAGAAACGGATTTTCCTGCCACTGCCCACTTGGAAGGTAGCCCTTCCCAAGGTTGATCCAGAGGGACCTAATGGTCCTCCATAATCTTGCTCCATAAGTGTCTCTGGATAAGTGCACCACTGGCCATTTTGTCCATATTTCTGCAGTATTACATTCTTCCACAGGGCTGTTCTGTCTTCAGCATAACTCCACAACCATTTTTTGAGCAAGCTGCTATGTTGTAGAGTCAGATTTCTGACCTCCATACCTCCATGTTCCTTGCTCTGTTGCACTTTGTTCCATTTCACTAGGTTGTAACCTTTATCCTCCTTGTTGCCATGCCATAGGAAGTTTCTTCTCAATTTGTCAAGAAGTTTGAGTACTTTGGCAAACATAGGGAAGAGGGACATCACATAGGTTGGTAATAAATCTAGCACAGAGTTGATTAGAATGATCCTGCCTCCTAAAGATAGATGTTGTGCCTTCCACATAGCAAGCTTCTTTTCTGTCTTCTCAATGATGTCATCCCAAATCTCTAATGCCTTTTGTTTTGAGCCCAGTGGCATTCCCAGGTAAACAGTTGGCAGTTTCTCCATTCACATCCTAGAATGTTGGCTAGTACCTAAATTTGAGTGACTTCATTAATAGGGAAGATGTTGCTTTACTCTTCACACTTGAAATTGCTTCAAAGAGTACTAGCATTAATCTTAAATAACTGATCTGTTCACTGGTAGCATCACAAAAAATTATTGTATCCTCTGCATATAGTAGGTGACATATCTCCAACACCTCTTCTGTCTAGTTCCCTACTTTGAAGCCTTTGAGCCATCTCCTTTGTATTGCAATCTTCATCATATTATTGAACCTTTCCATGGCTACGATGAAAAGAAAAAGGGATAGGGGGTCTCCTTGTCTTAGCCCTCTTTTTGCCGGAAAATAACCCACAGGTTCTCCATTTATCAGAATTGAGAACCTAGTAGTTTTTATGCAGAAGCTAATCCAATTTAGCCATCTTCTTCCAAAGCGCATTTGGCTAAGGATACTGAGTAAGAACTTCTAGCTTATGTGATCAAAAGCTTTTTCAATATCTAATTTGCACATCACCCCTGGTTTTGAGCTTCTCAATCTAGTGTCCACACACTCACTTGCCACCAAAGCTGCATCCATGATTTGCGTTCCTTTAATAAAGGCCATTTGGTGAGGGTTGACTGGCTTATCTATCACTTTCTTTAACCTTTCAGCAAGTACTTTGGCAATGATCTTGTACATTCTAGTGATGAGATTTATTGGTTTGAAACATATAAGCATTTAAAGATGTGCAAACAGGTTTAAATAGCAATCAAAGTTGAGTTTCCATAAACTCAAACAAAATGATCCAAAATAATGCGGAAAACAATACCCTAGAACTTGAAAGTCATTATAGTGCAACTCTATTCAATAATTTGAAATAAGAGGATGCAATCCCTAGAAAAGATAAATAAATAATGTCTAGAAATATCCAAGTCCTAAACAAATAGACTAAGATTTAAATTGAACCCACAGTAACCTGAGAGAGCTGGTTCACCCTTGAATTCAATGTAGCAATCACCGAATTGAGGTCTGTCAATAGCCGCTTGAAGATGCCTTGTACTCAACCAAAAAAAGAAAGGGTAAGTGCAATATCACGACACATAACAACAGTGTGCTTGTAGGAAAGTGCAGTATCAGGACACATAACAACAGTGTGTTGGTAGGATCATACGACTATTCCAATAAGCTAAATATTTACAGGTAACCACAACATAGTAAATTATACAGAAAGAATAACAATTTACCGGTCAACAATGAGATAGTGGTAAGGTCTGCGTACATTTTACCCTCCCCAGACCCCACTTGTGGGATTCCACTGGGTATGTTGTTGTTTATGCTCAATATATCAATTCCACAAATTCAATCTCAAATGCCACAGTGAACGATGGTCCTCTTGTAGAATCACACCCAAATAGTTAGTGTGTCAGAACTTGACACTTGATCTAATAAATGTGTTGGAACATGAGACTCAATCCAAATATGTGTCGGAATGTGACACCTGACCGAATTATGTGTTGGAACATGACACTCGATCTAAATATGTGTTGGAACGTGACATTTGATCCATAAACACAATCACAATGACAACCACAATGAATATTTTACAAACTTGCAAAATCAAGTAACATGTTCATTGCATACAATTTGATCATAGATAGTCATTTGATTAGGTTCGTTCAATTATTCCCTATTCACATACATGCAAGCAGTACTAACTGTAGTTAACAAGCATATTTAACACAAACGGGCATTTAAATTATCACCTACCTCGAAACAAGCCTTAGGAATCTCTAAAGAATTGGAAAATTCACTTTTTTCAAAGCCTTGTCTCGTTTTTAGTTTAAAATAACAAGAAATACAAAGAATCAAACGAACAATGGCCTACAAAATCTGAATTATATCAAAATTCTAACCCTTGGCCACTTTCAATATCCTCTTCCCCCCAACTTGGGTTTTTTCCACCATTAGTTTCTGGTCAAAACTTTTCCCTAAGAGAATTTTCATAGATTAGAAGGTCTAGGAATAAAATTACAAGTTAGAGGAATGATTAATTTACCTTTATCTAAGAAATAGGTGGCAACTGAAGAAAATAGCCCTTGGTCGCTTCTGGTCTCTCAAGAATGAAGTGGGAGAGATAAAAATGGTTTTGGGACTCTTCTGACTTAAACTGTGAGTGTCTTGCGATGACGCCACTTATCCCGCCATGGTGGCCTCACCATAGCAGGAATGATCCTGCCGTGGTGGGTTGCATGGAGATAGAAACTTAGGATTTGCGTCTCAAACCTCCATTTCACAACACACCTTCAAACCTTGATGTTCTAAAATCAACTCTTTGCGCCAAGATCAATTTCGGGAGTTCTACTCGCCCGAATTCAATTCTGTAAAGCCGTATTGGCTCCTTATCGTCCTTTTTTTTTTTTGGAGAATCAATAAGCTTGTATTCTTCAGCATTAGGATATGCTGGCCACCTTCAAACTTCATCGCGCAATTACAAATTTCCAATCAACTCTACAATTTGATCTACATCCACTATACATAATTGTTTACCCCAAAAAGTAAAGATACTAAACAATTCTATTTTACTTTTTGAATGGAATTAGATCTATCTTCAAAGCATCTTGCTTTCCTTTCTGTCCACACCTCACCTTACTCAAATTCAGTCCCAGTCTGGCCTAGGCTCAGAATTTCCAAGTTACTGCTTAGGAGATTTCTTGCCCAAATTCTTTCCCAATTGGTTAGCCATAATGATGGGACCAGGTCGTTGCAAAAAGTAGAAGGAGAATCGCCAGTGGAAAATGCCTAAACTGTATCTACATCTATTAAAGTGATTTCTAAAAGAGAGAGAAGGAATCTTGGAGTTGGAAATCATTTGAGTTGGATCTATAAAAAGGAGAGGATACTATTTGAGTTGGAGAAACGTGAAAATAACAGCCAAACTTTGTGCTGTTCAAGATAATAAGAAAAGGTATAACATAAGCTTACTTAGTAAGTGACCCATTGCAAAAGTACCTTGAGCATTATTTCAACATTTGTTATTCATATCTGTCGATTTGCTTAGACCATTCTATTAATGTTTATCTTCCTAAAAAATGAAAAGATTTCTTTTAAAGGATTTTTATAGAGGTGGAACACAATGTGTGTGCTGTTTAGTTGACTAATATTGTTGCTGAATGAGCGAGTTATTCATGCGTCCTTCTGGTTTGAGAGACCAAGGCATATGAAATTGTTGGATTCATCTTTCTGTTGCATAATGCCTCAATTTTGTGCTGAACTAGTGAATGCCAACTTTTCTGTTCAGGTATTATGTCACGTTCTTCCTTCTTTAGTGAAGCTGAGAAAAGAGGGCTTAGATGGGCATGAGAAGATCAAGAGTTATATGTATGTATAGTTTTTTAATCTCAATAAGTGAGATGGGTTGTTCTTGTACTTTGGTGGTCAACTTCTTTATGTTGTCATCACAAAACTCTCACATGCTTATGTAACTTTGGATCTATTTTAGTTGGTGGATCTCGCTTGGTTTTGCAATTGTGGAGGCTCTTATTCTCTCTTGTCACTCACTTCCATATTCAATACATGCTGCCAGTCATAGGTAAGAAGTACAACATTTTCATGTACTAAGCAGTCACGGCCTACTTTTGCTAATTTCATTTTCATTTTGCACAAAAGGTCTCTATTATTTTTATTCTGTAATGTGGGATTTCATTTTCCGGTAACATCATTCTAACTCCATTTCCTCTGTGCGAAGTACCTTTATAGTTGTCTATCTTTCTATCCCAGCTTCAGAAACTTAAATGAACTTTGGAAATTATAAAACCTGTTTTTTTTTAAATAATATTCCTGCATGCTATTCTAGTTTTTAATTTACTTTAGCTGATCTGTTTCTTAAAGCACATTGTTCTAGGTAAAACTTGACAGTTTTATTTGTGAAAATTTTTAGAAGCCCTGTAAGGCAGGATGTCATAAATTCCTTGCTTTTTCCATTCTATCTCACATTACCAGCCTTAATTGTCATCAATGTCTTCCTTATAAGTCTACCATTGTCCTTAGCTTAGTTAGAAAAGAGCAAAGCAAGGGCTTGAAAATCTCCTCTGGAAGTATACCTACCTTCCTCCTTGTTTTATGTTTGAACTTTGAATTTTGACATAAATCATTAAGAAGGTATATGTCCTATGATTTTGAAAAGGTGGATTGAAGTATGGTTAATTGGTTCAGGGAAATTGCTCTATGAAAGATAAGTCAATGATTTATATGCTCATGATCAAAATCAACAAATTGAACCTCTTGTATCTATCAGAAGTAGGTAATTGGGCTGCAACATTTGTTTTTTGATCATTTTCTAATAAAAATTTCATAGATTTCTAATTGTTTCGAGTTTTTTTTTTCTTTTTTTGTTTTGTGGGATGAAAAAATATGCCTTGAAATTTGTGCATTTTCTGAAGCTCGAAGCCCGCATCCAAAGCTCTCTTAGTGCTGGTTTTAAGTTGATGAAATCTCTTGTTACCTGGTGAAAAAGGAGGAATTTTTTAATTGGAATATTTAGAAAATTAATCTTCCATGTGGAATCTTTCTTTTTGTGTGTTATTCGAAGAAAAATCCCAGAGGCTCTTCAATTAGCTATTGTGTTTTTTTGTGACTCAAAATGCTTTTCGGTATAATGGCCTTCAGTATAATATCATTGAATTGTTTTCCACATTCTCAAGAAAAGAATTGTTCCTGTTCCATGATAAATGTAATGCCAATCATCTAACAGTTGAGAGGGTTTGCAAATTATTGTTCCTTATCTCCAGTTGTTTAGGTCAAAGTTTCTTCTTATGATGTTGATGTATTATTTGCATGATATTGTGTTGGCCAAAATTAGTACCGCTCAGAGTGACCTTCATTTTGTTGCAGGGTTAAGCATGTGTTGATGACTACGTCCCTTTTAGTTTCTGGTGCAATGACTATGTCATGGATCTGCGACAAAATAACAGAGTCTGGATTTGGTATTTGTTTCCTTCTGTGCTTCTTTCTGTATCTTATTTTCTTTTTTCTTTCTTCCTTTTTAAACATCTTGGAATTCTAATTCTACTTCTTTTCCCCAATTTTAGACATTTTCATGTTAGTCTGTTAGAGACAAGGTTCCTTATTCCAAAAAAAGAATAATGGAAACGGAGTTGCACAGGGAAGAGTTCAAAATAAATGGTCAATGACCTTTTGAGTTTTGCCAGTTGTGTTTAAACTTTACTTTAGGGGACGTGGATTATGCTACGAAAGAAAACCTAGGTCCATTTGATTGAAACATAAGTAATAGTAAACTAGTGACATTATGAATCTTCTTATCTCTAATGAAAGTTAGTATCACTGGCTGTTGAAGTTGTTATGGCATACTTTTGGGGGTCCTATTATAATTCTTTAGTTCAAATCTGAGATTCCAAGAGTGTTTGAAGAATTATGTAATTGACTGAAATTGGCTGTGCATACTTGCTATATCTACTGAGGAATCTGTAACTGGCTGAAATTAGCCAACCCCAATTAATTTGGTAAGGAAACTTAGTCCATTGGTTGATATAACTTATAACTTGTTGATAAATTTGGTTAATTATTCCTTTTATGTTTCCTTGCTCTTCCCTTTTCATGTTTGCTGATGACTAATGGATGGTTCAGGTCAAGGATCAACTTTGATTATTTGTGTGGGCATTTTGACTGGCTACACAGATACGTTGCAGAAAATGTTAACTCAAATATCAGGTTGGTTACAAATGAGATACTGTAGATTCTTAATTCTTCCTGATCATTGTACTCTATTGGTAAGGATATCCCCATGTTATGGATGAGAATTGATTCCTTCTGTCCCAAACCCATTTTTAAGTTGTGGAGTTTGGTCATGATCCGAGAAATAGTTAGAAGTACATAACGAGAGAATTTGATAAAAGGATTGAATAGTTCAGTCACTCTAAATTCTTGTTTAAAATTTCCTTCATCCTTGCATACACAGGAAGTAGCGGGAGCTGGTGGCTATATGTACTTGCAGTACTAGGTGTTTTTACTGTTGTTACCATGTGGGCTGTCGTCGTTAGTGAAGGGTGCCGGAAAGTTAAGCTGCAGTATTATGGTTTTAAAGTTGCTTCTGCTGCAAGGTGACTTGAACCCTGAAATTATGATGATTTGCATTTCTTTTTATTGGTAGCCAGATTTTCTGTTGTCAAGTATTGTGAAAGCTTTGTATGTGTAGTTGCATGTCTTAATGCTTTTGTAAATGTTTTTACAAGCTAAGATTTCGGGGGACTTAGATGATATTATTTGAGTAATAATGGGAACTTAAATTGAGAACTGACTAGTACTATCGTAAGATGTGAACCACTGCGTTCCAGTGACTATCACAAGGTGATTGCAAAAATTGGCCAACTACAGTAACAACTTATGAGATGTCTGGTCACGTGATTGTAAGATAGTTGAGTTTGCCGACATGTCTCCGATATTTGCTAGGATCTTTTAGAGGCTCCCCTTGTCCTGGAATAAGTTTAGTATTCAGTGGTGAAGCTAGAATTTCCATTAAAGGGGTTCAAAATCTAAAAGGCAAACACACAAACTAGTCGAAAGGGTTCACTCTACTATTTATACATATGAAATAATTTAAACACTATATCAATAATATAATTTTTCGTCGAATGGGGGTTTGGATGAACCTCCTCGCAATAAGGTGGCTCCGCCTCTCTTAGTATTTGGATCCATAGGGTTGTCCATATGTTTGCAATCCAACATACCAGCATCTTCCAAAAGGTCTAAGGCATATTTCCTTTGCATAATAGCAATACCATGGCTAGAGTATGCCACTTAAATGTTTGGAAAGTATTTCAGCTTGCCCAAACCCTTCATCTGAAAGTGTTGTTTGAGTTGAACAATATACCTTTATGATAATCTCATGTGATAACAATATCAAACATAAACAATTGAAAAGATATTATCGTGAGATGAATGCTTATATAATCTGGACTGATCAGCTTCTGTTCGAATCATTCAAACTGTTGGACAACAGCTTGAAAACGACCAAATCATGCTCTGGGAGACTGCTTGAGACCATAGAGAGATCAACAAAGTTTACTAGCTAGTCTAGACCACCCCTGAGCTACAAACGTAGTGGTTGCTCCATATATACCTCTTCTTCATGTAGGAATGCATTTTTGATGTCCGCTTGAAGAAAGGGCCAATGATTTATTGCTACCATAGAGATGAGAAGACAAATAGAAGCCATCATGGCAACTGGTGAGAAAGTTTCCCCATATTGATGTCATAAATCTGAGTGCATCCCTTTGCAACTAGTCTAGCTTTGAGACGATCAGAAGCTTTATCTGAACCTACTTTGATTACAAATACCCAACCACCACCAACTGTGGTTTTGCCTTCAGGTAAAGAAACAAGCTCCCAAGTACCATTATCATGCAAAGCAATCATTTTCTCAATAATAGTTTGATGTCAACCTGGATGAACTAGTGCTTCCGCCACAGTCTTGCGAACTTTGACTGTTGATAAGCTAGTAATAAAGGCATGATATGAAGGTGATAGGCGATGATAACTTAAATAAGCATAAATTGGAGTTTATTGGGAGTAGTTCTAATACCTTTGCGAACAGCAATTGGAAGAGCATCTAACAAGTGCTCAACTGAAGCAGAAGACATTATTGGAGCAGGATTGCTCTGTGTACTTGTATCAAAGTTAGAAATACTAACTGGATTAGCAAGCTCAGAAGGAGGTTGAGGTTGTCGTGAATAGACCTTAAGAGTTGGAAGTGGAGCTGGGGTTGGAATCGGAAGGACGGATATGGCCTTCTAATTTTCTGTATTAAGAGAAAATACGGAGAGGTCTTGAAAAAAGTAACCTGTGCAGAGTCGAAGCATTTTTAACCTTTTTGTAGAAAGGAGAATACTCGAGAAAGACACTTAAAAGCCTTGCCCTGAAGTTTTATCTTGTCCTGGGGTAAGGTTATGAACAAAATGGGTGCAACCAAACACAGGTGGAGGAAGAGGAAACAAATTTTGGTCCGGATAGAGGACTGAGTGTGGACTCGGGTGCCACAAAACAGATGAGGGCTTACGATTGACTAATTAACAAGCAGTAATTACGATTGACTAAATAACATCCTTGTGACTCATGTCCTTTTCCAATCATTGGTCTCGTACTCCGGTTCTGCACAAGAACAGAATCATCAAGGAAGGTTACAACACATGTCTGGTTTTTTGTTAATTTGCCAATGGAAATAATGTTATATGGACATTTAGTTGCCAAAAGGATTGATTTAAATGTAAGAAGGCAGAGGATGAGCTAAACCTATCCCTTTTACAATAGTCTTTGATCCATTGGCTAAAGTACCAGTAGAGAGGGTAGAAGGGGTAGTAAGAGTAGAGATAGTCTTTTTGTTACCAAAAATATGGTCAGAAGCACCAGAATCAAGAATCAGTTGTTCCAGAGATGAAGACTATGCGACATAAGCAAAGGAATTACCAGATTACACTGTGCAAGCAGCTGATGAAGTTGATGATTGTTGCCTTGATATTTAGTACTGAAGATAGTCTTTATAGTGTGCTCCAGTTAAAGTGATGGATTGGGATGATCCACCCTTGACATCAGGTGTAGGCAAAATACCATTTTCGTTATGAGCCACATTTGTTGTGTTGAGGACGATGCTTATTAAATGGAGGCTTACCATGGGAAGCCGACACTCCTCTCTTACATGCCCTCCCTTATTATAATGAGTGCAATGTAAGAGGAGAAGCCAACATTTCTTTCCTACATGTTCTCACTTATTGCAAAGAGTGCAGTGCTTATTGTTCCTCCATTTTCCTTTTTTATCCTCCTTGACAATTGTTAATTTAGACAACCATGGTAGATATATCATTGGAATTTACCTTTGGTGATGAAGATGTGATGTGTAGTAATCTTGCAAACACTTCCAAGGTATGCACAAATGAGCTAGAAAAGATTTGATAACGAACTAAGGTTAGGTCTTCTCACAACCCAACCAAAGCCAAACCCATAATGAACCTGTCTCCTTGTGTTTTCCAATCATCCAATTTGTGAGTAGAAGGAATAAGACAAATCAACTTATCGTTTAAAGATTCTATCTGACCCAAATAACTTGCCATGTCTTGTTGAATTCGTTGTAAATGAACAATATCTGACACAACTTTGTAGATGAATTGTATATCATTTGTATACAAAGTTTGGCTTTGTTTCACACTTAGCAACAAGTCTTACAAGATTGAAAAAATTTAACAACTTAGGATCAAGAGAATTCCACAAAAGACTACACAATTGTGCATCTATTTTAACCCAAGCAGATCTATCAGTTGGTCCATATTACTATTGTTTTTGAGCAAGTGATCTTTGAATCCTTGACCTGCAAACCACAATCTACAAAGCTGCCCAAGAGATGTAATTACCACTACCATCTAACTTTATTGTAGTAATTGCAAATGATGGTATAGAGGAAACAATTAACTTGAAAATTTGATTTACCATTTGGTTATGAGTCATTTTTGGTCACAAAAAGAAGTACTGATGAATTAAATAAGACCAAGTCATTAATAGATATGAGAAACAACATAAACAACCAGAGAGAAGGAAAGAACCAGATGTAAGCAACCAGAGAGAAGGAAAGAAAAGAATTTAGACAGAATTAAAATGACCTTGAGAAGGAGAGAGGTGATATTCAACAGTTTTGATATGGTTGATTTAACAACCAGTTGATCAATCCCTCCCCTTTCTTTTTGAGAAGGGTCCCTCCCCTTTTTTTAACTTTCAGTTTCTGTTACTGAAAGAAAAGAACATTCACAGAGAGGGCAAAAACACCTACTAGCTCTGATACCATGTGAAATTAGAAGAAAAAGAAGAAGAAGAGATATTGGAACTGAATTCATTGATTATTCCCTCAAGTTGATGGGCTTAAATAGTTTTTGCAGATGTAAATAAGGTAAGAGATTAATAAAATATTACACAATTTCTTAACTGCCTAAGTAAAGGGATAGGGAATATTGTCATATCTACTCTATCTAATTAATTATGTATCATATTTAAATATTCTCATATCTAGACTATCCAATTATAACATAATAAACACATCTAAACTTCCATTATGTTTGTATATCTCTCAATTCAAGATTTCATCTTCATAATACTGAAGTAACTGCTTTCTCTTGCATGCTTGATCATGTGTAAGTGAGTGCGCATAATAAAAGGATATTAATGTGCACCGTCGTATTTGTGTGCATAAGGATGTACTTCTCCACCAAATGGAAAAAAATTGTGACTGCGCTTGAGTTTGTAGCCTTGTAGAAGAGGATTGAACTCTTTGTTTCACTTGATTGTTATTTCACGTCTGAAAGAAAATGAATTTGGCTTGGTTGTGCTTGAGTTTGTAGCCTTGTAGAAGAGGATTGAACTCTTTGTTTCACTTAATTGATATTTCACGTCTGAAAGAAAATGAATTTGGGTTGGTTTTGTTGATGATAAATTATGCAAACTTGTCTGGCTTGTGCCTGCCTGCCTGCCATATAAGTATTACTCGCACACACACACACACACACACACACACACACACACACACACACACACACTCACACATATCGTACACACACTGAGGTATACAAAAAGAAATTGTCCAGATGTTACTTGTGAGAACCTGAATACCAGGATTGGAATTAGATTTTTTTATTTGGCTTGGGATTTGGTTACAACTTAAATTTGTGCTATAGAGGAATATAGAAGCCAGTTATTGTAGAATTTAGTTCCTTTTACATGCAGAGATATCTTATACTCATTTGAGAATTGTATATTATATATTGGCATCTGATTTAAGTTACTCATCTGGAGCAGAGAAGATTCTCCAGTTCCAGTGGTGGAGCCCTATATCCCGTTCAACATAAATCCAGCAGGAATGCAGCCTATCCTTGTTACCTCTTATCTGTTGGCACTTCCCG
Source organism: Solanum clarkiae (assembly GCA_011800125.2). Lineage (NCBI taxonomy): Eukaryota > Viridiplantae > Streptophyta > Magnoliopsida > Solanales > Solanaceae > Solanum > Solanum clarkiae. The sequence goes on along the minus strand of JAABOM020000110.1, from coordinate 18,921,639 downwards.
GCATCCTTGCAAGGTTACTTTATATCAACTCGCGTAGATTACTGTCATACCACTACTTTAGTGGTGGTTTGCATATAAAATAGAAAACTCCAGTGGTTCTTTACCAATGTTTTAGGAGTAGGACCTTTCCTACATTAGTGATGTGGAGCCAATATTATCCTGAGCTTCAGTATTTTGAGATTTTCAGCTACAGCTTTCTAAAACATACTTTCTTTGGCAGTCTTTTTGGTTCAAGGTTTTGGGAACACATCAGAGATATTTTGAATCCTGACACTTCTCATGGGGCAGATCCGTGGGTGTACTATACAGTTTATGCTTTCTTTGTTTTCCTCTTCAACATATTTGACATTGTAAGTTGCCATTTACTTAGCATGCAGAAAGTAGATTTTAAAATGTTACATGCACAAAATATTATTTACTTGAAGATTGCTGTTCAATCGGAGTGGATGGAACATCAATGGAATCAATTTAATACACTAGGTCCTCTTAGTAAGGATGTTTCTGGACTGAAAAGTTTCAATCTAGTCCTCCGTTGGATTGAATCACTCCAGTCGTTAGGGGAATCCAAAATACCAGTTGGTCTATTAAAGGTGAAAGAATAAGCAAAAGATACCCAGACTTGCTGGTGAGTTTACCATCTTCAAGGCAGATGTTGGAAATAGAAATTGAAATTAACCTCTTAAGATTGCTAATTAGGTAGCCAGGAGGTCAAAAAAGGATAGAAGACCACAGGAGGCTGAGTTTTCTTTGAAGAAAAGTAGGGGGAGAAAGAAAAGTCATTTTAGTAAAGATGATGTCATATAGAAAAGTTATTAAACACTGATTATTTGATGTCAATCTCATATCAATTTATATGCTTCTGTCACTTGAAGAAAGAGAAGCTTTTAAAAGGGTTTCAGGGATATTCTCTCTTGCTCAGTTTTACTAAACAGTATTCTTGTGACCAGGCGAACATGCCAAAAGAAATTGCTGATTACTTAAACAAGATAGGTGCTAGGATTCCGAGTATAAAGCCTGGAAAAGCCACAATTGCATATCTGACGAAGATTCAAGCTTCAACGCGGTTCTGGGGTACATATCTTCTCTCTCTCTCTCTCTCTAAATGTTATTTCTTGTTGTGAGGTTCACTAACTGATGGTACTTTTCTTTTTTATTTTATTATATTGTTGTGCAGGTGGTCTGTTATTAAGTGTTTTGGCCACCACATCCACGATTCTAGACCATTATTTGCGTTGCATCAATGAAGGATATGCAATAGGATTGACATCTGTGCTAATAATTGTGAGTTATGGTTTGTGGGCATGCATATTTTCTTCTGAGTGCACAGAGATTCCTCTTGCTCCTGCCAATAGGCTTTCTAGCCAAAGGTTAAGGGAAAAGCAAATGAAAAGAGGAACAAAAAGAATGTGACGTGGAAACCTTAACTTAATCGTTTTGACATCACTTCTAGTGATTGTAAGTTTATGGTTTTCTGGCATGAATAGTTGCTTTCTGAAAACACAGATCTCCTTCTCTCCCCGACCAATTAGGCTCTCTACCCTAAAAGAACATGATGCGGGTGCCTTTACTTAATCTGTTTCAAGGCGATTTAATTAGCAAATATCTCTTGCTTCTACACCTCTTAATCTATTAGGGAACTGATTGAAGAAGGAAAATGACTTATGTTATCTTTTAATGGATTCCATATTCTCTTTTAAGCAACCAATTAGTTCTTGGACTCCCTCAGTTATGCACTTGAAATTGGTCTCTTATAATTCCTTGGGGAAGTTAATTGTTTCATCAATTGTCCAGCCGTGGCATAAACCTACTGTTGGATTGCTCTATAAGAGAATTGAATCTATATTCAGTCAGTTGGGAGTCCTCCCAATTCACACCTCAAGTCCCCTCGTTCTTTTAACACGACTGCTTCTCCATGAATTGTTCCTGAACCAACTGTGCAATAATTGTCTTTGGTCGTCCAAATATCTCTTTAGGCTTATTGTAACCCCCATAATACCATATATATGTGGTATGAATTCAACTCCTCGAAAACAGTAGTATCTATGGTGTGTGGGCTATCCAGGATCGTTTTACTGTTGATCTCCTAGTCTTGTCAATTCCTTCTAAGAGGAGTGTTCATGTAGTTATCTGCTCTACATTTTGATATATATACAGAATGTTCTTGTAGTTATCTGCTTTATATTACGGTTTACATGCATCATGTTGTGAGGCTATATTGTAAATAGCAGGGAATCCATTCCCTCATCTTTCAGAGGGCTGTGACCTAGCCTTGCGTCAGCCAAAAATTTAATCCTCTGTCCATTGTTGTGTCTTAAAAGTAATATATTTATATTGAGGGGTTGATTGGTAGATTATTGTCAGTTTACTAGGCAAATATGAAATTTTACAACCGTTTCAAAGGATTAATAGTAGTGGCAAGCATGGCTTAACGTTAATGAGGTAATTCACATGATTTTTGAGCCCCCAATGATGGGATATCTATTCCTGATAGCAAAGGAAGTAAACTGCAACTGAAACCATAAGGAGGTAACATGTAATTAACCCATATATATAGACAGTTTTTCAGGTTGAGTACAAACTCTGATTCAAAGATAAATAGTTTTTCAGAAGTTGTCCGGTAGTTTTTTCAACTCTATTATACTCCTGGGAATGTTGTGGAATTGTCATTGTCATTCAGATGTCGTGCTGAAATGTTTCTTCTTCCCGCCTTCTGCTTCGCAGGTAGGTTCGATTATTGAATTGAGAAGATCTTATCAAGCATATAATGTAATGCCAAGTCTAAGTATGGCGTTGAAGCGTTATGGTGTATGAGATTGATTGATTGGAGGATGGCTCTATTCGAGGTATATCTACAGTGTCATACATATATTATAGGGTCTGTACCTTATGACTTCTTTCATACATTACTTCTTGTTTGTGCAGTAAATGGGATTCAGCACATGGTTGCATCATTGGTGTTGAGAATATTGTGCATAGTCTCTAGGATGTTCCTGAGTGAAATCTTAACTACGAGCCAACTTTAAAAACTAGGAAGATCAAAGATGTTGCGATCAGCCAACTCCTCTCTGTGAAGACATATTTTCCATATGAAACAAGTAAAACGTAGCCCATCCTTTGGCTGACAGAGTAAACCATCTTTATCCTTTTTCCGTTTAATTTTCTTTGTCACACTTCAGTTCTGTCATATATGATTAGATGAGTTTTTCCAGGATGTTTATTACCTGCATAATAATATATATAGAGAGTTCAATGAAAACCATTCGACCCACTAGCTTCATAAATTAGTTGGACTTCTACGTGCAATTTTTGAATTTTTGCTGATGACAACACGATTCATCTGCTTCCTGAATTGTGTTTCCAGGATACTGGATGAATGGATGACTAGCACGAAACAACTGAATTTAGGCAAAGACAAGAATGCAATGGAGGGTTATCGATTTGTTCACAGAGCATCATTTGGCTTTCGTACATTCCAATGTTGACACAAACTGATGAAGTGCTGTCTGAGCATTAATAGAGTTCAAGTTACCTGCAGAATAGGCATGCTCTCAGTGTATATAATTACATTTTTGTTATATTATTGTAGATGGCAAGTAAAAGGGGATGTGATTTTGCTTTATTTTTGAGGGGATATGTTTACAATCTGCTTGTGCCTGTTAAAACGTATGCATCAGTGAATTTTTAACTACATTTAGGGGATGAGGAGTAGCTCGTAGGCGAATACTCCTTTATTTTCTCTATATTTGATGGAGTTAGAAACAGTTCAATGATGTGTTTTCCTCCAGAAAATTTCCATTCTTCTCCAAATTTATTCAGAACAAAAGAAAGGAATGAACTATTTTCAAAGTGCTTTAATTTCCCTTTCCCTCGCTAAAAGTACTCAGTACTTCTGTTTCCAGTCACACTAGAATATTTTTATCTTTAACAATTGTTAGGAAGCATTTGCCCGTAGATTCTAAATAAATTTTGCTTTATTTGAAATTTATGAAGTTGGACTAATGATTAATTATATATTTTGTAGAGGAGGAATGTAATATATGAAGATTGAGTTAGAAAACAGGTTTAGAGCATCTTACCAAATCTAGAATTCAATTCCAAAGTTTGAGTTTGAAAATTTTATAACTAAACACATGCTTTAAAGTAGAGTAAAAAATTACCTTTTTAAAAAAGTGAATAATTCTATGATCAAATACTCAAATAGCTTTATTCTCTTTACATCGAGTGTTCATGTTTATGATTCAAATCAAGTAAGTTTGTACCAAATTTACTTGACAAGAAAGGAAGACTATGAAGATGACATAAAAAAGAGTGTAGCTTGAGAAACACCGATAACCTTTGACTCGTTGCGGAATAATTGATTTTTATTACTTATTAACTTAAATAATTTTAGTTGTTTGATTGTCTAAATTGTCATCTAATCGATGAAAGTTTAATTGTTACATTGTAATTCTCTTTTTAAAAAAATAAATAAAAAAATATAATTTCAAATATAAATTAGGCTCGGTTAGTTGGGAACAAATTATTCCAAAATTAATCATCTTGGAATTAGTTGTCCAAGGCTTATCAATCTATTTTCAATGTGGGGTGAAATTATTACTACAATTTCAAAATAGCTAGTCTTTTGAAAAATTATTCAACAATTTTATCCCAATCAAATATGAGTAATTCATCGTAAAATTAATTTTCAAATTAATTATCCCTTATGAATAGTGCCAAACGTTCTATTTTTTTAAAAAAATTATATATCTGAAACTGCTTTTCAAATGTTTTTTTAGCCTTTTCAATACATTTACCAAGGTATTTCGTCATTTAAGCACTTCCTTTTGTGTTGGTTCCTTTTGACGAACCAATAGAAATATCTTTGTAAGTAACGGCTCTTTTTTTCTTTTTCATAATAAAGGGAAGAGAGAAACAGATCGGAAAACTCAAAAGGCGAAACTGGAACCATCGCGCTGAAAATGTCAATTTGAATTTTCATTAGAGCTTCATATTCTGCACATACAGAGGACTAAGCGATGGAAGAAGGAGAAGGAGAGGGCTTTACGGTCATTGAAACAGCCTCAGATACTCTCGATAGCTCTATCAAATTCCATCTTGTTACTGACATCTTAGGTTTTGTCCTTTTTATGCACCAGCAAATCCCTTCGTAAGTATACTATTTCTCCATATTTTACTGATTTGATTTTTTTTTTGGTTGTTTGCTTAAATCGATCCTCTTTCTGTTGTTTGTTTGATTGCGCAGCTTACTGCAGGATCTTACTCTTGAATTTGACGAAATGAACGCTAAATTTGCCGAATTGGTGACTGAACGCTCCTCCCTCGATCTCTTTTTACTTGTTCAAGACTTGGTACACATGAAAAAATTATAACAAAGTGACAATTTTATTGTAAATATTATTATGCTAAAATGTGGATGTTCATAACTCCACCATTATGTGTAGCAATACCCACAACTTCACAACTTCCTCATTGATCTCCTATTCCCCATAATCTTCCCCACATTTTCAAAAGGTTAACGCCTTGTTTAAGGCCACGTTACAACTACTCTCTTGTAATAGTATAAATAAGGTTAGGATAGTTGATGAATGAGACACTTGAAATATACTTGGAAGAAAGAAGTGAGTGTTCTCTTGTTTTCTCTTACTTTGTCCGCTTTCTTCATTACTTATTGTTACTTTTAGCTTTATTTTACAATAAATTTTACTATATCATCATTTAAATATAATGAATTGAATGTTTTGGGAAATATAGTAGAAAATAATTATAGTTAATAATAAGGGTAACTTAGGAACCAAGTGATAAATATTGTCTTGATTTTCCAAACCGGGTAAGTAAAAGTGGATGGAGGGATTAGCATTGCTGCTACGTTATGGGGCGATTTGACTTTGGGGAACATATATTTGTGACTTTATTATTTCATATGACTGATGTACATTACAAGTATTCTGCCTTTTTTTCCAAAAATGGTCATAAGGCTTAAAGTAAGGCACCTTGTTTTCTATGGAATGGAATTTTGATATTCAAAATTCCATATAAGATTTACGAAAGCTGATGTAGTAAATCAAAACAAAATTTAGCTTTATATTCTTTTGATAAAGCAAAACCAACCCTAACTGCTTATTTTGAGTTTTGAAGTATGTCATGAACACATATGGTGTCTGATATGTACTAAACATAATTAGATACTTAGCTTTTCTTAATGAATGTTTAGAACTCTAATTCTGTTTGTGTATAATGTAATTAGGTGTCAGGTTACATTGTATTATAAAGCATTTTCAACAGAACTTGGCTAAAACTCCAATAACATTTGGTAGAAGCAAATTTAGTTGTTAGGAAAGAGACATAATTACTTGCTTCCGAAGCCATTGTTATTTTCTTTAAGCATCCTTTACACTATTCATATCTCTTTAGGCTTGGCAGTATGACCTAGTGCTGACTTTCTTCTAGGAGACGGCTATTGTACAGGCGGAAACATGCTCTTTACGTAGAAATCATGCTTCCAGGAAGAGGGAGGTGAGGATGGGAATAAGGAGACTGGATAAGTTAATGAGCACTATATCCAGTCTCAGGACTGCTCTTCAATTAATGATCACAGAATATCCTGCTATTCAAAGGGTTATTCTGATTCTTGGGCCCAGTCCTCTGCGTCCTCTTAATGTGTATGAACTCAACTTTTCGTGTGAAACAACAGCCTCTGGAGGGGATTTTACTAGGAATCGAGTTGTGGAAACACTTTCAAAGAAGGTTTCTTTGTTTGTTTATTATGTTGCATCTCACATTTCTATGTAGATATATCTGTATATATCTTGTGTACATGAATTTTGGGTTTCTGTTTTTGCACAGGCCATTCGGGTCTTAGTATCAAAGGGTGCAGGATCTGGTTCCTCTGCAGGTATTTTTTGGAAATTACTATCCATTAGATGTATATACGTAAAATATATCACTTCTGGGCATTCATTGCTAATGCTCATATTTATAGGTCCTACCAAGTTGTTCCTCTTCGTCGAAGCTCCTTCGTCAACTAACTTGCATCTGCATTTTCTTCCAAAGAGGGATTTTAGGTACAACAAAAAGGTAAATTCCCATCGGCTGTCTCTATGATTCTAAATTATCAGAATTTGGTTCTTCAGCTGCATATTCTCCTGGTTAGCATTCTTTATGGCAATTAAAAAATGTTTATCATTATTAGCTGGTCCAGCTGTGCTAGTCAATTATTTATTGTCACCAAGCTTCTGTAATATCGATGTGATGAGAATGAAATCTTTCCTAGGCTGATGCTCTGTGTTGAAACTCCCTCCCATAACTTCACTTTCTTCATAACTTTCTTTGCTTTGCAATGATAATGTTTAGTTGATTGGTTTTACATCCCTTCTCTTCCTCACTTCATCTTGTTTGTATGCTTCTCACAAAATTTGAACAGTATCTGGACCAAGATCTGATGTAAGTGAGATGATGGAGCTTGAAGCACCTATTAACTCTTAGGAGGTCGTTTTGTAGCATGTATTAGAAAAATAATGCAAGCATTAACTTTGTGTATTAGTAGTATCTTGTTTGCTACACTTTTTTTGGCCATGTGTAACTAATTAACACTCTATTGTGTATTGAGTAGTGTATTACTAGTACATGGAAATCCATGGTATTAGTAATGCAAGAAAATTTAATGCATGCATTAACATGGTCAAAGACTCAATTATACCCCTCAAAACCTGTTTTACATCTTTTCCACCATATTTGTGGAAGGTGTCTTTGTAAATAACTATTTTTAAAAAATTTATACAAATCATTCTATTTTTGGTACACCAACCAAACAATGCATAATAAATAATATGTACATAATTAATGCAAGCATTGTTAACACACTCTATTTATCATTATTCGTATACACTCTACCTTAATAAATAATAATCATCCTTTGAGAGTCCATCATACTTCTAACTTCATTGCTCAGCCTTATAATTATGAGCATCACAACATTAATCTATCTTCTATAAATATTTTTCCTCACAAAGCAATTTGCATGTTTTGGTGCAGATAGTGCCTTTCAAAGTGCGGTTTAGTGATCGAACCAAAAATCTTGAAAGAGAAGCATGTGCTGGTGATACTCACACTGCAAAAGCAATCACATCGCATAGTTCTAATGTTGATGATGTTATCTGGTATTTCCAATTTTCAGGATATGATAACTCTGAAACTTTTGTCCTTTTCTTGTTGACTATGAAGATAAATCCTTTTTTAGTCTATTCTTGACATTGCTAGACAGAAATCTGCCTACAAAAGAAAAATGCAATCTTTTGTTCAACATGTTTTATGTTTCGATAAATGGGGAAAGAGTTTTTTCAATCCTCAGCATAAGATTTCAGTTTTACTGTTGGCTGTGCAGATTGTCGTTGGTCTTGAAATCTAGTAAATCAAAGAACTTATGATGGCTCTTATCGTGGGTCTAACTAAAATGGCAGTTAAATATCGCTAATAAGTTGAGTATTATTTGTTTTGTGATCCTTCAAGTTGGTAAGAACTTTGTTTCAACATTTTACCTTTTTCTCAACCTGCATCACTGAGATGAGATTTGAGTTTTTGACCTTTTCCCTCTGGCTAGCTAGTGCCAGTCAGGTTTGGAGTGCTTAAAACATCCTGTAAAAAGCCTATGAGAGACATAGAAGGAGGCTTTGATCAGTCTCGACCATGTTATGATTTCACTAGCATAGTACATAAGGTCATAGAGATGTGATAAGTTTTTCACTATAGACTGTTCTGTTAGCAGTACACTGGGTAGCACTACAACAATAGCAATTTTATTTTATGAATCAGCATTAAATATTCCTCCTCCTGAGACAATCTATTGACTAAATGATGCTTTTGTTGCCTTCTTTATGGTTTTGGTTTGAATTAATTTGTGACCCAAATGTTATAAGCTTTCTGGCATTCCTACTTTTTTTCCTTTCCGGATTCCTATGTAATTTTTTGTCCGACATTTCCGAACTAGTGGGGACCCTTAAAAGCAATGTGCTCGGACTCTTCAAAAATGTGGACGGGTTTGTGGCAGATACTCCAAAATCAACTTGGGTGCGGCACATTTTTAGAGAGTCCGGTTAACATAGCTTAAAAGTGTCCATGTAATTATCAGTTGGATTAGAGCAGCAGCTGAATGGCCTTTTATATGCCTGTGTATTTCCATGTTTATGTTATTTCAACCTCAGGTTTAAGGCAAAAAATAATGTTGACATAAAGGGCATTGCTGAGAATACAGTACTGTATTGTTACATTGGCATGGTCCACCTGTGCTATGCTTAATGATATTTACTTCAATGACTTGTCAGGTTTCAGTGTCGGCATATTATCAAAGGCTTGGCTTCCAGGGCATCCCCAACTGAAGAGTGAGAGGTTAGCTTCATCGCCATGTAGTCTTGACTTGTAGTAGCATAATGTTGATATTGATGTCGACCATATACCTTTTCCTTAAGTTCCTTTTCCCTATATTCGAGTGTACTGATATTGGCCTATGTTTACGAGTGAATCTGAACTTTTACTAGTGATTGTTTCTGGGGTCACATCTTCAGTTACTGAGTTGGTGGGCTCTTTCTTTATAAGAATTGTGAAGTTCTTAAGATTATAAGTACTCCAATTCAAAGAGAATAGGATTTAACTGTAGTAGCTGGTCATAGCTCACATGCCCGCAACTTTATCAATCTTAAGGCTCCCCCTTCGTCATAGGTCAAATTGAGGATGAAATATATGTACTAGTTGTATTACTAGTAGCAATTCCCTGATAGTGTCGACATATTTCACAGGAAATGCCAACTAGAATTACAGCCTAGTGTTCTAGAAAAATAGGGGTGGAAAGGGGGGCGGACGCCGCGTGCTACAGGAGATTTGCAATGAATTTTTTTTCTTTCTTTTTTTTGAACTTCTCCTTGCATTCTCCAGAAGCTAACATCACTGCGTGCTTTTGTCCAGAGAATTTTTTAAGTTGGAAAAGTGAATGATCAGTTGGCTAGGGCTTCCTTCAGTTTCTGTTGTTTGACCATCTTGGCTCCTAAGAGGATTTAATCAAAAACGGAAAAAGGGTCAAAATTACCATTGAATTATGCAAAATAAATTAGTTATACCGTGTGTTACATTTTGAGATAAAAAATATCTATACTGTTATCCTAAGATACCACAAATGCTCTCAAGAGTCGACATCAGTGATGTGGCAAGCCACATGATGCTAATTCTGTCACCTAAACTTGCCAACTTGAATGGTACTAATTTAAATTCAACTTATAATTTAAATCCTAACTCATTTTTATTAGACTTGACCCACTAAAATTAAGAGGAAACATTAACTTTGTTAAAATGATGGAATTGCCGGTTACAACCGTTTCCTGTCCCTCTCCTTATTCATGATATAGTTTGATTTTTTTTGTTGTATATAATTTTTGATCAGGGAAGAAAGATTTTGAATTTCTTATCCAATCACAAAAATCCCAATCAGAAAAAGGCAAGAATATACATCCCAAAATGTGTCTTTTCTGTTGATGGAAGTTTATGCAGAGATGAAAGTAAGGAAGATAATGACTAAATTGGAAATTTTTTGGTAATAGAAGGTGAAAAACTTCACGAGATGTTTGATTGGGATACTTTTTCGCAATTTGTTTGGAAAGGAAAAAGAATATGATAATAATATCAATAATCATATGCAGGAAGTAGCAGAGAAGCATTTGATCAGAACGGAGATGGTTTTATTGATTTTAATGGGTCGGATCTAATAAAAATGATTAGGGTTTGAATAATGAAATTGAATTAAAATTTAGTAGGTGTTGCTTGGCTTGCCACATGGCTTGAATTAGTGTTATGTGGCTTGCCACATCACTGTTGTATATTTTTTAGAGTATTGTGGTCCCTTGGCTAACAGCAGGGGTAATTTTGATTCCTAAACGTAACAAAGGGTATAAATGATCTATTTTGCATAGTTCAGGAATAATTTTAACCCTTTTTCAAATTTAAAATAAAAATATTTGTGAGTTCGCACGTCTATTCATAATAGATGAGGCCCTTTGAATCATTTCCTTCGTTATTTTGAACTTCAAATCCAAGATTATTATTATCTACGCTCGGAAATCATCCTTCATTCGTTGACAAAAGGATCATCCTAAGATATTCTATTTCTCATCTTTTTTTGTTTGCTCCTGCAAAACAAAAGGATTGAATTCACAATCATTGAGGAAGGATTCTTGAAAAATTACGGATTAATAATCTTTTTTTAGAAACTGAATGGATCCAATTTTATACATACACAAGGAAAAAAAATCAAAAAAGAAAGAAAATATGTTTTTCTTCTTTTATTACATAGGAATTGTGTGAGATGAATGTCTCATGCATAGCTTTAAATGAGACAAAGAAGTGCAGAATTTTCTTTTCAAGGACTATCCCACTCTAGTCATCGCTTTGTTCATTGCACCGAGACATCTATAGGATCATAGTTTACTTCATTCTATTTGTCTTGTTAAATTGTTCACAAGTTCTGTCAGATTATATGACTTGGTAGTAATTTTTATTTTACCTATCTTGTTAAATTGTATATCATTGTTATCAAAAAAGTGGAAAGCGCAAAAAAACTTTAGATTCTTTGGGGCTGTAAGTGCAAAGTGCAAATAAAGTGTGAGTTTATCGAAAAAAATGTGCAAATGGAGAAAAAACAAATAAATATGTGTATATGTAATTCAAAACCAATAATCACAGTTGTGAATAATAAATATGGATAATTCAACTAAAGTAATTACCAAAAAAATGGTCATTCACTTTATCCAATTTATGAGTGTATCATAGTATATTAAAGACTTTGTTTTAGACAAAATCATCTTTTCATCATTTTTTCTTAATTATTATAGTATTATTTTAATGATATTAAATATTAATTATATAATAAACATAATAAAAATTAAATGAAGAAGATGTTCTTATTATAAACTAATTCCTACAAAAAAATCTTTTCCCAACTAAAATAACCTTTAAAAATTAAATAATTTTCTTATACTAGACTCCTAAAATATATGAAAACTAAATAATTTTCTTCTATCAGACTCCTAAAATTACCAACTATATTACTCCTATTGAATGTGAACATTCTTGTTTCTTTTAACTGAAAGTCTTGTAGTATTTTTTCCCCCTATCACGTGACCTTTTGGGCTAAAGTTTCCTCACAATTAATTTATTTGTAGTTTCTTTAGGTTTATCTTGTCAAGGAATCGTAATAATAAACACTTCTAAACGGTTTATAATTTTTCACAAAAAGGTTCTGTAATAATTCTATTTAAGTACTATTATTTTGATCATAATTTACACAGAAACACAGGTTCTTCTACTTCTATGTTTTGTTATTATTTTGATATTTTGATTTTAATTTTAATTTTGATGATTAATATTTGAAAAAATGACTTGATTTCGAAAGTATAAACCAAATGTTATGCCGAAAAATGATCGGCTTTAAAATAAAAATCGAAAATTATTTGAAAATCGAGAATCAATCTAAACTCCACTAATTTGAACAAAATTAATTCTTGAAATTCGAAAAGACACAGAGTCGCCACCTAATTTTATGGATAATTAGGAAACCATTAAAATATTTTAAAAAAACTAACAGAAAATCCTTTAAAATTCAAAGAAATGAGTTTGGGTTCACATTTTCATTTCAAGAAGGTTTTATGCACTCGAAATGACCGCTAAATGCGGTTATCCAGCGATTAAATGTTTGACTAACTTTGAAAATATTTGACTCAAAAAAAATGATTAACTTAAAAATGATTAATTTTGGATGAAATAAGTTATATCGAAATAGATTGATAAACTTAAGGAGTTTAAATTGATTTGACTATCCTAAAATCAATTGACTAGACTTTAAATAGAATTGACTAATCTGACAATTGGGGTAAAGTGTAAAACCCATTTTTTATTTACTCGTTCTTTCCATTTTTATCATTGTCAATATTATTATTATTATTTAAAGAGAAATGTACGTATAGATATATATGTATTCGTGTGTATATATATATACATATTCTAAAATAAAATGACATAAATAAATTTTGACTTATTTGGGAATTTTAATTAGATTGAAACCTGTTAGAAATGTTAGAGTTAGACAAACAATCACAAGTAAATAAATTTATACAATAAG
>JAABOM020000110.1:18860292-18894076 GCA_011800125.2 Solanum clarkiae | reverse complement strand
TCCTTTTAAAACATTTTACTAATTCTATGGACTTCCCTGTTAGTGACCCTATATTCCACGATGCTATCCTTAACTTGAATAAACCCATGCCCCTCTTACCACCCTTACCCCTAACTCCTGACCCCGACTGATGACATGACTCTAGTCTACCATGAGATCTTGACGCCACTAAACTAAGAACTATTAATTCTGTAAGCTATAAAGATAAAAAATACAATCTAGCGAATATACAAGTAAAACAATAAGAAAAACTACCAATCAACAGGTATACAATAATATACAACAACAATATATAACAATATACACAATACATAGCAATAATATACAATAATATATACAATAGGCAATTATTCTATCAACAGACAATCAAGAACAGTCACTAAAATTATGCACAAGTTCTGTATAAGCAGGAAATATTAAGCTAGAAATATTGCAAGCAAAACAAGGAACAACAACAAGGAAAATGTTAGATATACAAATAGGAAGTAAATGCCAAAAAAAGAAAATCTGACGGAACAAGAAGTTGAACAAAGAAAGAAAAAGAGAAAATGGAGGATGTCACCTGAGTAATATTAGTATCTTGAAAGAATCTGATTGAAAATAACTTTGATCACGTCGCCGGAAAGCTCCGTGTCGACAAAAATGATGTCGTCGAAATCTAGAAACTGCTGGACGCCGCGGACTAGAAATCCCCAAGAGAATCCAAGAATGAACGGAGGAAGTTATCGGAATCAAAGTGGGTTTTGATTCCGGAGAAGGAGATCGGATTTCGACTGGATCTGTTGACACCGGAGATCTGTCGACGTCGGAGAGAACGAACGTTTTTTCCTTTGGATCTGTCAACGTCGGCGATCGAATTTCAAATAAATTTCAAATGTTTCTAATCGCTTTCTCCCTTTGGATCTGACTGGCAAGACCTCAAATATCGTCGTCCGCCGGCCCGAGTAGATCGGAGATGAACAACGCTAGAATTGACGGTAGAAATTCGCAGCGCCGGGGAGAATAGCTCATCTTCGATGGTGATGGTGGTGATTTCGATCGGGTCACGTCCATTGGTGAAAATTACATAATTATAAATATTTCAATTGAAAAAAAAAATTGAAACGAAGAAATAAAATCATTTCTGGTTGAGGCGCGAATATCTCACTCTTTTCAAGGAGATTCAAGCCCACTGCAGCAAAATTTTTTCACCGGTCCAACAGTACTCTTCTTGTTTTGTTCCCTCCAGGATATAACAACCTAATCACAAAGTGTAGCTCAACAAAATCTGGATAAGAGTAGAGTCTCAAGCTCCACAAATAGAAAAATAGAAAACGGTCTCTTCAACAAATAAAAACTCTCTTTTTGACAAACTTTGTGCACTCTACATTTTCTTGTTATACTCAAAACAAAGGAAGACCATTAACCTATTATTAACTCTCCCGTGAGTCTCTTTGATCAAAATAGTATTATCTACAAATTACATATACCATCACACCTTGTCTTGAATATGTTGCATCAATTTATCCATCATCAAGACAAATAGAAATAAAACAAACATAAACTCTTGGTGCAACCCCATCTCGACTGAGAAGTGTTGCAAATCTTCTTTCACTATTCTTATCGAATTTTCGATTCTCTCACATGCGTTCTTATCGCCCTAATATAATTAAGCCATTTGTATACCTTTAGATTCCAAACATCATCAAAGGACTTTATCGCAGGCCTTTTTAAATCCAGTGAATACCATATGCAAATTTTTTTATCTCCCTATATTTCTCCATCAGTCTCCACACAAAATGAATGACTTCAACAGTTGAATGCTTAGACATGAAATTAAACGGGTTCTTGAAGATTGGACACATCCCTGCTTATGTTCACAACTTTCATGATGTGACTAGCAGCTTCATACCTCTGTACATGGATAGAAAAATTTTAAATAGAGCATCCATGGATAGAAAAATTTTACATGTATTCAAGCCATCTACATTGTTGCCATAGGCCTTTTCACCAAAACAAAACCTAAACTCCCTGCTCCTTGAACAATTGAATCGCAAGTCAAGATCATTCAAGCCCAAACATAAAGAATATAGTTTGTAACTGCCCTCTCCTTTTAGCAATAATTTGACATTGACCAGGAACAAGAGATCTATGTTGCATAATACTTAATTTAGTAGCTTTTTCCCCAGGATTATTCCTTCCTGGTTTAATTTCACTTGAATTTCATATGGAACAGACATGGAGAAAACCTAGATATAGAAGAAAAACTCTGCGGCTATTATAAATTAAAAAAGACATATTCATATTTATCATCACTCATCAATGCATAGTTAAGGTTTTAGACAATGTATAATTTTATACTAAACAATTAGCTAGCTACTAATTAAATTTCCATCCTTGTGCAATTAATATTTATTTTCTTTTCTTATTTTATCTTAACTCTATATACTCTCTCAGGGTGTCCCAAAATATTGTCTTATTTAACTTATCGAAGTCATTCATGACTCATCCATAGTTGCATTTTATAATATTTGTGCCTTGTTTGGTTTGAAAAAGCTGAGCAAAGACTATTTTTTGGGACAAACTGAGAGCTACATCAATTTAAACTCTAGGGATTATCTGATGTATTGACTTTTTCACTTCCAAAATGCTTGCTTTCCTTCCATATATATTTTCTTTTACCTGAAAAACAAATGACTAAACATTTTAAGTTATATACAAAATTATGGCATACAAAATACTCCTCTTGAACAATTTACATACTATATAGGCTAACTGTATTTTAAATAGAGAGTTTAAGTTTTTGATATAATCAACTCTATTCAAGGGCAAGGTTGTTTAATGCTAAAAAACCCTATTTTCCCCTTGAAAAATTCACTGAAAACTGTTTACTGATTATTTCCACAAATAAATTGGTTGAATCACGAGAAAAGAAAAAATAGTGGTGTTTTCACATGGAATTCTTTGTATTTCAGCGAAGAAATATTTTCTTAACATGTGTTGTCCCAATGATCTGGTTAGGCGAGAAATAAGTGGAAAAATCATATTTTGTAATATAAATTTCTCATTTATATATATTTTCAGTAAAAAAAGTCCTCTTTTTCTAGTAGTGGTTATTCTGAAATTCAAATTCTAGATGTACCTCTATTTTTATCAATTTTTGCTATTTTCAAAATTATAAAAATGTCATCCAATAATGTATAGTATAGTTTTGTCCTACCTTGGCTCTTAACTCAGCCACTAAGATGCCGGTATTAAGAGATGAATGGATGGCTACAACTTCAACTTTGAGTTCCCTTAGCATTTGCATTATATCTAACAACAACCCTTCTTTGTACGGACACCGGAGCTCCACCAGTGCATCGTTCTCGATAATCGAAACTTGTACTTGCAAAACCTCCTCATCCGACCCTCCGCCAGTACTTTCCTCCATTCTCCTCTTCCCCTTCACTGTTGCTGTACCACTGTTTTCATCTATATTGGATACAAGTTAAGATTTTCGGATTCATGTTACATAATGATGATAGCATCTTAAAAGGTACTTGGTGCAGGTTAGAGTTATAAAGGTACTTTATAATGTATACATGTACTAGAGGTGATAAAATAAGTCATGAAATCATAATCTATGCAATCTATTCAAGTTTGACCTAATAAGTGATCCGTTTATTTATTAATTCCGTTCATTAAAATTTGAGTTTATATCTAATCCCAAATTAATCCATTAGAAATTTTGTCAAAATATTTTCAAAAGTTTATTTTTATTTAACATGCTATGTATAGTCATTAATCATTATAGAGAAACATTAATAATTTTTATTTGATTTTATGAGAATTAGACGGATTGAGTTTTGATCCACATTTTAATTCATTTCAGCCAAATCATTTTTAAGTTCCACTCATTTATTAATACGATTCATCCTAACTCATGCCAAATCCACTCTTTTGTCACCTCTAATCCTACACATGTACTCTTGATTGTAAAATTTAACTTTTATCTATAATAGAAAAAAAAAATACCTGCATCTGTGATGGCCTGTGTATGACGAGCACGCGCTTCAAGATCGTGAACTTTCTTACGTAACTGCTTCACATACTCTATGGTATCACCAAGTATCGATGCTTTATCCATTTTCGTAACGAACGGGACTAAAGACCTTAAAATTATAAAACGCTCGTTCAGCTTCTCTCTACGACGCCGTTCCGCTAGGACATGATTCCCGCTCGGTTCTTCTTGCTCTTTCTGGAATTGAGAAGCGGTGGCCGATGAGTCGACCGCCATCTCACGCAACTTTGGAGATTCAGCTTCAGTTGATTGGTGTAATTTATTATTGTGGAGAAATGGGACAGTGAAGAGTATGCTTTTGAGCAGCCACTGCCGGCCGCCCCCGCCATTATCGTGGCGGGAGGGATTTGGGCTGCAAATGGTGGGCCATGATGTGAAGGCGGATTGGGCTGAGTCATGAGAAATACAGCCCATTACGGTAGTGCTTGTGTTTGAGAGGTGTTCCAGAACGGCTGATACTGTTTGGGAATAATGGTTATCTTCTTGTGATAATTTATCATAAATAGGGACGCCTGCACTTGACAAAACAAAAAGAAATTTACTTTTACGATTTAAGAAATAATTAATTGAAGTTTAAAAAAAAGAGAGAGAGAGAGAGAAAAACTCAGGTTTTTCTTTTTCCAATAAAAATTATAGAAGAAATAACTTAAGTTCTAAGTTTTACCTGGGATGATGACAGAACTTTAACATATATTATCAAGACTATATTTTAACACTGTAAAAAGTAATATACCTTTTATTTTCAAAGTTAAAAAATATTTTATAAGCATCTAAAAGTTTAAATTCAATTTTAATATGTTTGTGGAAAAAAATTTCACCAGACAAATTTTGACTTTACTACTTATATAATTTAAATCTGGAAACAGCCGCTTTATGTTTTTAAACATAGGGGTTAGGCTGCGTACATCCAACCCCCCCTCACCCTGCAATGAGCGGGAGCCTTTTGAGGCACTGGGGTATGTTGTTGTTACTTATATAATTTAAATATATGAATTAGCTATTAAACAAGTCTCTTGATCTCTATGAGGTAGTAATAAGGTCTATATACATTTCATACCACTTGTAGAATTTTATTGGGTATATTATTGTTGTTAAATTAGCTATGAATTTCGTAGTGAATTTGAAAGTGATATACTGTTGGGGAATTAATAGTAAGTCGCATGCATTAAATAGTCAGACAACAGCTACTGTGGTTAAAGGCTAATGAAACACAGCCCTAAATTTTTATTTTTATTTTTTATGGGTGGGGCGTGGGGGAGTGGGGCGGGGCGTCGGGGGCCTAATACAGTGACCTCAATTTATTCCAATCTCTCATATAGGAAAATACAACCAACCACTCTTGACCAAACTGCCAAAATTGGATTTCCAGCTTTCAAATTCACTCTCAAAAAATGTCTTTTTCTTCTTCTTGGAATTACTTTAAGTTGAGTTCATACACATGAAAAACGCGTATCATTAATTAAATCATGTTACATATGTGTTAGTATAATGTTATAAACCCTCTGTTTCAATGCAATTGTTTTACAAGAAAATATAAAATTTTTGAAGTTTGTAGTTTTAAACTACAATATGCATTATAAGAAATATGAATTAATTACGAATTTTATCGCAAATCTGTTGCGACCTCCCACCCCACCCCAAGCTAACAAGATAGTTTGCTAATCTGTCGATAAATAAGATTAGCAACAATTTTATATCGTTAAGCGATCGACACAAGTTGTTTAGTTCCCGTCTTTCTTTATTATTTTAGCGTTACGTGATATACTAAATGATCATTAAATCTTATCATCTTAAATATATCACAAAAAAATACTTATTAAATTAAAGATTTATCAGACATCAAAATAAAGACTAATTAAAACAAAGTTGTTTTGAAACAGTCTTTAAAAAAACACGAATAATAAATAGTTGAATATTATTACCTGGTACATGTTGAAGGTCTTGGAAGTTAGCCCAACTAATTGCAGTCTCAGCTTTGAAAGATTCAGCTGTATTTCCAGCTTGGCTAACCCCAACCAAATGAAAATCAGAGTCCATATTATTAGAGCCATCATCCGGCGAGCCAAGCCGTATAGCTTCGGACATATCAAGCTGCATGAGCTCACTAGCCTCAGCCGACCCAACCCCACTTTGAACTGCTATACCATCCGAGTCTAATTCAGCTTCATCATCATCTTCTTCCTCGTCCTCGTCCTCATTTTCTTCTTCTCCAGCAGTTCTACCGTCTGGGCAAATATCAATGGATGACGGAGTACTGCCGGAGTAAAACCATGGCTCCGAGAAGGCGGTGGGATTGGAGGTAGAGTGCTCAGATAAAGCTGGCTTAGATGGTGGTTGCTCAGTGAAGAAGCTTTTTATATGATGTATGAATGCAATGTCTTCTTCAACCTATGTTGTTTATTATGTCATGCATGGACATGTACAATATTCTTCCATCCATTAAATTATATATGCTGATAGTATTGATACAACAATTAACAAATAACAACATATTCGATGAGATTTCATAAGTGAAATCTGAAAAAAATAAAATATGCGCAAACCTTATTATTACCTCATAGATTAGACAGACTATTTCCCGGAAACCCTCATCTCAAGAAATCGATAAAATTAAATTACGGCAAAGTGAATTAAGGTAGATAAATTTATTTTCCGCTCTTACCCTTTCTGTAGTTCCCAGTTCCACTACACCGTCCAACAGAGGAATACAAACGACAGTCTACAACATTGTGAAAATATAGATTAATTAGTAAACATAAGTTTTACTTATTTCTTTCATTTCAATTTCAATTAGTTTTGTCTTATTTAATTTATTTAAAAGATAATATGTCATTTTTTTTCTCGATAAATATTTAATTTTAACTTTTTTCATAATATATTTAAAACTTGACGACGTCGTTTGGTATGAGATATAAATTATAATAATAATGAGATAAAATGTAGGATTATTTTATCCCATATTTGATTGCAGGTAAAAAGTAATTCTTGGACTATTTATTCCACCATTTTTGTCTTAGAGATGGATAAGTTATCTCATACATATGATGGGATAACTTATTCCAGATTAGTTTATCTCGAGATTAATTATCTTGAGATAACGTGTTGTCAATCAAACGACCTCGAAAAGACAAAAGAACAATATATTTTAAATTTTATATCACATAATTTAAAAAAATTCTTTATTTCTTTAAATTTCATGTTAAATTAAATTAAATTAAATAAATAAATTAATTAATTAAAACGGAGATAACGTTTTTCTTTTAGAAAGTAAAGAAGCAGTCCCTATTTCTCAAGAATTTTTAATTTAACAATCATTGGAAAGCTAAAAATAAGTCAAAGGGTCTGCAGTTACCTGTATGCGGGCACTCTATGCATGTCAGTCCCGTGGATAAAACACACACACAAAAAAGAGACTATTAAATTGCTTTCAACGAATAATGATCAAAAAAAAAAAAAAAAAACACCTCACAGTTTATCTTAGGGCGCAATTTTTATCATAATTTCTAGGTGATATGTTCAAGAGAGTTAATTGCTCTATTTTTTATTTTATTTTGAATTATTTTTATTTTAAGAAATAATTTGAGAATAATTAAAAAGATAAAAGTGAACAATGAATAGTCAATTTATGTCCTATTTTTAAGTAAATTATATATTATCTCATAAATTTAATTAATATGGGACTAGACATAATATCTCTGTTTGAGTCTGTACAATGACATTATTTTATATTCATCCATCTTACAGTAATGGCATATTTATAGATTTAGAACATTTACATATAATAAACCTCTCATAGCATAGATATTTATGTCATGTTTTCATCAAAAAATTCTCAGTTTTGTATAATTCTACACAAATATTATGACCTTGCAAGTTCTAAAATTCTCCGTTTTAATTTTAATTATTTCTATAATATAGAGTAAGGTTGTATCACATAAATTAAAATGAAGATAGTTTAAAAAAACTCATTATATGTGCACGATTAATCAAAACTAACAATAAATAGAAATCACGTGAAATGATTGAAAAAAAAAAAATTCTATCCTTTATTTTTTCCCCTCAAAAGTAAACACTAGTTTCAATTACGCGTATTTCTTATCTGATAGTATCGATTTGAAATTTAAAAAATAAAAATTGGTGGTAATACCTTTGCAAGAATAGCTCTAAAGAAGACTTTACTATCAACCTCGTTTGCGCCCATTATCCATATGTGATGTTTCTTTGAATAAGCCTTCCCTGGTAATCTTGTTTGATCAAAACAAAAAAACAGAGGTAATTAATGTCACATGATACTATTTTTTTTAAATTCGTGGATTCTTATTATTTTTAAGATTTTATTTTATTTTTATTTTTTAAATTATTTTTTAATTCGTCTCATGGGCTGACTCAACACATATTGCAAAAATCCCACAAATCAATATGTTTGTTCGGGCTGGGCTAAAAAGTCCATTTTTAAAATGAAATCTTAGTCCAGCCTAGCTAAATTATAAATTAGGTCAGACCAATCCAACGGGCGTAGTCCATATTGACAGTTCTAGCTTTTAGCTACAATAATTTATATAAAACAGGAAATCCAAATTTATCCCCATACGAAGAAAGAATTGAATCTTATCTCAGTAAAATGAATTTATCTTTGTGATATAAAGATGATCTGCAAAGTTTCCCACTTATATATATAATTGATTAATGAGTAATACAGCAAAATTAGTTAGACCCTCAACAAGGAAGACGAGTAAGCACTGAAGTTACCACATTAACTTATTTTAGCAACAATACATTTAATCTTTATTCAATGACTTATGGAAGTCACAGTTGAAGTTACTTCTTTTGTGTATTCTTGCTTTTATTTTGATGTAACAACTCTCATTCACTCTCCAATTATTTACTTTATACGGTGAATATTGATAAATGGAGTCAAAATTTTCATTAAGAGAGGTTTAAAGAGAAAAAGGCAAAAAAAAATTTCATTAAGAGAGGTTAAAAAATAATTTTAACTATATATATATACCATATAATTTTAACTCTTATCTAACTAAGGCACAAAACCAACTCAATAACTTTTATTTATTGATTTCAGATCTTAAAGATAATTTTAGCTAACAGTCCATCAAGTAATGCTACGACAATGAATAAAAGATTATTTACAGAAAATAGTAAATTATTTGTAGTAATTTTAATTAGGTAATAGCACAAGTTTGAAAAATAATATAATCACAAAAATGTTATGACATATTTAATAATAATATGAAACTATACTTGGTGTGTTGTTATTGCATTTCCAGTCACAAACAAAATAAACCGAAAAAAAATTAAATTAAATTGGAATGTAGGATGACTTACCCAATGAGTGGAGGAAAAGAGAAAGAAATACACATGAGATAAAACCATTCGGATTCCGTCAAGTCCTCCGGTGACAAGGCAGCCGACGGCCTTCTGGCCGGCTGATTTGAGTCTCCGGCAGAAAGTGATTCATAAAGTTCTTTAAGTTGTTGGCTTCTATGAAGAGAAGCTTCTTCAGCAGTAACTTCTATTGGCTGCACAGTCTTTCTAGTCTTTATAGCCCCATTGTAATATCCATCTCTCCACACTAACACCCTATTAACAGTAACATATATTAAGGTTGTCCTAGTGACAGATTCAATCATGAGTTTGCGAGTTTGTAAATAAAAAACAAGTGCAAATATATACTTGTTAGTATCAATCAACACTCTCAACTTAGCAATACTTATTCCGCTTTAAATTCCGAATCTTACGCATGATTCTTGATACAAAGAAATACTAAAACAATAATAACAACAACATATCAAGTGGAATCTCATGAGTGGGGTCTGTGGGGAAGGTGAAATATACGTAGTCTCACAGAGATAGAGAGATTGTTCTATGGAACCTTTATCTCAAAACTCAATAAGCAGAATAAACTAGATATGAATGAAAAAGAAAGACTAAAAGAAATTAGAAAAGGTAAAGAACCTTAATTTATTCAGTGATGGCAATGGGTTCATAATATTTAGAGCAAAACAAATAATATCTATAGAATGAGATACATGTTTTTCAGAAATAATTAACTGTCCTAACTTACAACTCAAAATGCCTAAATTCTTAATCTTCCATTACTTAATATAGGGAAATTGTTGATACGAAAGAAAGACGTATACTTGTTAGGTATCGATCATATTTTCCAAAATATATATTTCAAAATTGATTTGTTAAATTCAAAACTCAAAACTCTAAATTGATAAGATTCAACGAGATGAGTAGAACAGAAGATGTATGTACCCTTGTTTTGGACAAAATTGCCAGAAAAGACTATACGTCCATTTAATCGACTGGACGGAATTCCGCAACATGGTTTGTAGCTGCAGGCTGCTAGGCTGTATGATCTCCATCATTAATTCTATTAGATTAGTATTTGATTCTAAAACTTAGATTAAGAAAAACTAATCAACAAAATTAGCAGAGAGAAATAAATGTGTTTTTGGTTTGTAAAGAAGAATGAAGTGACTTTTAGATATTGATGAAGAGAACACAAGGTAGTTGATTTTTTTGACTGGTTGGTGACTACCAGACGGTTATGGTCGTACTATTTTTTTTGTTCTGGTCCTGGGTACTGATATCTCCATTTATTAGATTTTGTAACCACTATAACCTATGGTTTCTGGGATATGATGGAATAAAGCAAAATGACTCTTTAAATTGTCTGCGCTTCTTTCAATTGTGAAGTAGCAGTTAGTCAATGCAACTTTCAACGCTCATCATGGGCCATCCGGAAACAGTCGCACTATGTTTTTAAACATAGGGGTCAGGCTGCGTACATCCGACCCCCTTACCCCGCAATGGGCGGGAGCCTTTGAGGCATTGGGGTACTGTTGTTGTTGTATAACCTATGGTTTCTAGCAGGTCACTTTTTTTTTTTGTTAGGGATGACATGAATTACTGGGTGTTGGATATTGATATGGTCCATTATTTGGGAATTATCCTATTATTAGAATGATGCTCCCTCCGTCCAACAATTGTTGTTCACTATTAGGGATGACAATTGGTTGGGTTGGATCAAATTTGAGCGAGTTATAATGTGTCGAGACAACAAACAGGTCAAGACTCAACCCAACCCAACCGAAATGTGCTTGGGTCAAAATGGGTTGAGTAATGAGTTATAAAGCGGGTCAAGACCCAGCCTGACCAACTTTTACTAAGTTTTACTTACTTTATTTGTCCTTTTTCAATATTTTCATACTTAATTAAATCATATTTTTCATTATTTTGGCCATATAAAACATATAATTTTTTTTTTTTAAAAAGTGTTTTAAAAATATTTTGACAATATCTCTCTCGAGTTAATTCGGGTTGAATATCAACTCAATTTTAAATAGGTTGAAATAGGTTGGGTTGAGATAGATTGAACTAATAAATGGGGCGGTTATTAACCCGTCCAAACTACAACGGGTAGTGCGGGTTGAACAGGTTGGGTTTAATTTTGCCACCCCTATTCACTATTACTTGGTACAGAGATTAAGTTAATAATGACAGGGGTAATTTTATCAAATCACCCTCTGAATATAATAAATATAATGTATTGAAAAATATAATTGGAAAATGACTATAATTAATGATAAGAGTAAAATAAGAACTAAGTGTAAACTATCTCTTAATTTCATAAAATGAATAAGTATTGATGAATATCTATTTTTAATATAGGGGCAAGTACAACTCAACGAAGGAAGTATTTAACCACATATGCTTTGACCATAAGTTGCTTACTATCTATGGGTATATGTCAACATCTATGTTTAGTTACAGGTTTCAACTTTTTTAGGAGACTAACTAAATGTGAAGACTAAGCTTTCCTAAATCATTAAGTGCTTCATATTAAAGGGGGTTCACCATCTCAGAGTGGCGGATTAGAGCCAAAATTTTGAGTAAAAAATTTCAATTCATATAGAAATAAGCTAGATCATGCGTTTGTTTTAAGTCAACGGATTCAATCCATGTAACACACATTTTATTAATTTTGATAAAATAGTACATGTATAATTGACCAAAGAACCACTTGATTCAGACTTAAAATGCCTCAAAATTGAACTCTCAAATTTCCAAAAAAAATCAGCTAAACAACCATCCGAACTAGCAGCAAAATCTTGAAATTTACCTCAAATAGAGCACCCACGATCAATTTTGACACTACCACAGTATTCTCCTTGTAATCCATACGAAATGAAATTTTGAATTGCTTAATTTGAGCTTAAAATGAAGAAGAAATTGTCACATAAAGATGGAACCAAATGTCAAAAATGGCCATCCTTATAGAGGTGGGGTTGCACCAGATATGGTGCACTAGTAGATTATTCCAATTTAAAAATTTCCGATGGGATGCTCAAAATTTATTTGGAACTCTGTGCGTGCAAATGAACTATGTTATCCCACCAAATTTAATATTTTGAATTCAATGATTTAGTTACAATTTTTGTATGAGGTTTTTACAACTAAATGTGAGTACCATTATTTATAGTTATTTATAATCAAATTCCATTGATGGGCTTGGAATGAATTTTGAAGTCTTAAAAACTGAACAAAAGATCATCCTAGATCAAGCTCAACATTAGTGAGGTAGCCACACTATCATAATTTTCACTCAAATGTGTTTTTCAAGTTTGTTGACCAAAGTCAACTTTTAGTCAGTTTTTAAGGCTAAAATACTAAAAATGGTTCAAACTTTCACTAAAAGTCTTAGGACTCGAGTGAATCATGTTTCTGGTCTAATTTTGCCATTCTATAGCTAACAGAGTTCTCAAAATTCTATTTTGATGTTGTTTACCCACATTTTAGTCCAAAACCAACTTTTCAAGTTATAAAGGCCTTCAAAACATGAAAAACTACACAACATCCAAAGAACGACTAGATGATTGAGCTATTATTTCAGCAAGTCATAAATGACAGAGAGTCACTATAGGAATGCTCTAAATAGTGAAAACAGTGTAGTACACAGAAAATGACCTAAAGGGTCATTACACCAAGCTTACCTCAAGACAATGAAAAGACATGAATGAAGATAAAAAAATATCCCTCTAAATGCAAGGTCTTACCACTGTCTGAACTAAAAAGATCTTCACAATAGTATTTGTTAAAGATCTCTAATATTTGTATATGATCATAAAATGATACAACACCAAGTGGCACTAGTACGTAAAACATATGGTATGTAAGATAGTTTAGTAGAACAAACACATCTAGGGCACTCAAAGAAAGGAAGAAGCTCAATTCAACATCAATATGATATGCAAGTTAAAAATAAAACAATGCTTTTCAAAATAATTCAATCAGAGGATTTCTCTAATTGATAACCATTTAGACAACAGAGTGATGTCATTGCCACTTCCATCCAATATCTTGCTAGGATTAAGGACATTACATCAATAGGTCTAATAAAAAGTCCTCTTTCACGGCAAGAGAGACATGTCTTGTATCCAACATTGACTATGTATTTTATGGGGGTTTGAGTTATTTGTATCTTAACCCAAATCGGTGCAAATACTTCTCCCCCAAAATATGTACTCATACCTATCAACATTTCAAATCATCTCATCAAATCTCAATGAACTTTTTTATCAAGTCAATTTTATCTCAATTTATTATGTTCTTTTGTTTAAAATATGCTTTGAAATGGCATTTACATCTCATCAAAACTCTGTTCATAAAATAAAGTCTTTTGGAGTTAATAAAAATACATATATAATATTAATTTATTTAGTCAATGTATAGAAAATCATCATCTTTACTCAAAAACATGCATAGCCTTTATTAAAAAAATACTTCATTTAATACATAAAAATCATGAAAATTCAACATCAAATAATGAACGAAAAATCCATAATCATCAACTCAACTAGGGTCCATGGAAAAGTAACTATGAATAATAATTTCAATCATATATGAGACAAAAATAATAATAATAATCTCAATGTATAATTATATAAATTAACTCAACAAAAGAAGAATAAACTCAATTGAAATTCAAAATTAGATTTTTAATTAAATTTAATACGCAATTTAAAATGAAACTTTCACATTGGGTGTGTGGAGGAACTCAGTCTAACGCTATGATAGTATTATGTGCTTGAAAGTTAACACTTTACTCGAAACTTGAAGAATTTGGTGAAATGCTTGAAATCTAGCTTTTCTCCTCTCTTGTTTTGCTCTCAAAGAATTTTAAGTGTTAATGAAAGAAAGACCTACTGATTATTTATAAGGGACCTAAAATAATCTCAAAATGCCTAGGATTTTACTAGAAAAGAAGAAAAAAGATGGAACCACCCTTCACTAAGTCTGTTAGATCCAACCACGAATTATATCTACCATTGGTAGACTCAGATCTTGGGTCGACAACCACCTTCGTACCAAAAGTTCAAGCACTATATTTTTAAGCCTAAAAAGCACGAAACAATAATTATGGGTTATAGTGCTAATGATGGGCCATGGATCCTTCTCGTGGTTTGGATACTGATCTTACCTTTTACCCCATTTGTAGACCTCCTCTATGATCCAGAGAAGATTCTACAGATCATAGTGTTTGTACATAAATCAAAAGAAAAGTTTAATTTTTTTAAAGTGTCGTAGGGACCTATGAAATCAATCTATGGCTTGTGGAAGTTTTCACGGCTCGTAAACTTGGCTCGTGGTCACTGAGAGTCTCTCTTTCTTTAAGAAAATTCTAAGGGTTTTTCTGGGATGTTATAACATATATCCTTTAGGATCATTCATCCTAAAATGATGGTCAAATTGGGTTTTACTTAAGGAACAAACATAATCAAGAACTCGAGTACTCAAACTCAAGAATAACATCAACTCGACTCCATTACTGATAGGCACGAATAGATGCAGATATTTAGCTTTCATATGCTTTTCAACATTTTGCCAATAGAACTTTCTTAAGTCAAGGTACATCTTAATATATTCTAAGTGAAATATTCGGTCTGTAGGTTTTTTCCATGGTCTTGCTTCTAAGTTTTCCTATGCTAGAGGATACATTATCTATCTTGATTTCCTTGAAAACGCCATCTCCCTCTATGGTAGAAGCCAACTCTACTTTCTTTTCATTCTAAGATGGATACTTGATAACTTAAATTTTATGATCAACTGTGGCATGATGAACATAAGGCCAATCCATGTATAGAATAACATCAAGGCTAGTCTCATCTATAGGAGTACACACACTAGAAGGCTCCAAGAAAATGCTTAGGAAGAATTTCAAACTTACAATCACCTATAGGTTACGAGAGACAACATTTCATCCAAATCAAGTAACACATGAAGATCAAAGAAAAAGGACTAGAAGCTTAATAGTGACAACATCAGGCATGTGCCGATAACACAGAGGTAATTTCTTTTACCTGTTATATTAGTATTTCCTTTCAAGAGAAGGATGGACTTTGTTTCTCCGCTTCAGACACTCATACTGAATATGGCCCTCGTAAACATACTTGAAGCAAACATTAGTGCCCTAAAGACTCTTATCTAGGTGAAACTCCCTATACTTACCATATGATGGTTTTGCTCTAGGGCCTTATGCAACACTTCCTAGGACTGAGAACCTTGTGCTTGAAAGTTTTATCCCTTGTGCAAACTCTGATAGGAATCAGATCCAAATAACTTGGCTTTCAAATTCAAGTGCTCCTCTTTATTCATTTTCTTGTCATCCTCTACTTGTTGAGCACAGATCATGAGCCTTGAAATATCCATATCCAAAATCAACAATAATGCTTTGTATTCCTTTTGGACATGCTTGCCTAATCCAGAGACAAACTTTCTCATTTTAGACCTCATATTTAGGACCATCTCCAGAGCATAACTAGGCAACTAGATTAGTACTCCTTCACTGTCATCCTCTCTTGCTTTAGTTTTATGAACTCTTCCACCTTTGGCTCTCTCAACTCTCTTGAAAAGAAGTGGTCAAGGAACGCACTCTCAAGCTCGTCCATACTACAAGATTAGCAGTACCCACCACGACTCTTCTACCACTGATTATACCTAATATTTGTAATATTTTTAAGATGATAAGAGACAAGCTCAAATACCTCTACCTCAGTAGCATGCATGACCTTGCCTTCCACACCTCATCAATAAAATTTTGTAGGTGCTCCTCAACCTTAGATCCTATGAAGATCGATGGGTTCATCCTCAAGAAATTCCTAATCCTTGTAATGGCTAATGTCTCTTGAGAACTAGAGGTAGGGACTGGGTACTCTAGTGACTAGTCTGGGCAGCCAATATTTAGATGAGCAAGGCAATGGTTCCTCTATACTCAGCTTCAAAAGTAGGGATGATAGTAGGAGTTTGAGGGACATGACTAGGCTTGGAAGTGGGTACTTGAGGAACTTCAGTAGACCGTGCAGGAAGGCCTTTGGTCCTCACTCTTGACTCTAAAGGAGTCTTAGATGGTGGTCTTTCGTTGCTAATATCATTCCTTTGACTGGAGTACACTTAAGAGGTATGATCTGCGAACGCGTATCATATGAGTTAGAAAAGGACCTTTATGGAGTTGGACTCTACTGTGTGAATCTAAGAGTATGAAAGAAGTGAAACAATTACTAATCATCATATATTTGATTGTGATTTAGGTCTTGGGTCTACGACCATGCATCTTCTATGAGTCATAGACCCATCTAAAAAATTATCCTGCTACTTTGATAGAAGATGCAAAGACTATGTCTTTAGCACAAAAAGCACGAAATGATGATTATGGGCCATATTATATAACGGGTCATGGACCCTTCTCGTGGTTTGGACAATGATCTTTGACTCCATCTGTGGACCTCATTTATGATCCGTAAAAACATCTATGAGCCATAGAGTCCATAAGTAAATAAAGTCCAAAGTTCAATAATTTTTTCTTTTTTAACTGTTGGAGAGACCTATAGAACCAGTCTACGGCATATGAAAGTTTCCATGGCTCATAGACCTGGCTTGTGTCAACTAATAGTCTTTCCTTTTTGTCAAGGATTTTCTAAGGGTCAAACAATTTGGGGTTTAAACTTTAGTCGATTAGTTTTGATACTATGTTGATGGTGAGATCTATGTTACGGTCATTTCGTTGTTGGGTGTGTTTGTAATTTTGGTTGAGAGTGTTCATATTTCACTAGCTACTTAAGAGGGTGAGTATCTTGTCTTTTAATATAGTTTATGCAAGAAGTCACCTTAGATATAAATCCCATTAGAGCATTACATTATTTTCCCTCTATCGTGGAGTATGTTGGGTTTGGTTATTTTATTTAGTTTCTACATAGACAAGTTATAATTCATACTCTAGTTCCTTTTGTTGCATTAAATGATGAGATACAACATTACTTGTGCCAAAATCAATATGTCATGACAATCTGTCCTCCAAATCAAGTTTTGTTCAAATTAGATGATAGAATTTGTTTATTTGAAGCTTAACATTTCCAAGTTTAGAATTAGGCCTTCCATTAATTCTTTATCTCTCTTTTCAGCATGCGACATATTCTAGTCCATTTTTGAATTCCACCCTTGTATATCGTTAAGTTTTGAGTCAGCCCCCATCTTACTCGAATTGTTGGATGCTGATATAGGAAAAAGGAAGATGAATTACAGATTTTGGAAGCCAAAAAGTGGGACGTATGCATCAGTATATGCCTTATATACACTAATATACTATATTATGTATCGAGTGATATGCAGAAGCAGAATTGCGCTAGAAAATCCCAAGTTCAATAGTTTGGCCCAAGTAAGGGTGTCAAACTGAATCCAAATGTAGGTAGCCCCGCCTAATTTGTCCAAAGTTTCAAGGGTTGGGCTAAAGATAATTTTTTTTAAGAAAAAATTACTTAAGTAGATCTGCTTTAATAAATAATTACTGATTTTAGCGATACTTTTTATTTACTACCATTTATAGCAATATATAATAATACTATGACAAATCTGCACTTGTATTAAAAGTGCATCATGCATTAAATATATTATAATTGTTTAGTGAAAATATTTTTTTAATGTAGTATATCTATGTAAGTTTCCCTAATTTTAATTGGGTTTAGTCCCAATCCATTCAAGTCTTAACCCATATCAAAAAAATTCTCAATTGAACCCAATTTAATCTTCAATTTCAATCTGTTTTAAAACTGTTTACTTGCATTAATGTAATATATGTTTTCTATTTATTTTATATATTCTATCATTTATCTATCAATTTGTAACTTTTTATTTTTATTTTTTAAGTTGAAAATTCAAATTGTGATTATAAATAATAATATGTTAGAATTATTGAAATTGAGCGGGTTAAATTGGGCGGTTCATGACCCAACTCAAATATTCGTTTGAGTCCAAAGTAAATTTGAGCGGGTCATGATCTAATTCAATTTTTATTTTAATCCATTTTAACATTGTCAGTTTCAATTCAACTTGTCCGTTTGACACACCTAGGCCCAAGTAACTAGTCGAAGCATACAGAAATGAGAAATCAGACTTAAGCCTAATTTCTTATCTTCGCTCATTTTGTTTCGTTGTTTACTTAATATTAATTTTTAACTTTAACTGTAATTTTACAATAAATTAATTAAATTTTCTAGAAGAAGAGCTAATTTCTTTGTGTGGGTCAATTTTTGTGTCTTCAGCTATTTAATTTCTTGGTCTAAACAATTTTATGTTCAAATTGTTATTTTCAAAGTCATTCAAAATGTTTTTTTAGTTCATCACACTTTTTGTCAAGTCTCAATCATTCTCCTTTTTCTCCAAATAATATTTCTTTTTTATATAGTCATTTTTTGATAAATTTTGTTTTCTTTATAAATTATTTCAAATATTTTAAGTTGATTTCTTGTACAAATAATTTTAATTATTTTTTATTTTTAAATGAATTTTTCAAAATTACTCCCATAATTTTTTTTAATCGTCGGACAATTGCATGTTAGTAATCATTTTGAGTGCAATACTTTCTCAAAGTGTAAATGTGAACTCTTATCATTTTTCTATAATATTTAAGACTTAATTTGTTAAGGTCCTTTAAGTTAAGGTTTCTTGATTTTTCTTTAAAAATTAAGTGGCGGTTCTTTTCAAAAATTGAGTTTTTCCAAAAAATTTAAAATCAATTTATTAAAGCATCTTTTTTACTGCATAATAGAAATGGTGACTCCACTGGGGATTCAATTAGGTTGTAAATATTTGATTTATTTTCTTATTTGACTAATTATTCGAGAATATAATAATTAGTAATTGTACTTTCTTTATTTGTGTTTTGTGTGTTTAATTTTGAATGTTAAACCTTTATTGCATGCATAACATCTTTCCTCCAATTGTCATTTTTTTAATTGGAAGCCTAAGTAATGATTATGCAGATCGCAATCGTTCAAACCAAATTGCTTATCGGGATACATTGGAAAAGTGAGTTTACTACTGGATGGTCAATGGTCGGTAACTTTTCCAGTCCCAGGTTATTCGTTTGGATCATCAGTCCACTTTAAATAACTCTTACTTTTAGTCCACCTAGTTGAGCGAAACTAAAATCATAAATTTAGAGCATTTGCCTATAATGACCCAATACCCAAGGTTTATTGGGCCCATTAGTACTACCTTGAGTCCAAAATGACCTTCAACCTAAATGGTCGATCGTGCTTATGTGTTCAAAATTTTAAAATTATATATGTTATTTGGAGCACCATTATCTCTCGGGGCCGGAACTTTAAATAGCTTACTCTAATCAAAGAAAGATCTTCATAAGCTACTACTTCATTTAAAGGTGTTCAGAGAGTCAAGAATTCCAAAGAAGGAGAGACCTTTCACGAAGGTTTAGTTTAGGACTATACCCTTGCATAGAACTGATTCCTTGTATCCCTTTTTTAATATTATGTATCTCCATTCAGCTTATTCATAGACCTTGTTGCATCAAATAAT
Source organism: Solanum clarkiae (assembly GCA_011800125.2). Classification (NCBI taxonomy): domain Eukaryota; kingdom Viridiplantae; phylum Streptophyta; class Magnoliopsida; order Solanales; family Solanaceae; genus Solanum; species Solanum clarkiae. The sequence goes on along the minus strand of JAABOM020000110.1, from coordinate 18,874,140 downwards.
TTTTGGGACAATGGAACATTTTAAATTGCGTAATACATCCTTCATATTGTTAGGCTTATTCTTGGCAAAAAAATCATATATTTTTTTAGGACGCGCAATAATTGTGTATGTGTTATATTTTATAACTGTTTGTGTGAGTATTTTATTTAACTGTCTATTTCTTTTTAAAAATTTCTAAAATTCCTTAAGCAAAAATATCAAGTCACCATTACAAGCTCGTCCAAACACTATTCGATGTCTTCAGTTTCATAACAAAATTCAAACTCCACTCTTAGAATTTTTAAAATCTTACTCTTTCATCTTTTCAAAGGGTTAATTTGCCCTCTCAGGTAGAAAAAATAAGCTTTAATCTAGTCAAACTATGTAAGACCTAAATTCTCTATAGTAAGATACATAAGCAACCTTTTAAAATTTGGTCCCTACTTTTGAGAAATTCTATTTCTCACTCTTGCATGGAGAGTAGAAATCACAATCAGTAGTATGATAGAAGTCCTCAACTCAACGTGACTCAACCTTCTTAACTCAAGAATCTCAAATAAAAATTTATGTTTATTTGGTCATCAACTTACACCGGTGGACTAACGTGTCTTCGAATAAAGCAATTTTTATGTGTTTATTTCTATATGTGATATCTTGCGTTATTTGTTCTAAACAAAAAATAATATGTTTGCCTTTTGAGTTATTTTTCTTTTATTAGGTAATAGAATTGCATTATGTTGATGAAATTTTATGAGGTCTAAAGTTTCCAAAAGTTCCTTTTTCAATCAAAGTCAGTTGAAAGGAAAAAAAATGACTGAAAATAGTGAAGATATTGATTTGACTGATGTTATAAAGATCCTTTAGTTTCTGAATAAAATGAGATGATTGCACAATTAAACAATAAATTACTGAGACGAGAATTAAATTGCAACATAATGGGGAATTATAGAATCTTGCTATCATTGATAATGCTCAAATATATTCCAAAACAATTAAAGAGTACAATAATTACTAGCAATATAATTTACCCAAAGGGTCGGTCGCATAAAGAATGTTATAACAATTCATTCTTTGAAGTAAGATTTGATCTAATCAATTGCAGGTATATAGAAAATAATACAACAATTTAACTACGTGTGATTTGGAATGAATTAACTAAAATTGAAAGGATGATTGCGTAACTTGGACTCAATGGAAGGGAACAAGGTAGGTGTGCACATACATAGATCGCATAAATGAGTCTTGGGTATTGAAAATTAGTATTAATTATACATAGGTAGGCTAGATAGCTAGTAACTACAATCATTCGTACATCAAAAGTAGCATCTCAATATGAACTGACAACAACCTCACACTCAAATCACATAAAAAACCTAAGGGGATTTATGCAATTGAATAGCTAATCAATTCAAAACCTTAGCCAGCTGAACCCAGATAAGACTTCAGTTTAAGTCACAATTACCCACGACTATTATACTATCCATCCACTTTGAATACTTACAATGTTGTAGCATACAAAGATCTAAATATAAACCCTGAGTTTGCAACCTCAGGTTTTCAATGATTGATATCGCTCAACTCGGTTACTCAAAGGAAGCAGGGGCGGTCGTTATCAGCATAATAACCCAACTGAGAGGTTGGGATGGATCCTACAGGGAATCATTGTTCAAAGTAAAAGTGACTCATTGGACTAAGTAATTGTAGGATCTGCGAGATTGCAATGATCAAAATAGTGATTGAGTCAAACTAATTCTAATTTAATAATTAAATAATAATTATGGCAAGATATTGGGGATGTGCGAATATGAGAATCGATCTACCAACTAGATCTAAATATTTGACTATGAGTTGATATTGAATGAATAGGTTGGGTTGCTAATAATCCATATCAACTATGATATAAGGGTGTCTCGTATGAATCAACTAAGAATCATACACAGACGGTCGAGGACACACTTGGCCTAAGAAGTCTTAGCAAAACCCCTAATACCTTGATCTTGAATCTATGGTTGTGGACTTCAACCGAAATCCCAAGAGGCTTCCAGCCATTATATTCATTCTATACTCTAATCATTCTTGCTAAAGCAATAATTAGAGATCTTAGATAAACCCTAAGTTTATAACCTTGAAACTATAAATTAAATATATGAATGAATATAAATTCACTCAGATCAACTGTAGATAAGTCAAAATATCAAAGACCTAATCAATAAATCAAAAACACATATCAATAGTACACCCCTAGCATGAGAGTTTTAACCATACATGCCAGAAATTAAAGATTTAATACCAAATATAGCAGCAATAGTCATGGGTAACTAGATTGAATAGAAATTAGTTGATTATCACTAGCCAATCTTCTCCAATTTACTCCCCAAAAGCTTCAAAACCCTAACTCCCCTTTGTACTCTAAGAGGAAAATTATATGTACTACTACAGAAGGATAATTGTTCTGATATGATATGTACAATGTCCTTTCTAAAATTACTTATATACTTTATGAAAATATGTGAAAATTTGTGCTATCAAATGTCATTCGGTGGTTAAGGCCGACCATTGCCGAGCACTCTGGTGATGCGTTGAATGTGCACTTGACCATTTTCCTTTGCATCTTAAAAATGCTTTCTCTTCTATAATATTAGGCGATGTTCTTCGTTCCACTAATCCAATTCAGCAATGCACCAAATATCCCTCATATTGCCTTTTTGTCAATGTTTTGGGGCTTTGAGTACTGCGACTTTAGGTGATCTCCCATACGAGTTGACAATACATCGAACATACTTTACGATATCAAATCTGAGCACTATATTAACTTGACCTGGAACCTTAGCTGCTGCAATGATAGGTGATCTCTCTGTGTGTTCGGCAGATCGCCAAGTTTGTTGGCAACATCGCTTTTCTCCGCCTTTTTGCACTTTGCTCCATTTTCAAGATTTAACCAAATATTGTCCATTTGTGCACTTTTAATCTCATTTCCTGTCACAACACATGCATACTTGTTAGAAGTTTGAGATAATAACACATTAAGGGCAATGTTTCTTTGCAAGTTAGCCCCGAAATGAGTTCAAAATATGGACTCATTAACACCTCCATCTTAAGTCTTTGCTTGCCCTCAATCAAATCAAACATCAATCTATCCAACTTCAGAGCTTGCAAATAGGGCCATAGGGAGCAGCACATACATTTTCACCTTTTTCATCTCTTCTCGACTTTCACAAACCACTTACGTGACTTTGAATCCTCAAGAGATGACGAAGGAGTAATGAAAACATGGCTATGCTCACAATTGCTCATGTAGCTGCTAATCTGTAACGACCCAGTAAGTCGTTTTGAGATATAGAGTTTCGTATGTTATAAAACATTTATCTTGTAAATTTTGAAGGGGCTTTTTGAACTATTCAATAATTTTTATTATTTAGCTGAGAGATAATTTTAGATAATTAATTTTGTTGGTAGGCTAAAATAATAATTTAATTAATACTCTATATTATTTATCACTTAAGTATTTAATTTAAAATTAAAGAAAAAGAAAAAAAAATAAAAAAAATGGGTTAAGGGCCGAAACGCCCAACCCTCAAAAAGAATAGAAGAGATCGAAAAAAGTAGAGGCGCACGTACAAGAGAAAGTTCAATGAGAAACATGCTGCAACAAACAAGTTGGGCATTCAACGTAGAAAAGTTAATGGAGTTTGTTAATTCTTTTGGTGCATGCATAATCTATACTATATTAAAAGTGTGAAGGTCCTTAATAAAGTTGATTGAACTTTTTGTCCTTCATTAAAAGACTTTGTATTAGATAAAATCGTCTTTTCACCATTTTTCTCTAAATTATTATTTAATTATATTTATAATAGTAACTTTTAAAATGTGATAAAATAATGACTTCTAACAGTAGAAAGACTCCTAAATCTTCCTTACTAAAATCCTTTTCCAACTAAAATAGGATTGATCTAAAAAAAAAAAAGAATATTACTATATGGAAAAAATATGGCTTCTTTTTGGCAAAGTAAAACATTGTCTTATTTTTTAGAATAACTGTCATAGAAGGTTAAATAATGCTTTATTTTTTTGTTAGACCAAAAACTAATAAATTTGCCGTAAATGAAAAAAAACATGTACAAATCTTATATGCTCTAATTCAAATCAAACTCTAAAATCTAATTCTTCTTAGTTTATAATACACTTCTATAAAAGGATTTATTTTGTATAATGATTAAATTGTCCAATTTTTGGTCAGAGCAAAAAATAAATAAAAATTATTCTAAAATTGAAGAAGAACTACGCTGCACCTTTTGATTTTTTTTGAAGAACAACTCATCACATGGATTGAGGTTGATTTTATGCTCTATTGCCATAAAAATTATTAACGACTTGTATGACCTTGGTATCCATATTGAATTTGACTTGATTCATAACATATGATTAAATTCTTGAGAGATTTAGTCCTTTTCACTAGCTTTAGATTACCTTCATAGCTTAGTATAACTGTTTATTTTTTAAACCTAGCAATTGTTTATTTCTCTGTTGGTAGATAACCAAAGAAATATAATGTCTAAATTAGTTCAAGAATATAATTTGATGCTAAGCCATTAAAATTAGGATTTGATTAGTCTTGTGAAGCTTATTATTAGCATGAAGTCAAAAAAATTTGCTACACAAATTATTTTATACGACAAGAACTTACTAGAAATTGGTGGAAAAAAGATTAGCATAAAATGTCTTCAACATAGTTTGGAGATTGTTTTTTCAGAGAACAATCAAAATATACAAAGAAATTTTGTTACTTCAATCATATTTGATTTGGAGATTATATTTTTGGAGAAGGATTAAAATTTGAAAAGAGATCTTATTATTTTAATTGTATTTGCTTTGAGAATTTGTGCAATCGAAATTTGAAAAGGAATTTTAAGATCCTTCCTTCCTCCCTCAGATTCATACATCTACATTATGTATATCCTTTTTTACTTCTTGATCTATAATTACAGTGAAATTAAATAATAATTTAAAAAAAGATATGATTGGGATGCCATACAATTTCAAAATCTACATATTATAATGAAAATTAAATATAATAAAGATAGTAATAAATAATAATTAGAAAATACGAAAAAAAGTAATTTTGTTTAGTGTAAGGACTTTTGATGAATTAAGATTTTTTTTTTATATTTAGGACTCCATATATTTTAAGATTCCGTATATATAATAAAGATAAATTAAATAGTAATTTGAAGAAAACAGTAAAAAGACGATTTTGTATAAATAATTTTTTAGGCTATGAATAAAAAAGAAAAAAAATATTATTAATAAAAGTTTGTAATATAGATTTTTTTTTTAAAAAAGAGTAATTAAAATTACGGTAAAACATTAAACTACTTTTTTTTAATATGTAGGAGTCTTTTTAAGAAATAAATTTTAATCAATTAATAATTTAACTCCTAATTATTCAACTTTATGTATTCATAAATTATTAACATATCTCTATATTTTCGTAATTAAATTGATTTTTTCATCTTTGCTCCTTCATAATAAGCTTAAATTATTGCATCAAATTAAGAATATTTATTTAATTTTATTTATATAAATATTATAATTTATTTTAATGATAAGTACTATTTTTATATAATTTTTAGATTGATACGAGACATACGTGTAAAACACGTACACTAAACTAGTCAGTGCATACATGTGAGTAAAATAGTAGTATTTTATATGGAATTGTAAAGGAAAAAGAATAAATATTGATGAATAGGGGACAAAACATGGTGGGCTAATTATGAGATACAATAATGGCAATAATTGAATAATATTAGCTTGGATGATTAGGGTATATAAGGTAAGTTAATTGTTGTAACTGTTTCTTTGTTGCAACATCCGTTTTTGTGAATGTTCGTTCTAAATTATTCCTTTAGTTATTACATTGTAATTTAGATTTTGATATTTTGAGATAGATAATCAAAATATTAGGTGTATTATATATACAATTACTATTAGAATTATGCTATGTTGGAGGAATTAAGACTTAATCATAGGTTTGAAATTTAAGAACTAGATTATAGAATTAGATGAACTTTTCTACGCTAGATATATAGGAATATGGGTCTTTATGGACTCATTCGCTTATGAATTTTATATATTTGGTAGATTCGAAACATTTGAAGATATTAAAGAAAGGAAAAACAGTGGTGAACTAGCTTGCTTGACTCCGTTTCTTCCATTGAGGTAGGTTATAGTTTATTCTATGTTTTAGCAAGACTCTTAATAGTGATTGATATTCATTGAGTGATGTTGTGAAGTTTTCTTTGCATTTAATCATTGTGATTTACATGATTGATATATTGTTGTGATTGATCTGAAATCCCAAGACCATGGAATCCATAATCTTGAACTTGTCATATCAAAATTATGTCTTGAATAAAGAAGACTTGATGGAATATTATTAATGAAGTGGAAAGTAATGATAAAGAATGATGAAATAAATCTATAACTGGATCAGGTGTCATGTTCTGACACGAATAATTGGATGGGATATCACGTTTCGACACGGTATATTTGAATCGAGTGTAACATTCCGACATAATATAATTGGATCAGGTGTTACGTTCCGACACGGTACATTTAGATTGGGTGTCACGTTTTGACACGATACATTTGGATTGGGTGTCACGTTTCGACACGGTATATTTGGATCGAGTGTCACATTCCGACACGATATATTTGTATCGGGTGTCACATTCCAGTACAATATATATATTGGATCAGATGCCACGTTCTGGCACGTAATAATAAAGAAAAATATATTAAAATAATTTAATATACTCAATCTCAAAAAATCTATCTCCCCGAAAGAAGCGTGATGTGAAGGCTTGAGTCCTCATATATGTTCTTGGTATTGTTGACAGATTATATACATGTTTTATTGTGTTGTCACTTATACTTGTTATTGTTGCTTTCCACTGTTAAGTGCTATAGTTGATTTCTTGATATTACTTTATGTATATTGATTTCTATTTGGCATCGGTCGATGATACCTACTCAGTACATATGGCTCGTACTGACTCCTAATTGTATTTTTCTTTGTTTTGTTTTTGTGGAGTACAATATTTGTTCCATCGACTTCGATTCACCCTCAGCTCTAGCCACTCTCCAATACATCAGATTCCAGGGTGAGCTATCTTCCTAGCTCGTAGTGGGTTCTCTTAGCCATAGAATAATGTCCTTAGTTTTCGAACATAAACTATTTTATTTATTTATTTTGATGTTACTATTCTTAGACTCAGTATTGAGATTAGATGTCCTCGTTGTGATGACTTTCAGATTTTGGGGAACATCATGTAATAGACTTAGTAGGTCTTGTGATTTTCTGCTTCTATTAATTTATCTTCCGGCTATTTTCGTATTTTATAAGTTGAATTGCTAATATAGGTTGGAATTTGTATCATTGGTTCGCCCACCTAGGAGGGAAAGTGTGGGTGCCACTCATGACCCATTTTGGGTTGTGACAAAATTACTGCCTAAAAGCATCTCATGCCAAAGAAGATCTTGAACACCCAAGAGTATGAGATTGCTTTCAAAGGATCTCTTCAACTCTCACTCTCCCAAATGAGAAACGACATGTAAGCTTCAACCCATAGGTTTGACCTTATTCTTAATCAGAGTTCACTTGACTTTCTTCTGGACTAGGATCCCAGAGGACTTTGCTAGGAATATAATGTGGGGTAAGGGTTAGATAGAATAGCATATGGACAATAGTGGCTTATCCCTCCTTAAACTCTATGTGTTCTTTTCGGGCTCAAAGGTTCTTTTGGTTCCCTTTTCATTCATCTTCTTTTTGACATCTCGTTTACTTTTAATTTATCATCCCAAGTGTCTCTGTTTTGCACTCTTTTTTCACAATTTTTGGAGGGTTCTCAATTTTCAAGCATTGTTTTTCACTTGTTCTTTCATTCATTTCCAGGACTTCTCACTATCTTTCTTTTATTGGTGTCCCTCTTTTTCTGACTCTTTCATGGGAAACACCTCCTTCTTTCTACCAACACCCCCTATCTTAACCTTTGGCCATTGCTCAATATTTCAAGCTTAAGGAGGGACTGGTAGGAAAGAAGAAGGAATTGTCTTTCACAAACATGAGTCAAGGTTACAAGGTTGTCAAAGAAGGGACCAAAGCTCAAAAGGGCTTCACTAAGGATTCATTTCATTGTCAAGGGATATCACTATGGTCAAATGGACTTAGTGGAACCAAAGAAGGCCTAAGGTCCTCTCCTAATTTGAAAATAACCAAGTTACTCCTCAAAACAAACCAGACAAGTTCTAGATGTTGCAAAATAAGCATTTCAACAAAATAACTAATGCCACATTGGCAAAATGACTTTGCATTTAAATAGTGTCAACACACTTGCAATTTTTCGATCATCGTATATCCAAGCTCAATTGCTCACATAGTCAACTTAAGATTCCTCAAATTTATTCATGGATTGATTTATCTAGAAAAGACTAATTAGTGAGTACATGCTCCTTGTCTATGGTACCATCTAAATTAAAGATATGGAACATCGATGTCTGGATTGCTAAGGACTAGGGACATGATATTAACATTCTAATGACTTGTCATATATGCCGGTTTGCCAAAATTTAAAATTCAAGAATATCATTTGCAATCATTCATCCATTTAACTCAAAAAAGAAAGAAAAACAAAACTAGTAAACTAAATATTACTTTATTACAACCCAAATTAAAATATAAGATTTGTTTACAATTAATTACATTTCAACCATCATAACTACCAACTCTCGATTTAATAGGCAAATATGAATCAAATTGAGACACAACTTAACTCACCCTCTCTTCCCCTCCCCCCTCCATAAAAGAAACATTGTAAGAATCCCCTTGATGTATATCGTGATATACTAAGGTTGGAACTGAAGAGAGCTCAACTATGTTGGGTTACCCCGGTTCTGCTAGGATTGCTGCAGAGGTGTCTTCTTGCATGCTGGTGAAGTTTCTCTCCTTGCTTGCTTTGTTCTTTGCCCTCCTAGTCTCAAATTGGTCGGCCAAAGTCTTCTCTCTAGCCTTCTCATCTACTGTAAAAGGGCCCTCCATAGCCTCATGCTTGTTTCTGAAAAAATTACCCTTAACCAACCATCTATAAGTTGGTTAAGGTTGATGTTTTGTCTTGAATTAGCCCCTAACGTTACGTTCCTTAGTGATCATCTGAGGATGGATGCTTCTTTTTTGCATTCAACGGGCCCCAAAGGCCCAAGTATTTGTGGGCATAACATGCCTATTTTCTTCCTAAATCACATCACACCTTTCCTTATTGGAGATTTCAATTGCAATTGACCTGTCAAACAAGACTAGTAAATTCGTAAGGATAGATAACAGGTAACAATTTTCAACAATGACATAGGGTATTTGAGGTCATTTAGACTGCACATCTAACTCGGTGAATCACTGAGATGGATAGGCGGTCTAAATGCCCTTCGCCAAAATAGTAGAGATCAATAGGAGAGGGGCTGGCAAATTGGGCAATGCCTTAGAGAGATTGGTGAATCGCTGATTTGTGTTGGTGATCAAAAATCCCATTGCCAAATATCAGAGGGACCAACTCTCAACAAGGTTGGCTCAAAGGTGATTTGTAGGTGTAATCGGCATACCGCCGAGTAGTCTTCGGTGGTCAAATTGACACTTCAAACTCGAAGCGGTATCAAAAACCTCACATCGCTCAAGCAAACAAAGCAATTCATCACATAGTCCAACACCCATTTCAAACAATTATTTCTTAGGCTTGGCATTGGTGAAATGATGACTTGCCCTTAAGAATGACGTCACCCAATCTATCACAGGGCAAGTTCAAATCACTCAACTCCCCTACTAAGGCTACTTAGACGTCACCTCAAAGGTTCACAAAATCAGGTCTTACCAAAACAAGTCAACAATATCCACTTTGAACAAATCAAAACACGAATGGCATAGCTTATCAAATCCCTCAAGTTTATTTTCATAACACACCAAGTTTAGTAAGAACAAAATAGCATACTTGAGGCTCACATGCTCACAGTGGAAATGAACAAGATGATGGTGAAGTTAGGCACATCGATCCTAGTAAAGAAAAGAAAAGAAAAGAAAAACTAAGAGTGTAGTGGTGGTGAGTGAGGAGTATGAGTGTGGGAGGAGGGAAATTGAGGAAAAAATTAACGGCCATTTAAGAAAAAAAGGATGAGACTCTTTGACTTTCATGTTACTATTCATTACTACAGGAAGTATTCGGCGATCCACTTTTGGCACATGAAAATGCTTTTTTGCCTCATCTTGAAGCTGTCCCCACATACTAAAAAATGGACTACCCAAGTGTCGCTGAGCATTTTCCATGGTACGCCAAGTTAGCACTGCCTTTGCCAAATTCTGCAGTGACTCCCTCCACAACTTGATTTCAAAGAGCGATAAGAAGTACCATTTCCTTATTCATTCGGCGATACGCTAATTTTTTTACCAAGTTCGCCCAATATTGCAACACTCTTCAGCTCTTCAAAGGTTCTAAAGTGCGATCAATTTCGGGATCTCCTTTCCAATTTGTCGACACACGAAATTTTCTAGAAGATCACCAAATCCAACAACACCTAAGGAGCCCGACGAGGAGTCAAAAAGCGGGCTAACCATCTATTACCCTTTTTATTTGATGATACGTAGTGTAAGTCCTTACATCGCTGACATAGTCTGATGTTCACGTTTCAATAAAAAAAGGGTCCTTGTAAGCAATTAATCAAAGGTTAGGGTCAAATCTACAGAGAATACATGGCTTGACTACAAGACTTCACTACTAATCATTTCAAGCATCAATAAATAAAATCTTTAAATGGGGGAGGGGGGTTTGTGATTCAAAAACAAAAGTAAAATTACGGCTATACTACTACACTAAAAAACACTCAATTTTAGGGACAACTTGGGAATTGTGTTCCCCATGGTTCGTTGACTCAATTACCCTAGGTAACATAACCATAATTGAAGATTAGCATGCAGAAAGGTACATAGGTTCTTCCAGCCCTCTTATGAAGGTGAAGGTCAAATTTCACCTTGGCACTTAGTCGGCAACCATGGCGTACCAACTAACCATTACCAATTGTCCCAGTCAACCTCCCTTTGGTTAGGTTTGGTTGATTAAATGAGAAGAAATCGATCGAATCCTGTCATCTACTTCCCTTTTCCTATTCGTCACTACCTTGGTCGGGATCGTGATAGTAGGTAGGGTTTGGTGTTGGCCACCACCACACAACAATCATAATGAAGGGAAATATATAATATATGCAAAACCCCAATCATAGAAATGCAATAAACCTAGGTTATCTCAAGTCAACTACCCATAGTTCCCACAACCCCAGTTGTGGGTATTTAGCTACTCATGACTAAGGCAAAACAAGCAAAGATGTACATACAAGACATAAATAACAGTTTTACCAACAACAATGAAGAAAGTAGACATCACAAGTTGCAAACCCACAAGCTTGATAGATCAACAATGAGTACAAGACAAGATTTGCAATCCCTAAAATGGATTTTCCAAGAAAGAACAATACACTACTCCAAAAGACTAAGAAAAGATTCAAAAGATGATTCTCCAATGTCTCTTGGTCGAACTCTCCTTCTAAAAACCTAATTTAAATTATATATAGTAATTACAAAATAACCCTATAAATTACAAAGAAAAGACAGTTGGCAGCTAATAAGTCTCGCAGGTACAACTCGTAGGATGACCTACGAGTCATAGTCGGGGTCTCGTATCAGGTTCTTGGCATCTTGGACAAAATTGGTACGACCCATAGGTACGAGTCATTGCTTGAGCTACGACTTTTATGTTCCTCTTATAGTCTTGGTCTTCAATTTTTGGTCCAATATTTTGGCTCTCTGATTCCTACTATGAGTCCACCTATACGAGTCATAGTGATACTTACGACTCGTACGATGGCCTCATAGGGGTGACCTCTACTTAGTAGATCTCTGAATTTTTGGTCTTTGATTCTTGTTATGACACTTCTTACGACTCATAGCTTGGGCTACGACTCGTAAGTGTGCTCTATATCCCAAACTTCAGCAAAATCTGTAACTTTTCTTTAAAATCATGCCAACCTAATTTTTCTGCAAGAAAAACACAAAAACACATAAAAACCATAAAAAAACACATTAAGAACTCACAAAATCCGTTATTTTAGGCATTAAATGTGTTGTATTTTGACAGCACATCAACACCCTCAACTTAGAATTGTTGTTTGTCTTCAACCGACGACTCAATCTACCCAGACAAAGAGAAATACATAACAGCTATACTAATGGCATATACAACAACTCCTTTGATTCAGGTACCCAACTACTATTTTCAAAACAAGATTGCAAATTTATTAAGCAAACACGAACATAATGAGATACCTGACAATCCAACTATGATTAGTTAGAGAGCATCAACCGTCCATAATCCTTGGTATAGTCTTATGCTAATCAAGCAGTGCAAATGTCCTCACTGGAAAGAAGTCCCTCATACTCACTTAAAAGCATTTAGAACTCAAGGACTGAGGAAGCATTCTCACTCTCACAATTGAAATTCAATGCATACTGACTAACACCATAGGCTTGCCTATATACTCATCTTCTAGCTTGGTGATAAAGTGGAGTTGGATCACTTTAGAACTTATAGGCTTGTAACATATATTCAAGGTGCTTTGGTATGGTAATTTCGGCAAGTAGTGACTAAACGCTATCCTTGAACCATGTTTACCAATACTTTTTGCTTTCATAATTGATACGCCCAAATTTATACTCTCGATAGGAATAGTAAAGTGGTTATTGATTAAATATAGAACTCAACCAGAGTTGAGGTCGATCCCACAGGGAATGCGTAAGATTAACTCTATTAGTGACATTTTTCAGTTGTAATATCTAATCCCAGAACAAAACAATAATGAATAAACTAATGGTTTTGGTTTTTGCAGTATTAGTTCCTAAAATAATGAAACAAATATAGTGACAACTAATTTCCAATCAAAGAATAAGAATAATAACAACGACAACTAGCTTTCAAATATTTTATAGATTTAATAATTTATGAAAGAACTAGGATTGTGATCCCCATGAAATCCAATACAATAACCCAAATTGTGCAGTAGATTTGGTAGCAATTACATATACAAGATCAAGAAATAATGTAACATCTGATTCACCTTTCGATCCTTCTTAGATGCAATTCATTCCTCACTTTTCAGTCTAGGAATGTATATTAATTTAAACCATTGTTATAGATCTCAGAATACTTTCACCTTTCAGTCTCAAGTACTTAGACTAGGTTAAAAACCCCGAAATTCTGTTATAGGATTCTTTTCCTAATCAGTACATTCTTTCATGGCATGTAAAGAACACAAGCATGTTCTCAATGCGTCGACTCATTGAGGAAGAAATTAAAATACAGAATATTACAATATATACATGTATTAATCCCAAAATCTACCACAAGTTAGTTCATTTTATTGGATTGTCATGGTTCGAACAATCCTAGATATAAATCTAGCCTAGCATATTCAAGAAAACAAAATAATCACAATAATATGAAGAAATCATAATGAAGAACTTACTCTTGATTTAACAATAGATCCAAAAAATACAAGAGAAAATTTAAAATAATAATGAATCCACAACTCACAAGGTTAACTTTCTTCAAAGAAATGAATAGTCTTCACTTACAAGATTTAGATCTAAAGAAAATGAGAAAAGAGAAGTTAAAGAGGATGTTCTTGAGCTCAATAATGGTCTCACCCAGGGTTAGATGCTGAGTTGGACAGACACAGACTACGATGGACCACACAGCAGTTGGGCAAGTATGCCCCTTACTT
>JAABOM020000110.1:18840796-18850859 GCA_011800125.2 Solanum clarkiae | reverse complement strand
CGGGACCCACAGTTGTGGATTCTGAAGGGTGCTAATACCTTCCCTTTGGAATCACCTGAACCCCTTACCTAGAATTTTTGGTTCGCAGACTGTCTTTTGTAAATAAATAATTGGTTTCTTGATTATCCTTAAAATTAGGTGGCGACTCCTAAAATCAAACTATTTTTCTCAAAATTAAATCATTTTTCCCATTATTCAAATCCCCTTTATTCTTCTTTAATTTTTATCGAGTTGCCGCGACGTTGCGCCTTCAGGATGTCAACAAAAGGTTGATTACCAAACCATTCAAAAAAATCGCACCAACCCAAAAACCGCACTAACTTGAAAAAAATCGAAAAAATTCGAGGTTGAAAACTCCAAATTTATTGATTTGGTTTGGTCTATATATTAAAAAATCCGACATAAATGATTTGGATTGGTATTTAAAAAATTCAAACTAACCCGGTCTATGTACACCCCTATCTGGAAGTATAACATGGCAAACCAAGGATGAAATAAAAAAGGCTGTCATTGAGAAGCTAGGAGACAACAAACTGAATAATAATGGACAAATTTTAGTGCTTCTAACACCATTATAAAGCTAGCAATCCACCATATAATAGCACTTCTACCAATTAGTGAAGACATCTATCAAACCCCTTTAGTTCAAATTAACGATCCTTATCTTTTGACTCCTAAAAAATCACTATTTATCCACTTAAATTTTTTATTAGAACATATTTGGTGATTATTTTTATAGATATTTTGGTTAAGTTAGTGAGACATAAAAAATTGGTAATATTTTCATTTAGAAATTTTTACCTATATATTTAGTGAAAGTAAGTATACCACCATGCATTTTTCCAGTGAGTTAATTTGATATGAGTAGAAAATTTATGTTCTATAACGCATATCTTTCACGGATACACGGTGAAAAAACTTTTGTTTCTAATAATGTGAAACTACATGCTTAGAGAGCTTAAAAAAAGAGTGGAAGTTTAGGAAAAAATTATGACTCTTAGGATATAACTTTGTAGTTTTTGAAGTTGAACTTATTATGCCTTTAGGAACTAAAATCATAAAACATGACTTGTGAGATATGAACTTCTTAAGGAATGATGTTATTATTCCCTTTGTTTTGAAACAACAACATAAGCAGTAAATAAAGAAAAACTAAATGAAATATAAATTAATTTGAGTTCACAAAATACACTGTATGTTCTTAAGGAATTTAATCTGTTCACTATATCTGAGGTTATAGATTATTTCCTCCATGATAAAATAGATTCACAACTACAGAATAACGGAACCTCGAATTCTTGTAGTTTTCAACAAACTCAAAAAATAGCAATGACTTTCACACAGACTCAAATTTTGTACAAACTAATTAATTAATCAAAAATATTAAAAAAGAAAAATTTTGAGATTGATTAAAAAAAATTTAGCCAAAGCCGAGCAAGCAACAACAAGGGGCGAGGAAATCCCCTTTACTTGACTCTTTAAGAGTTAGAGTGAGTATTTACTTGATTACTCTCACATTTTTCTTATTCTTTCAACCTTCATTTCTCAATTTACACTTATTACTTAAATTCAACCATTGTGAAACTCAACTTATGTCTTCCATTTTTTGATTATATATATCATTTCAAAATAGGGACATTATATTCATGCACATGACCCATATACATACTTCAATATTCCTGTGTGATAACCACAAAACAGAACTAAATCAAAAAAAGGGGGAAAAAAAGAAGATGATTATACACCCGACATCAGCCCGACAAATTAAAATCCACAATAAAAGAACAAATGTTTACAAATTTTAGTTAGCATAACCTGTATATAGTTAGTGAGTACATATTACATACAAATTATATATTCATCTATTATAAATTTGTTATATAAGTAAGTATATTTCAACGATCCCTGTAGTACGTGAAATTTCTTTGCAGCGCGGGATAAAAATCACCCAAATTTGGAACCTCACGAGGAACCTACACTATAACAAATAAAGAGTTATATCACATATAGTCACTTGAATATGAACTTTTTTCACATAAAGTCACTCAACTTTGAAATTTTCAACTCAAAAGTCACTTAACTATCAATATTTTACTGTGAAAGTCACTCAACCTATTTAATTAATTTTTATTTCTAATTAATATTTTAAAATTTTAAAATATATCCACTTCAACCATCTGATAACCCACCGCATTTTGACCCGCCCCGGGTACATTGAATGATTTAAATGGATATACTTTTAATTTTTAAAATATTAGTTAGAAGTAAAAATTAATTGAATAGTTGAGTTATTTGAGAGTAAAACATTGATAGTTGAGTGACTTCTAAGTTGAAAATCAAAATGACTTTCTCAAAAAAAAAATCAATCTATAATTGAATGACTTTGGAGTTAAAAATAAAAATTAGGTGAATTTATGTGAAAAAATATATAGTTGAGTGACCAATATATGATATTAACTCAACAAATAAGGAATTTTGCTGCAATTATTTAACAGCAATAATATAATATAAGTATTTATAATCAATACTCTACATAAATTTCACTAAAGGCTTTAAAAATTTTGAATACAATAATACTAACTCAATTATTTGTTAAAAGGAAATTCTATTGCCATGAGAAAAGTATATATTAACATTCGAATAAATGAGTTATTAGGTACGTGTATAATCGATTTTGTTCCGGTTTGCCATAAGATAATAATGCACTTTTGTTGATTTAGACAGGTAATTTGGTGCGTTTCTTACGTCTACTGCAACTCTTGATGATGAATTAACAAGAATATATATATAATACTCCAATGTTGTTTAATTTTATAGGTGTACAAATTAAAATTTGATTGAGAAGCCCCCAACTTTTATTTATTAGCATGTGCCACTCATAGCCTTATTGTCATTACCTTTTCCTAATATTTAAAACAAAAGCTTAATTAGTCCTAACTTACGTTACGTTGTCGGGATAAAATCCTATAGGATATTTTATTAATATGTTCAATTGAGAAAATAAAAGAGATAAAATACAAAATTGACCTATCATTGAAGAACACTATTACATAAAAGTAGTTATGCATAAAAAGTACGAATTTCAAAGGTCAAAATTACATCGTTAACTCTCTGGCAAAATTAATTAAACAAAGCAAATACTCTCTCCATTTGTTACTTGCAGTCTATTAACTTAGCATTTTCCTTGAGAAATAATTAATTTACCAAATTATTTATAATATTGATGATTATGTTTTTTAAAAACTGAATACATACTAGTAGTACTTTATATAATTATCTAATAATAAAATAATATTTTTAAAAAATATATATATAAAAATAAGTAAAAATAAAAGGAAAGAAAAATGAGAAGCCGTAGATTTTTCTAACGTGCTTAGGATGGTGCGTGAACCACTTAAAGTCACTGTAAGCTCATAAAAGCTAAAAGACACGTATCCTCACACTGTGTAAATATTGTTAAAGATATAATATTAGTTATTACTTTTTTTTTAATCTCAATTGATATTACACTGTTCGAATTTTTAAAATTAAATAGGTTAATTTTGATTCTGAAGTGAAATTTTTGAATTCCTTAAAATAAATTTTACATAATTGAAGACTACATATAAAATATTATAAGTCATAATAATTTATAATTAAAAAATATTTAAAAAATATATAAAAAATTGTAATTAAAAAAACATGTTTGGATATTGAAATCTGAAAGATATACCTGGAAGGAAGTATCTTTTTAATTCATTTCTATGCGTAATAAATAAATAAATTTGTGATCTTAAACTTAATTAAAGACATATGTAAATATGTTCAAAAACATAATTTGAATATCATAACCTCAAACATGTTATAATTTATTTTCACAAAGGGATATCATTAAGAGTAAAACAAAAATGTTAGAATTAAATTCTTTTGGAAGCAAACTAATTAAAAAGGAAGGGGAGATTAAAATTGTGTTCATTTTAACAATTTAATTGAATTGAGGGGACAATTCAACATAATATCATATAATGTTGAAGATTCAAAACCAAAAAAACAAAGAACAAATATTTGACGTGTTGGCCTGTGAAAAAATAACCAGACACGCATGATATGATGTGTTAAGATATAATGTAATCAAATAATGAAAACTGTGTTCGATTAAACTTTTAAATGGTTGA
Source organism: Solanum clarkiae (assembly GCA_011800125.2). NCBI lineage: Eukaryota > Viridiplantae > Streptophyta > Magnoliopsida > Solanales > Solanaceae > Solanum > Solanum clarkiae. Next base: position 18,846,705 of record JAABOM020000110.1, on the reverse strand, counting down.
AATAGCAAAACATGGAAATGCCATAGAAATTTCATAGTATTTGATACCTGTCTTGTTTTGGCCAAACCAAGCGTGCAAAAAGATTTTACTGGTGTCCACATCAGAGGTGCATTATAACTAGTCCTATATATAGACAATATTATTAACTTGTAAGTTGTATGATTCCCTCTCCAACTCCAAAATATTTGGAAAAAATATAATTAGGATCAAATTAAAGTCATCATCATGAGTTCTAACGTTGTACCTGTTCCAAATGAAGAAAATAGTACTATTACTTCTCAACATGACCTTAACAAACAGAAAAAACCCAAACTTTACTTTATTGTCACATCTCTCAAGGTAAAAATAGCCAAATTGGATATGAAGAAAGTAATACATAGTGTCAAAGTTGGTATTGCTTTAGTATTGGTATCCCTTTTGTACTTGTTGGATCCTCTATTCCAGAAAGTTGGACAAAATGCTATGTGGGCTATTATGACTGTTGTTGTAATTTTTGAGTTCTTCGCAGGTTTGTCCTTTCTTTGTTTTGATAAAATTGTCTGTATATATAAGTTAAATTAATCTAATAGTGTAGCACGTGTTATCAGGTGCTACACTTAGCAAAGGTATAAATCGAGCGATTGGTACCGTATTGGGCGGAGGATTGGGATGTTTGGCAGCAATCTTAGCAGACAAGTATGGTGAAATTGGTGCCGCCATAGTTGTTGGCATCTCTGTGATGATCATTGGTAATATTCAACAATACTCACTTGACCTCATCACTATTTACATTAGTGGTTAGTTCCACGGATCTTTTGACAGAATCAGAGAAAAAAGAAAGTGTTTTCATGTGAAAATAAATTAGGAAGCTTCCCAATATTTCAAATTGAATGTGTTTCTCACCATGTGTTTTTCAAGTGTGAAATCCATGTTTTATTATACAAATTTCTCATTGATTTGCATTAGAAAAAAAATCTTTGTTTCTACTTTCTAGTCGTGTATGTAACAATGATAATATAGGAATATTATCTTTTGACCGCTATAACAAGATTTCTATATTGAGAACATAATATAAGATGAGAAATCATTTCAAAAAGCTAAGAAACTTAACCGTTATAATGAAATGTTAATGTAGATGATGACTATTATAGAGAAATGTGACTGTATTACGATCAACGTACAGGTGTTGGCGCAACGTACTCAAGGTTGATCCCAAGTGTGAAGAAGAAATATGACTATGGAGTTATGATATTCATATTAACATTTAGTTTAGTAGTAGTATCGGGTGTTCGAGCAGACAAAATAATGAAGTTGGCTGGAGAGAGATTGTCCAACATTGGGATGGGCTTTGCTGTTTGCATATTTACAAGTTTCATATATCCCATTTGGGCTGGTGATGAACTTCATTCATCAACTGCATCCAAGTTTCATAAACTTGCCTCTTCTATCCAAGGTAATAATGACTATTTTACATCATTTCTAGTGGATTTAAAATGATTTAACTTGTATACAATGACAATAGTAAAATATTTTTATATTATCAGTGTAATTAAATCTGTTAAAGGTATTCCATTTTATTTTTTTAAGGTTGTTAGTTCAACTCTCTCTCTCTCTGTTAAGATTCAGTTGTCAAATTTTAACTTAACACACTTATTAAGAAAACAATTATTGGTACAATAAATTTACCATTTTACCCTTACTAATTGATAGGATCTTTTCAAAGACATAAATTCAATGATAATAAATTGAGGGTATAATAGAAAAAAAAATTATACTACCTTGATTTGCAAAAATGATAAGTAAAAGTAGAACGTAAATGAAAAAAACTTTGATAACTAAATTTGAACGGAGGGAGTATATTATAGATAGTTAGGTGCAGGGCGAGCTACATTCACCCAAGAGTGGTCAAATGGACATCTTTCGTCGAAAAACATTTTTGAATATATAGGTTAAATATAGATATTTTTATATATATATTAATTGTTGAACACGTTTGATACAAAAATCACCCATCCATGTTCTAAAAGTATGAACGAAAATGTTGGCCACCACTGGTTAGGTGTAGTTATTCTTAGCTAGATGAAAATATTTATTTATGGAAGTTAAACTTGTTTATTTGATGTGTTTCTTGTTGTAATTTCAGGGTGCTTAGAGGAATATTTTGAGATAGGCAATGATAAGGAGAAAAAAGTAGCTATGGACGTTAGTGAATGCAAATCAGTGATGCACTCCAAGTCCAAAGATGAGTCATTGGTATAATAATACTCTAAAACACAAATATACTTACTCAACTAAAGTGAAAATCTTACTAGGAAATCCATTATCTTGGATATAATTTATTGTGTAATAGTAAAAATGTGAAAAATATTAATTTCAGGCAAATTTTGCCAAGTGGGAGCCTTGGCATGGAAAATTTGGATTCTGTTATCCATGGGAGAAGTATTTAGATATTGGAGAAGTTTTAAGGGAACTTGCAGCAATGGTCCTTTCATTCAAAGCATGTATTCAATCAGTTAGACAGGTAAAACACATACTCCAAGATAGAATTTATTTTTCCCTTACAAAATAGTACTTACCAAAAACTAATGGTTAAAATGTAATTTAATTTATTCCATCAATCTCGGATGAAGCCAAAAATTCACTAGTTTTTTACTTTGGGGTATGATGGAATAAAGCAAAATGGTTCTTTAAACTGTTTGTGCTTCTATTCAACTTTCGACGCTCATTATGGGTCATCCGGAAACAGTCGCATTATGTTTTTAAACATAGAGGTCAGATTGCGTACATCCGACCCCCCTTACCTCGCAATGAACGGAAACCTTTGAAGCATTGGGGTAATGTTGTTGTAAAATTTAATTTAATTGACCATTAAAGGAGTTAAATTGACAATTTTACTAACATTTTGGGATGAAATAATTAAATAAACGCTCTAGTCTCAAATATTACTAGTTGTTTTGAGAAAGTTGAAATATTTTATATTAAGAAAAAACAAAAAATCATTTTGTGGAGTATTAATCTATATTCTAGATAGGCGAAAGTAATGCAGCATTAATTAAGTGCAACGTTTAATAGAGATAAAACATATTTCTAATAACGCAAACTAGTATATGTATCTGCATGATGCACGGATAATTTTAATTATTGTTTTTAATTATTTTAAATGGTATTGTCTTGTTTAAACATGTTAAATCATATTATTTCAATTATTTAAATATCTGAATATGATAAGTACATAAATTAGTGAAGATTTATTTAGAACCCTTCTATGAGTGAGTTTCTATATTTAAGATAATAAAAATCTTTTCTATATTTTTTTAAAAATCTTATACATTTTTAAATTCAAATACATTTTATCTTTTAATTCAAAAATTTTATTATCATATTTATTAATTTTGTCTTAAAATTACCATTAACTTATGCACATTACAAACTATTCTCCTTTATTATATACAAAGATAATTCTTGGTTTTTTACTCAACCAACTAACAAGATAATTCTTGTTTTCTTACTCAACCAACTAACAAGAAAAGGAATCCGTACCTTTGTTACAAATTAGCTGCACCCATATAGTGACTTGTAGTGTATTGGTTTATTTATAGAAAATCTCAAAAAAAAAAAAAAAAAAAAAAAGGAGTTCGAGTAACGGTTGAAAGCTAAGCTATTGTAACTTTTTTCATAATAATTTTCTTTTACTTAATTATCTAACACTTAATAGAATTTCATTAAATTACATATGAATTGTTAATCTTCAAATTACCTGTAATTATACACAAATATGTAAATATTTTTAAATGATAACCAATTTTGCACAATATATACTGATGATGATAATATAATGTACAAAAATCTTACATAATATGGGCCATATGTTTCTTGTTACAAGTTAATCACATTTCTTCCATATATATCAACTCAAAGTTTCATTGACTACCCAAAAAATTATGAACTTATTTTTATCGTTAAATTGCTCATAGCTAACATAATTTCTTTTTGATCGTGAGCAGCCGTCCCCAACGAAAAGAGACAGCATAAGAGAGCCATGTGAAAAAATATGTTTGACACTTGCAACGATTTTGATGGAACTTGGAGACAGCATAAGAGACATGAAATTATGTCGTGCCAAAATGTTGATAACACAATGCATGAAACAAGAGCTAATCCTCCTTGTAAACTCAGACAAGAAGAATAATAACAATAATGGTAATAATAATAATAATAATAATAATAATTGGACTGGTGAAACTACTCTTGGGTTGGCTAGCTTTATTTTTCAAATTTTAGAGATGGTGGACAAGGTTGAATTATTGGCTACAAAGGTGGAAGAACTTGGTGAACTTGCTCACTTTCACGACAACAAACTTGATGTTTGACTATAATGTTTTTGGTTCAAGTTGTTATATATACACATGCATGGTCTCTGTAAATAATTTCTAAGGCCACTTAAAAGATATGTATATCTTAATGTGAGCCTCCTTAAATCAAAAATTTGTAATATAGGTTCTATAACTGCTGTTAAAGGTGGATTCCGAATTTTAAACTCTATGAATTGAACCTTTAAGGTTCTTAACTTTAACTCATTAGTACATACTAAAATCATGGGTTAATTTCTACTATTTATTGTATAATAATTTATATCAATGAGTTTTGTACATAATTTTATACTTTGTATCAAAAGTATTGAGATCAAATTAAATCCAATAATACAATTAATAGTAGGTCGACCCTAATTGGGTGCAACAAGTAAAAACTAACATTATACTCTTTTAGATCATCGTACATAATAACACCCTTAAACGAAAATTAAAAAAACCCCGCAAAACTTTGAAATTGGAGTTATTTTGAATTTAGTTAAAGATATTTTTGTTGAAAACTTTTCCATATCAAGAAAATAGCTAAACATAAATAGTAAAATAATATCTAATATCTAATGTCAGGTGTTAACAGTGGCTATTTGTCATTTTTATTCCATAAAGAACTAAGTTTAAATAAAAATGAGCCAACTTCACTGATTGGGCTCCTCGCAGGTCGACACGTTAATGCAGGTCGAATATATCTGCAAAGCCCACTTAACTTTCACCCCTGCTTTAGAATAGATTTGTTGTACATAATATTTTAGAAAAAATTTCATAAAAAGTTATGGTATAAATGTACATTATATCGTTCAGCGAGACTTTTACTATTTTTATAATATTGTTGCTTTATATATATAGGAGTTTTAGCATAATTATATCACAGATATAAGTCATATTGTTAGCAAGGGTATCAACTAGGCTAGGCCGGCTCAGCCTGGCTCATTAAGCCATTTGCCCATCGGACTGGGCCGAGTCAGTCCCTCCAACATTGGGCCGAGCCAAGTTAACGTGTCTCGTAAGTCAACACGTTAATGCAGATCGATTAGGCTCCTCGCAAGTCAATGCAAATCAATTTTTATTTTTAAGTTTAAATAAAAATGAGCCAACTTCACCTATTAGGCTCCTCGCAAGTCGACACGTTAATGCAGATCGAATATATCTACAAAGCTCACTTAACTTTGACTCATTCTTTAGAATAGGTCTGTTGTACCTAATATTTTAGAGAAGATCTCATAAAAGGCTATGGTATAAATATACAATATATCGTTCAACGAGACTTTTACTATTTATATATTATTGCTATTCTTTTTCTTTCTTTTTTTCATATCGGAGTTTTAGCATAATTGTATCATAGATACAATTCATATTGTTGGCAAGGGTGTCAACTGGGCCGAGCCGGCTCAGCATGGCCCATTAAGCCATTTGTCTATCGGACTGGGCCTAGTCGGTCCCTCCAGTACTGGGCCGAGCCAAGTTAAACAATAAAGAATATCTCAGACGACCCATCCCATGACCCATTAAGGTACATGGGTCGGGCTTAACGAGTTGTGCCCCCCTCCCACCCACCCCAAGTTATTT
>JAABOM020000110.1:18829662-18840696 GCA_011800125.2 Solanum clarkiae | reverse complement strand
ACAATGTAAATATATTCACAATATTAAATGTATTCACAATATACTATCTATTGTAATACTATACTTATAATGTATATCAAATATATTAGTATACTCATAATATACTATCTATTAAAACAATATACTCACAATATAATATTATTTAATTATTATAGTGACTACAAAAGTATAAATTAATATATGATTATGTGAAGTAAATAGAATTATTTGATTGAACCATACAAAGCTCATAGAAAAAATTAAGAAATGCAAAGAATAAATGATTCTTTTGACTTTATTAATAAATTGGTAAAGTTTGGAATATTACAAACTTACAGTTAGTTGTCTCTGATAAATTATGATTTTTATGTATTTCGAATCATTCTCTCTAGCATATCTATTAATATTAATAGGAATTGGCTCATAATTTTCAAAATCTAAGTGATTCGTAATTTGAACTAGCTTATGTTGAAGGATTTTCAATTGACATTATTTCGTCAAGTTCTTCATCTTCTTCTGTATCTTGTGGTCTTTCAACTATTAATCGGTTTTGACAGTTAAATTTTCAATCCATGATATAATTGCACTAGACATGCTCCTAGCTTAATTCAATCGTCATTCTGGAACTAATGGAATCGCCATAATTCTATTTGGAGGCCGTTTACTAGGACTTTATCCGAAAACTTCATTTTACATGTATGACTTCCCGGTTAACTCAAAAATTCAAAAAACTCCTGAATAACCCGACCAATAATAATCCCAATAGTCCTGACGAATCACCAATGACCTGAGGTCATTATGCACATGCTCAAATCAACAAAGTAGCCGCAGAATTACAGAAATGACCTGAAGGATCATTACAATTATATAGTTAGTGTATACTTTTTATAATTTTTGACAAGATACATTATCTAATCAGTTTATACTTATTATAATTTTTAACTATATATAAACAAGAAATGATTATATTTTTAATTGTATATACTTGAAACTAGCCCGCGTATTCAACATGCTACATCACAAAGGGGCATACTGCCTACCGTCTACCTACTAGATATGGGAATCTCAGCCAGAGGGTCCAAACAAAACTCTAGATAAATTGCTAGGACCAGCCTTCACTAAACCAAAATCAAAACAAAAACAAAATGTCAAGAAAGCAACTTCTTGTCCTTGTCCAAACCGGCGGAGGGCTCAATTATTGATCAAACTTCCATAGATCATTATTGCTCCAACTTGTCAGAAAAATCAGAACTTGTTTCACTTTTCTCCATAAGATGATCAAAATGAGGACACCCTTAATACTAGTTCTACCACTTCTCATTCTAAAACTATCTTTTGAAGCAGCAAAAGGAATCCCCAACACCAACTTGACAAAAGTCCTGTGCAATGGTGCACAATACTTTAAAGATGATCCCTTTGCAATAAGCCTAGCCTATGTTCTTGCAGAATTAGTGAGCACCACGCCGTCGCACCACGGATATGACTACCACAACATTTCTCCCTATCCAAATGCTTTTGCGTATGGACATGCTGCTTGCAACAACAACACTACTACTACTCTAACCAAACAAGATTGTAAAATTTGTTTGGCTTCAGCCAAAGATAATTTGCTTACTAGTTGTGATGCTAGAATTGGTGGCCGTGTTCTTCTTGTTGATTGTACAATGAGGTATGAACAATACCCTTTTGATGATTAACCTTAAAATTAAGCTGTCTGAAAAAAAGGATCCGACATGTCAGCATAATCATGTTTCTTTCTATTTCCCTTATGAGTAATAATTTCATTGCTGCAATTTGACTGATTTCATGAGATGAAAAACCACCTATAACTGTTCCACTTTTTGCTAAACAATTATCATTGCAATTGGAGTAAACATTTTACATGGTGAAAAAATGGCTAGCATAGTTGCGATATTTTTCCTCATCGTTCATAGAGCCGACTCCAACTTGCTTGGAATAGAGGCATGGTAGTTGTTCTGTACTATCAAAGAGGATCAGTATTTACAAGCTGAATTTGTCAAACTGGATAATGTCTCTACATCTATACAGTTGACGATGCTCTCTACACTTGACATATCCGAGAACTAAAGACCTAAAACTTCACTCCTGAGTGCTGACCGACTAAAAAGGACTCAGGAAAAACAATTCAATGAGAAACACAACTGAAAATGAAACCTAAGAAGTATCTCATCAGCTAACTATGAGGATGTCCTTTTTGTACTTTCAAATGATCTCAAAGAAGGGCACATTCATTTGATACAAGGAGCATTGAGCACATTGATAGCTCTGTCTCAAGTATCCTTTCTCCAAGGTACAATTTCTAATGGCTGCAAGCTGAAAGGGTGCCATGATGGTGCACCACTTGAATGTTGGAGGAAACATGTGGCCTCTCTGCTGTCAATCCGAGGATTGAGAAGTGGATTCAGAGATTTTTTCCTGAGCTAACTCCTGTTTGAGGAGGATTGCATAGAGAAGCTCGTTCCATGAATCTGGGACACCGGGGAGACACCAGTGGCTGCAATCTTGCCTGCGGAGAGGAACTTGTCCCACCTTAGGGCCTAAATAATACAAAGACAAGTGACCATCTCTTCTTCTAGATGTCATTCCTGTTACATTCAGTAAAATGATATTCCTAGCCTTTGATTTGTTAGAGAGCTGCGATAGGACATGAATGGCCGTCATATATTCAAACGAGTTCCTTAATGACTCTTGGGGTGATCCTAAGTCAGGTAATGTCTCCAGGTGACAGCCACCGCCGGTCTTCCAATCTCCACCTCTGTGCATCAGAGTGAGTAATTTAGTGACACCAAAAATTAAATATCTACTGAAACAAAAGTGTAGGCCAATTTGCATAGCGCATTAGCTGAGAATCAAAATGCCAATAATTTGCAGCAATTGGTCAGTACGAAACAATCAGGAACACACAAAGTACTAAATCAACTTATCACAGAAAAGTATTTCATGCATTAAAAGATGCAAGCATACACCATTTGATCCTCGAAAACAACCTATGCAAATTTGTGGAGGACTAGATAGATAAGCTATATATTGTGTATCCTTCCATTTATCAACAAGTTTCAACACATTCCATCTCTATAGAGGATCAATGAAGTATTATCACGGTAACCAACAATGCATTCACCTTCTCAAGGCTCACTGAATACAAGAAATGGATAAGTATGGAATGAATCTGGGACCTTAGATGAGTTTAACTAATAACCGTTTCACAGTTCTAGTATGTTAGGAGTATACTACAAAAAAAGAGACCATGAGATTTATTCAAGGTGTGTTGGTTGAGGCATAGTTGATTGATTAAGTGTAACAACAACAAAATAAAAGGGAGAGAAAAATTACTCAAAGTGGACAGGAGCATAAGTACGGAAGTAAATTTTAGTCTTGGACATGTTCACTTCACGACCTATCCAATCAACCAATGTTACAATTGATTTCTGAAATGCTGTCTGCACACCCATTGTCATGTTGACCTTTCCGCCTTCTTGGAAGTAGCATCCCCTGTCGATGAGAAGAATCAAAGGTTGTAAATCTTCACAGATTGTCAAGTAATTTTACTCCCTTAAAGCAACGAATCTTGATAATATGATCCAAGATGGAGCTGACTGAAGAACTTTATTAGATCAATTAGCTGATTTGTTAATGCCAGGAACATGCAAGTGGATACATGTTTAGGCCCTTTCAGTTCATGCATATAAATGAAGTCACATAGATAAAAGGCATGATTAATGCGTAGGGATAATTCAAAAGGAAATTGGAAATCAAACTTTCCAGTACTCAACCTAATCATCAGTTCATTAAATCCTTAAACATTGTGCAAGGAAAGCACGGGAAGAGATCCAATACGTCGAAATCCTCAGTTAATGCTTACTGGTATCTTGAGGCATATTACCTATTTATTGAACTTTTTTGCTATTTAGTAGTTCAATGGCTATTGAGGATTCAGGCACTGTAAAATTTTGACTGCTAGCATTCTCAAACTAATATATATATATATAATGTATTCTCTTTATGGATACCAAACTTTAGCAACTTATCTATTATAACAAAGTCCTTATATGGTTGATTAGTCACTAAGCAGCCCTAGTTCCTATTTCTAGCTTCTCCAGAAGGGAAATGTAGATACTAACAACATAAAGATATGGGTACGTGATGTGTGGATTAGGTCACAGGTTTGAACCTTGCCACAGACAAAAACTTGGAAAGTAGGCCTACTATCCACTGAGTTTCAAACCGTGCGTCATTTGCCATGGATTTCTAGGCCATCAAAAACAATATTGTCTAGTACTAAGCACTCTAGTAGCTTTTCCTATTCTACTTAGAAATAGTCGGAACCCATCAGCAGCCCCGTGGAGTTGGTGCGACTTTTACTTAAGACACCTCAAGTAAGCTTTGTACTATATCATGTTATCATTTATCAAACATCAAGCAAACAAAATAATGGCTTTTGAACGATAGGAAATAAAAGAAAATTTTACCCTCTGATGGTTTTCTCATTATTCCACCAGTGACCACTGTTGAAAACCATTATATCTGCACCTTTCCACTTAGCAGAACTCCAATCCATCTGATCCAACTTCAAGGTCATCTTAACATTTGCAGGAGCCCGAGCAGGCGGACGACTCTGCAGCACTAGGAATGGAGCTCGGTAGTACTCGACCGTGCAGTTGTAATCCTTGAACTTAAAAATTAAAGAACCAGTGTGCTTTGTGATTGGACTACCATTAACTTCATATATAGAGCTGTTATCAGAAACTGCAGAAGACAACAAGCAGAGAAGAGACTCCCACTGGTTTCTCCCTATTGAATCACCAACAAACACTACACGCTGGTTCCTCAGCTTTTCTAGCATATGTTTTGCATCAAATCTGTTCCAAAAGTAAGTAATGGCATTACATTTTGGTTTTCCAAGAATCCTTATATAGTGAATCCTTTCGAGAATCAAACTAACTAATGTTTAGTATGAATTCAGACATAAAATCTTCAAATTTTTGGAAATAAATTTACATACTCAGAATTAAATCACAATAATTAACCATTCAAAATATTTTTAAAAAAACTATGGTCAAAGAAAATATCCTTTGACTGTCCAAATAGTAACTAACACAATCTTTTTGGAATGGTGGGAGTAGTGTCTCAAGCTAAAAAGTATTCTGTCCCATTTTAGTTATCATAATTTTTATTTATAGAGTCAAATTAGTTAGATTTTGACTAACATTTTCAGATATATTTTTTCATCATATTAATGTGAAAAAAGTTGCAATTAATAATATTTTTCTAATAGTTTTTAATATATAAATTTTTATTTTAAATTATTTGATTAATTTAACTTTAAAAATTAATCAAATTGATTTTCAAAAAGCACAAAATAACAATTAAAATGAAATGAAAAGAGTAAAAGTTTAGTTAGTTAAATTCACTTGAGAGTCAACAAAGCAATTGCCAAATTTTCAAGTTCCCAAAATCTGGTAGGGGTTTCAGGAAGTAGGGTCTCAGCCACAAAATGCATCTCCAAGCATAACATTACAACAACAACCCGCAAATGGAGTTTGGGGAGGTAGAATCTACACAGACTTTATCAGAAGGGAACTCTCGCCACAAAAACATAAACTAAATATGGAAAAAAAGATCTTCACACATAATATTAAATTTGAAAAATCCCAACTACAGAAAAGAAAAAAGACAAATTAAAATTTTTTAGTTTCAACATCAAAATCTATGATTAAATGAGAGCATAAGTTGTTTGAAACAAACCTGGGCAAGTCGCAATGTTTAGGCTGCCAACGCCATTTGGTATAGAAATTATCAGGCCTACCATTCTCGGAACAACGAAATCCTTCATCCAAGAACATGCAATCTTTTGATTGATAAAGTGGATAACTCTCATCCCACACCCAATTCCCATCAAATATATCACAATCATTTTCAAGAAACCCCATTTTTTCATTTTCTACTAAAGAAGACTCGTTAATGCCAAACCAGGAAACAAAAAAAGAAGGCCCACGCAAGCCAGAAACAGTGTTGTTGTTCACAGTTCTATAATCCAACAAGAAGAAAAACAAGCATAAGCAAAAACTGAAAAACAAGAAGCTAACAAGTGCCACTGATGGTTCATGAGGCTTCAAACGCTTCAATTTCTTGAAAAAATAAAAGTCGGTCATTGAGTTAAAGAATCTTGGACATGGGTTTTCACTCATCTCTGCTTTTGAGTACAGAAAGATTACAACTTTGGTAGCAAAATAATACAACACTCAAGAAAGTTGAAGAAGAAGAGACAATCCAACCCAATTTTTTAAATCAATAGAGAAACTTGTACTTCAGTGCAACCACCATAATTGGAGGGAAGGAACTTGACGAAAAAAAAAAGTTTCCATACAGAAACTTTTTGAGTTGAGCACAGAAACGTGGGGCTGCAAGAGGAAGAAGTTTGGGAAATGTTGAAAATGATGAGGAGTGGGGCCAATCAGCACAAGCAAAGACAATCATTCAATTCAAAATAAAAAAACTGAAAGAAACGGATATTTATGCAGAAAAAAAGGGGATGCTATTACCCCTTATTGGCTATTGCTTAATATTTGTAATTGAGTTTCAGCTATTTTTTGCTCTTCCAAAATAAATAAATAAATACTTTTAACTTAGCATGATGTTTAAAAAAAAAAACTTTTAATATTTTTATCTAAAATTATTTATTTAGCTGAGAATCATTTTGTCAAAGATAAAAAGAGAATTTTAATGGCAAATTATTTTCAGTTGAGTAAATTGACATTCTTTTTTGAATAGACCCAAAAAGGAAAAGATATCAATAAAATGAGATAGAGTATTGGGGGTAAAGAATAAGGAAAGGAGAAATATGGAAGGGGCTATGAAGTAGCAATTTAGGTAATTAATTAATTGAGTAACTTAAGAATTTCTTCATCATATTTTCCCAAACTTCTTAGTAACTTAAAATCCTTAGACTCCTGCTATTCAAAATTAGAGAAGATGACAAAATTTGAACAGATTTGATCCTTTAAATTTGTTACGAAAATCTAAAAATATAATCTTATCAAATAATTGACAAACTCTGTTTGTTATATTTGATGGTGACAATTGAAAAAACAAATCAGCCGGAACTATAATTTTTAATTTTTTAAGTTATTTAAAATTTTGGACAATTGATTGAGGTGTAATTTATACTTTTTCTCATATTTCTTTTTAGTTTAATGTAGCTTTTGTGTCGCATAATAGAATTTTTTTGATGGTTATGAGTATTTTTAATTATTTTTATTAAATTTAATAAATAAAAATTATAATATTAAAGAACATTTATCATATTATATATATTTTTAACTTAGAATCATAAAATTTAAAAAATTATCTCTATTGAATAAAAATTAAATAAATAAATTAAAACGGAGGGAATAGTTTAAGGGACTACTTTTCTTATTTGTTCTTGAGAATTAACACAAGTATAGTAAAAAAGAAAAAAAAGATGGAATTATAGGACAACTCCGTTGTCATTTCAAACAAGTAATTTACTAACTTTATTCTTGCGAGGAAAAAAAAAACTGAAAACACGAGGTGGGGTCGTGTCAACAAAGTGGGGTCAACCGATTTAAACTGGAGTCAGATAAGGCTCATTTGAAAAAAAACGTTCTTTATTATAAGAAGTTTTCATACGAAGGACTCAATTTTATGATCTCGTTTTTAAGGGAAAAGTAATTTCATTTGTTCCCTACGTTAATGATAGTGGTCAACTAATATTTCAATACAAGGAAATATTAAAAAATATATTTATATCATTAACTTATCTTTAAAAATACTTCGTTCGTTTTAAATTAATTAAATTTTTGAGATTTTTTTAATTTGCAAAATAGTTGAATTGTTCAAAGTTAAAAAAGAATGTTTGAAACTTTTTTCATATTTGTCTACGAGATAAATTATACTACATATTTATGATTTCACAAAAAACAATTGTTATGCCGAAAAAATGGTTTTTATTTGAAAAGAAAATCAAAAATCAGTTTTAAAACTCAATTAATTTGAGTGAAAACCAATTTTTGAAATTTAGAAAGAAAATAGAGTCGCCACCTAATTTTAGGGATAATTAGGAAATCAATAAAATATTTAAAAAGACCTAACAGAAAAATCTTTTTAAAATCCAGAGAAAAGGTTCGGGTTCACATTTCCACTTCAAGAAGGTTTTACGCACTTGAAATCGCCGCTAAATGCGATTATCTGCCGATTAGGAAATTTGACTAACTTTGAAAATTTGATTGACTAAAAAGGTTAACTGATTTTGAAAGAGTTGGCTACATGTGAAGGATTTGACTAAATTTGAAAAGATTTAACTGGACTTGACTAAATTCAAAGCAATTGACTAAACTTGAAGAAATTGACTAGGTCTGAAAATAGAACTAAAATATAAACTCACATTTTATTTTTTTTCTTTTATTTTCTTAAAAGACTTTCAAAATAGAATAAAAGATAACATAAATGGCTTTAACATGTTGGAGATTTTAATTAGATTGAAACCAAATAGAAATATTAGAGTAAGACGAATATCGCAAGCAAAATAAATATATAATAAACAAGAAAATAAATAATATAGGGCTTGACAAGCACAATTCTTCATATCTGTCCTATTTCTACATGTCTGGGCCTGTGATATACACTTAATGTATATTTCTGTATATCAGTGCATATTCACTGATTTTGACCTTCAAAACCCGTATATCAGCTTCCATTCCTGCATTCCTTATTCTGTATATTGGGTTGACTCAAGATGAAAGTTGAATCTGGGCCTCCGTGGCCCAAAAATCCAAATGGGGGTCCAAATGTGGGCTCGAAGGGTGGAAATCATGCAGGAGGAGGGGAAAAAAAACTTGGTAGTCTCCAATCAGGAGGATTAAAAATAAATGTTATCATGATGAAATGCACAATTGAGTCCAGTAGGCTCATGGCACCTTCAGATAAAGAAACACAAGAAAGGAAATAAGGAGTATCATATTTAATTCAAGAGAAACAAGTTGTTGATAGAATAACAGAGCATGAGCCAAATCATGGATGCCAATGATATGGAAAAGAACAAAATAAGGAAACTAAAGTTCAACAGAGCAAGGAATATACTAATACAGTGAACTACAATGTCATTTCATTTTCTAGCTTAAACAAATAACACTCAGGTAAGCAAATCAAATCCCACTTAACTGTTAAACATCTATGAACTGTTATGGAGATAGAGGAACTACTACAAGAGTCCAAACAAGCGAAAAAAGGGACATGAAGCTTGAACAAGTAAAAGTAAATCACTGAATTTGAAACAAATTCATACACAACCTATTCATAATAGCACTATGCGGACAACCAACCACTGATTTAGACCATATCTAACTAAAACAGAGCTTAATAATGAGAATTCAAAAAACATGTTATGGTTGAGTCAACAGCATCATACAGTTGCCTTAAGGCCAAGACATAACAGTCACAAATTGATCGGAAAGCAGATTCCAAGAAAAAATAGAACCACAAGTACTTTTGGTGTTTGAAAACAGCATGTTTACACATGAGATTCTCAAGTTTAATGAGGACCAACACTTAAAACACAAAACTAAGCATAAACTTTATATATTCGACAGTAACATTCCTCAAACAGTGGATTTGAAATGAGTGATACTACTACAGGCAGTTCAGTCACCATTTTACGAGTCACATGCACAAATATAAACGTAAATGCTAATTTGCTTCACAATATAGCATAGGAACACCAAAACAAATGATATAGACTACAACACAATCTAGGAAAATAACGAGACAATTAAATAGAGAGTGAAGTAAATAAACAAGTGTAGTTCAAACCTCAGAATTAGAGTAACACTCGATAAACTAAGTCAGAACAGTAGGAGCAAACAAGGCAGATCCATTTTGTCAAGAAACTAGGGCCAAAATGAAGCTGAAGTAGGTGACATTACACTTAAAATGTGTCAAGAACCTTAGAAACAACACTAGTCATGAGATGAATTATAAATCAGATGACGAAAACCTTCACAATAACCCCTTAGTGCACTATGAACATAATAACAGACACTCTAGCAAAAAAACTTGATTTCCTATTTATAAGAATGAGAATAACATTTCAGGAGGAGGAAGACGCAGACAAACTCAAATAGATTAAGGCACTTCGAAATGACAGAGACCAAAGATGAGGTTTAGACACTCGAGTTCATATAAAATCAATCAAGAAAAGACACAAATAAAACTAGGAAAATCTGAGCTCAAAGCTGGTCATAATTTTAACATACAATCAGGGGAGACTTTGAAATAGAACGAATGCATCATAATGAACTGTAAAGGAATTCACCAGTTAGACAAAGAAGAACACGCTTGAATTTGAAATTTCAGTGATCAAAATAGGCATACGTTCTAAACATCGAAATCTCATAATAGTCTTTCAAACTTATGATCATTTGTAGGAAAAATCTGAGAGCACAAGAGGTTCGTACATTAACAAGTTAGACCAATATTAACTAGAACTAGTCAAGATACAGAAAAGAAAGGGTAAACAGGGTCAAAGCAGATAGTGATTAGATTCGGCATTGAGCCCAGAACAGGGAAACAATCTCCAATTTTCGGCACTTCGAATAACGACAGCAGGTAAGGATACTCCAGTTTCGACCTTTGAAACATAGACATAAAAGACCCACCAAGTCATGAGTTATATCAATCATCCGGCAACAGTAAGGAAAAATGAACTCAGCAGCATACTGTATGACTGAAAGATCAATGAAATCAATGAAAAAATGCTAACTTGTACAAGGCTAGAACTTTATAGTACATCATATGCAAGATTTAACATGCCGACATACATTGAGACTCAATCAACAGTCCAACTACACTATGTCCTTTCACACTTACAGTTGAGATGTCATGAACCATCAATCATGAAATCAAATATTCTCAACTCAAGAATCCAGGCAGAATCGAGATCACTCTATCCATGACTACATCCGTATTTGAACAGGGAAGATACAGATAATGTTAAGACTGAGAGTATTACCTCTATTG
>JAABOM020000110.1:18772967-18793912 GCA_011800125.2 Solanum clarkiae | reverse complement strand
GAGAGAACAAGTAGAACCTATTTAAATAGGTTCAACCCAACCCATTAGTATGAGGTCTTTTGGGAGATGCCCAAAAATAAATCCGTGAGGGCTTGGTCCAAAGCGGACAATATCATACTAATGCGGGGTTGGAGTGTGGACACGCACGCGCGAGCCCTACAGGAAAGACAACAGGTCAAGTGATTATAAAGTAATTCACCTTAGCAACCAACCACTTATACCTTTCAGTATCATTATGAGGTGCCCCTTAGCCGGCAAAGTAGCATTTGTATCAATGGGAGTTGATGGGTCAACAAACTATTATTCATGTCTTCTCAAGAATGTTTAGAACATACTACGAGATGACACTTCCTAATATGAATTGAGCAACACTAATACATAGGAAATGGTCCAATCTGCCTAGGTCTTTAGTGTGGAAATGCTTAGAAAGATGTTGCTTCAATTTAGTTGTATCATCCTTATCATTGTCCAAGTTGATCATATTATAAGCATAAACTACCAAATAAATGTACCGATTTGGAGCAACGTGTCTATAGGACACTACATGATCAACCTTATTGCTAGTCATAACCAACTCTTGATAACTGTGTTGAACTTACCTAACCATGCTTAAGAAGATTGTTTAAACCCATATAGGTACCATCAGAATTATCCTGTAAGACCCCTAGACTTGAGCAATAAACTAGGTGGTTGGTTCATATACACTTCATCTATTGCTGTGAAAAAAATATTTTTGATGTCCAACTGATAAAGAGGCCAAATGACAAACAACAATGGATATAAAAATAGAATAATGAAATTTTAGCCAAAGAGAGAATGTGCCGAAGCAATCAAAGCCAAAAAAAAAATTGAGTATTATCTTTGGCCAGTAATGTGTCGAAGCAATCAAAGCCCAAAAAAATTGAGTATAATCTTTGGCCAGTAGTGGTGCCTTAAGTCGACCAATGTTACTATGTGACCAACTTTATAGTAGACTTACATGAAAGTCAAGGAATAAGTTCCCAAGTATTACTAGAGTGTAAAGCAAATATCACCTCAATCAGTCTTTGTCCTTGTCCCAGAGGAGAGAGGGTTATACCTGTAGACTTGGGGATCCTCAAAGGTGGAGCCACCTTGTGCTCAGAGGGTTATTGCAGTGGAATCTTGCAAGAGCAGGTGCTGTGTCAGACTCAGATTTTAGGGGAGAACATATTTCATTCGCTGAGGTTCAGAGGATGAGGAACTTCTGCTATAAAGTGCTTAATTTGGATATACAAGTTCCAGTTAGTCAAAAGGTCATTTTTCACAGCACGCCATCTTTATTTTAATATTTTTAACTATATCTTAAATGAATTGGAAAGATCTTGTTTACTCGTACTCATGGACGATTTAGCTGCGTGGCATCAATTATGATTTTGAACTTCCTTCCACGACCCCAAGTCCCTGATGAAACAATTTACTCCAATATTTAGGCAATATTTACAGCAGCTTGAAATAGCCAAACATTGTAATCCAAATGGATACATAACATAATTTAGGATTTTATGACTTTCCTTTGCGATTGAATATCATCTTAACACAAATAGCAGCCATTTATAGAATCTCATTATTAAGAATTTTAAAGCACCTCTTGAAGTACAAAAAATTCATGCAGTGCAAAAGATCTGGGAGTTTTTGCATTGACTGGAAAAGTGACGTGTGTCTGTAAGCGTTAAGATTGGCAAGTAATTTCAGTTGTATATGCCTATCATCACAAAAAATGTGCATGCTTCCATGCTCTATAACATTGAAGCATGGGTCAGAGGTTTTATTGTTGCACTGTGAAAGCGATATTTTGAGCCCTGTATAACAACTACAAACCTAATGTGATCCCACAAGTGGGATTTGGGAGGATGAGAACTGCGCAAAACTTGTGGAAGAGAGCGGCACTTTGTACACTATTTTTTTATTTGCACCGGGTGTCCGAATCTCTTTGAGCCTCGACTAATCCCGGGGATACACAGGCCCTTGGCAACGAGTTTCCCGAAGTGCACCATGGTTAATTCAGGTTGTACCCAGTCCGATGACCCTCAGAAATTATTTGCACCCAGTGGGTTTCGAACTTGAGACTTTGAAAGGGAACAAACCCCAAGACTCAAGTCAATTGTCACCAAGCCAACTCCTGAGGGTTACTTTGTGCACTGTTATGAAGCTAATTCAGAATTATTTTTCATTTTTGGTTCTTTGTTCTCATAATATATTTAAGATTTTTAAGTGGCAAACAGCGAGTGTCTAAGTGTCATAGTTTTTTGGCCTTTTGGGCATGATAGCATTTATTTCTCTTTAAGAAAATAATGTACATTTATTTCTGAAGTAGATTATTAGATTTCCCCGGTACTGAAAGCATAATGTTGGATTTATGTCAACCAATATTAACTCATCTCTTGATTTCATCTACTGGAACTTTGTTGCTTTGCTTCAAATTATAGGGACAAATTGCATCTTCTAAGCCAACAACTCTACCATGTCACCTAGATTCCTATGGTGCCATGAGGCATGATGCTAATAGACAGGGAGGGTTGTTATTTTATTTATCCACAGTCCTATTTCATGAAGGTCCAATAGAGATTTCCTTGCAAAAATATCTATCAGGTACTTTATCTATAAAGGACCTCTTGTACTCCATCACGAGGGAAACTGGTTCTCCAGCTTTATGATTTCAGTCTTTTTCTGTTGGAGAAGATTTACAAGTTTCCTATAGGGTAGAGATGAAATTATTCATGGCTGCACATTACTTGATGGAGAATTGATTACTGAGACTGAGCCAGAGACACAAGTGAAGAGGACTATTTACCTCATCTATGATGTGATAGCAATTGATGGGTTCTCTGTTACAGAGGTATGTCATGGCTTCTCTGTTACAGAGGTATGTCATGGCTTACATATTTTGGCTAACATACCTCTGTAACAGAGAATCCATTAATTGCTATCACATCATAGATGAGGTAAATAGTCCTCTTCACTTGTGTCTCTAGCTCAGTCTCAGTAATCAATCCTCCATCAAGTAACGTGCAGTCATGAGTAATTTCATCTCTACCCTGAAGGAAACTTGTAAATCTTCTACAGCAGAAAAAGACTGAAATCATAAAGCTGCAGAACCAGTTTCCCTCGTGATGGAGTACAAGAGGTCCTTTATAGACAAAGTACCTCATAGATATTTTTGCAAGGAAATCGCAACTGGACCTTCATGAAATAGAACTGTGGATCAATAAAATAACAACCCTCCCTATCTATTAGCATCATGCCTCGTGGCACCTCAGCAATCCAGGTGACATGGTAGAGTTGCTGGCTTAGAAGATACAATTTGTCCCTATAACTGGAAGCAAATAAACGAAGTCCCAGAAGATGAAATCAAGAGGTGAGTTAATACTGTTTGACATAAATCCAAAATTATGATTTTAGTACCCTGGAAATCTAATCATCTACTTCAGAAATAAATTTACATTATTTTCTTAAAGAGAAATAAATGCTATCATGCCCAAAAGGGAAAATACTATGACACTTAGACACTCGTTGTTTGCCACTTAAAAATTTTAAATATATTATGAGAACAAAGAACCAAAAATGAAAAATAATTCTTAATTAGCTTCATAACAGTGCACAAAGTAACCCTTAGGGTTGGCCTAGTGGCAATTGCTCCCTTTCAAGGTCTCAATTTGAAACAAACTAGATACAAATGATTTCTGAGGGCCATCAGACTGGGTAAAACCTGAATTAATCATAGTGCACTTGCAGAGGGCCTGTGCATCCCCGAGATTAGTCAGGGCTCAAAGAGACTCGGACACCAGGTGCAAAAAAAAAAGTAAGTTTGTCATCTTAACGTAATGGAAGTCTCATCCACCAGCACCCCACCCTCCTCATGCTTGATGCACTTCAGTTGGTTCAAGCCGCAAGCTTTGCTCTCTCTCTCCCCTCCCCTCTCTCTCTCTCTCTCTCTCTCTCTCTTGTGAGCCTATACAATCTTTTATCCTCGCCCAAATCACTTAGCTCCATATACAAGCACTGAAACGCTAATGTCTTAGCACTTGTTACCGCCGTCTTAGCTTCTGTCTTCAATGTTTTATAGATATCCTTAAGTCTTCACTTTTCATCCTCATCCCTACACTCTAACCACTTCATATAAGTAATCTTCTTAGCTTTCACTTTGCCTTGAACTTCTTCATTCCAATACTAATCAGCCTGACGTCCACCAAAGGTCCCCCTCGAAACTCCTAGTATCTTGGTAGCTAATTTTCTAATGCAACCAGCAGTAGTGTCCCACATGGTGTTCACATCTCAGCTACTACTCCAAGCCCCTAAGCTACTCAACTTTTCTCCCATGTTCTGAGAAAGGGAAGGAGTCAGGCCTCCCCATCTAATCCTCAATTGGGCATAAATAACCTTCTTCTTCTTTTCCCTTTTAGTCTCTAAATCCATCACTAGAAGCCTATGTTGAGTGGAAATATTTTTACTCGAAATAACCTTGCAATTCATTCAAAGGATTCTATTGCTTTTTCAGAGGAGTAAGTAATCAATCTAAGTCTTAGCTACAGTACTACAAAAGGTAATCAAGTGATTTTCCTTCTTCAGAAAATATGAGTTAACAATAACTAACTCTAAGGCTTTGGCAAAATCTAAAAGAGATGTCCCTCCTCCGTTCTTGTCCCCAAAACCAAAGTCTCCATGAATATCATCAAACCCGCTAGAAGTTCCACTGATATGCCCATTAAAATATCCCCCAATGAAGATTTTTTCTGTATCTAGTATACCTCTCACAACCTCATCCAAATCTTCCCAAAAGAGGATTTTGACTTCCTAATCCAGGTGCCATGAGCCAAAATCAAACCGCAACTATAGAAAAATAAAGTAAAGTTGAAAGAATCACGACATAGCATAGATAATCCCAAAACCTGGAGTCATGAGTTCAATAACATCCAAATGTAGTAACAAGAGTAAACACAAATGTCTCAAAATGGAATGCAAAGCTGGTATGTCTAATGCATAGTACGAAAGGAAAGAAAATAAAAAAAGTCTCAAAGATCTACGGTTACTCAAAGTCTGAGCCTCACCGCTAAGATATGGATGACCGGATAAAAACTCTGGCAGAACAAATCAACTACCTTGTCCGTGTCCCTGTGCATGATCTACTGGGAGGAAACAAAGTAGGGGTGAGTACATAGCAATGTACCCAGTAGGTTCAACCGACTTGGTAAGAGAAATAGAACAAGAATGTAATAAAGAAGAATCCTAGAACCTGCATCTAAATGGCTAGTACATAATATAATGAAATCATAAATAATGGCAATTATAGATGATGCAATGCATTACAATGCATGAATGCAATACCGTCACAGGCCATGTATGAGATAAAATCTCGACCGTCGCGGGGTGATGTACACATCTACCGAGACGAAGCTACAAGATAGATCTCGGGGGCATCGCGGGCCATGTACGCGTAATCATGACTGTCGTAGGGCCAAGATACATATTATCGAGTTGAGCTACAAGACAAAACCCGAGGGCTAATCAGGTTATGTACTGAATTATCTCAAGACGTCAATGCCTTAAGATAAAATACCTCGAAGCACTGCAGGCCTCAAGAGGTAGTGTCTCAAGGCATCATGGGCCTCAAGTAGAGTAGATATAGTATAAAATGTATGCATGCCAATGCCACAATATAAATATGAAATGTGCATGTCAATGCCATAACATAAATGGGAAACTACATGCATACCAATGGAAAAACGGAGTATATGATATGTGCATACTAATGCAACTAGTCAATATAGGATATGTGCATACCAATACAACAATGGAGTATAAGATATATGTTACCAATGCAACAATGGAGGATAAGATATGTGCATACCAATGCAACCATGGAGTATAAGATATGATAGCAAGATATATAATGATAATTGGATACCATGGCCATAATCTCATAAATTCTACATCAAGTATATCAACTAATACGTCAATGTCATCAAAGAGTCTCTCATCATCACCCTATCATTTATAATACCCAATTGTTAAAGTGGTCGAACTCCACAAGTCACCAAGATAGTATCAGAAGCCTCTAATACATCAAAAATATCCTCAATTTATCCCTTAAATCCCCAAATAGTCTCACAAGTCTCGTATTATCACAATACTATCCAAAACATCTCAAGTCTCATAATATCATAAGGATATCCAAGGTTATCTCAATTCTCATGATTTTATCTCAAGCTATCAATAGGATTGCCATTTACTCAATACTTGGCATAACCAACATCATATTTCCATCAATTTCAATCATATCAAGTTATCGGCTCATAATTCAATCTACATCTCACACTTATCACATAAGCATGCTCAATAACTCAAATCCAGTCCCAAAAAGGTTAGCCGAACCTACCTCGATGATGAAACTGCACTTGGACAAGCTTTTAATCAACTCATGCCTCCAATTGATCCCCGAATCACTCAACAACTATCAAAATCAAATACTACATACTAAGAGGTGCATTTTAATACCCATATTGGTATGGTTTAGGCTTAGGGGCAAAATAGTCAAAATTAGGACTAAAATTTGAAAGTGCCAGATCTGAAAATTGACTTCAAAATCAGATTTTGCATGAGAAATGGAGTTCTTGGGTAAAAAATCCCACTAAAATCGCGTTCAAATCGATGGAGTAATCCCCATTTAAATTTTCCAAATCATAGACCAAAAATCCCAAATTTTGGACATTCAAAAACACGAAATTCAAGTCAAAATCAAGATAAAATCATGGAAATTAATCAAAATGATATTAGAAACATGTACCCAAAAGATTTCTCTGCAAACTCTCGTCAAATATCATCCCCCGAAGCTTAATATACTGAAAATGGAGTGAAAATGAGAGTTTTACGTCTTTAAAAATGACACAGCAAAAATATACTCCGCAAAAGTAGAACCTTGTCAGCAATCGCAGAGCACAAAAGTGTCCATACCTCCACGAAGGCAGAGTACAATTTGGGTTGCACCAGATACCCCTCACACCAGCCAATGTCAAAACTCAAAACGGACCCCCGGAATCATTCGGACTCAAAATTTCACAAACCTTATATGTATCCATATCAGAAATGGAGATACGGACTCAACGAAGTCATCAAAATTTGATTTTGAGGTTTCAATGACACATTTACCAATGCAAGCCAATAAAACTAGTTTCAAACTCAAAATACCAAAACTACACTCGAAAACTCCAAAAATTATGATAAGCCCATTTTTATGTTAGTTTCACCATCCAAAGCTATTGGAACTATCGGAATTCCATCCGAGCTTCCGAACTCCTAATGTTGACCAAAGTCAAACTTTGATTTCGGAAACAACTAAAATCACAACTTTGGGACTAAAAACCTCATTGTAACTTCGAATTCAGTTCTACAACTTCCTTTAGTTTAATTTCGACAATCAGAGCTAATGGAATCGATGGATCACCAATCCGACTTTCAGAACTCAGAATGATACAAAAACTCAATTTTTTCAACAGCTTAAGCTTTCAAAAAGACCAAAACTCATATTTCCAACTTTTAAAACTTAGGATTCCAATTCCAACCATTCAAATAATTCAAAATAGGCCCAAAGAAACTTACGAAAGGGTAAAACAATAATTTTCACAAATAAATCTAAAAATGACCAACCAGGTCATTACACCCAACCCACTTGAGGCGCACATGCACTAACTACATTCACTACATGACTACCAACTACAAGTTTAATAGACATCATCCTATCATTAATCCTCTTGGCCTCAATCATATACTCACTAAGATTCTCATCTACTAAAATACCTACTTCATTTCTATCTATAGAACCACTCAAGTATCATAATTTAAACCCGTCTATGTCACGAGTTTTGATACCTACCCATCTAGTCTCCTAAACACACGCTATATTAATTTGTCTCCTCTTAAGACTCTTTAATAGCTCTATGGACTTCTCTGTAAGTGATCCTACGTTCCACATCCCTACTCTTAACCTAAGTAAGCCCATCCACCTCTTACCACTACTACCCTTTGCCTCTGACCACCCGATGACATGATCCTAATCCACCATCAGATCTTAACGCTACTAAACTAAAAGCTCACTAAACTGTAGAATATCAAGAAGATACAATCTCTCGAAAAAATCAACACCCCAACGATACAAAACAGTAAAATATGAAAGTATACTTTACAATAATCAAACAACCAGATACGAAAATCAAGACGAATAAATTGGATGCAAATGAATAAACGGGATTGTAAACTATAGAAATATATAGTAAAGGCAACACAATATAATATGTAAGCCTTTAAAAAATAATAATAAATGGTAATATGTAAGACTACACAATATTACAGTCAACACTTTCGCTAATATTATAATTTTAATTTGGTTGGGTATTGCTAAAAAGATGGTTATTTTATGATTTGTGCATCCAAATACTTTTGCAGAGACCTTTCCATGATCGATTAATGCTAATTGAAGAAGAGGTGATCCGTCCCCAAAACTTTGAAACGTGAACTTTTATCCACGTGTGTAAATCCGTACTATCAATATGGTCTGGAACCATTTGAAGTTTGTATGATCTCAATAAAGGCGCTCTACTTTATGTAAGTTTAGGATCCTTTCTGGATTGATGATAGTTTTCTGGATGTCAGGTTAGGAGGAAGGATATGTATTTGCTATTTGCAGCTTCTAAGCTCATAAAAGTTATAATGCCAAGTCTTCCACATTCAGCTGATGGTCTTATCTTTCAGGTTCTACTGGATCTACTTGTGTCTGCTTTAATATTTAAAATTCAAGTTTGTCATATTGCTACTTTATCAAGTATGTCTTATCAAGATCATATATTTAAAACTTACAGAAAATTGGCACAACTTTATAAAAAGTGGCCATAGTTTTCCAGCTTTCTTTGTATCTCATTTATATATCAGTACATTTAGAATTGTGCTAGTGAGCTCTGCTCTTCCATTCATCCAAGAATGAGAAAGTGAGAGACACAGGGACGGTAGGCTGTAATTTGATAGATCAAGCTCGTCATTTGGCCTGGGAAGATCTGTTCAGCTGCAGCAGTCTGTTACTTTAGCTAATATAATTCAATTTAATGAACTGAATGGAGTTGGTAATAATATTATTACTATAAAAAAAATGGAGTTAGTAATAACATTGTAGATCAAGAACTTCCATTGACAGAGATTTAACTCATTAGAACTACTCTCTCTGTGTGAAGTTAAAACAATTTCTCAAGGACAGAAGTTGGAATCCTGAACTTGACTTTTATGCAAAGAAGCTGATCTCAATTGCATGAAAATTCCAAGATAGCAAAGAAAAGAAAAGAAAGAGAACTGGTTGTGGTTTTGAACGGAATAAGGAATAGAGAAACAGAAAGAGAATCAAGATCTAATAACCAAGGAACCTGATAGGCTATGGAGTTAAAGAAAAAGGGACATGAATAGTAAGAGAATGATATTTTAAAGTGAAATAGGACGGAATGATTTCTTCTGCCAATGCACTCAAGTGATTCACCCTCATACGTCTTATTTGACAGAACTAGTTATATCATCCAAAATAAAGTGTAATTACCTTCACATTTCTTGCTGTAATTACCTTCAGTTACATGCTTGTTGCCTCCTCTCGAGGTGTCTGTGCGTGTTTTTTTTTTAATGTAAATTTGTTCGGACCAGCAACTCACTTTGTTATGGTAGGTACATTCTGAAGCTAATATATGCTCCTCTCGGCTTCAAAACTATAGTAGACATCAAGTTGCTTACGACTTCACTTATTTGGATTCTGGCTCCTGATAGTTTACAATACAGGCCTGGAATGCAACTTATGTGCCTCGGGAATATGATGGATGTTTGAAATGGAAATTTCCCAGGACAAAAACTGTTAATTTTCTATTTGAGGTGGTTATATTTTCTGTCATCTTTAGATCTCAAACTGTTGTATAGTGAGTGTATATGCTAGAGCTTTTGTCTGTCTGCACATCAATAGTAGGAGATAACATCACATAATGGCTGTGATAACTTTAGTACCAGGGTAATCTGATTAACTAGTTGGCATTAGCAGGTAGGAGTTGACAGTAGTAATTTGCTTTATCTGCAAGAACATGGAAACAAGAAACTAATTGAAGGTTGCAGAGTGATGTTTAAAGGTTTGATTATCTGCTCTTTTTCTCCTTCCTCTGAACTCAATCTCCTAGGAGTTTCCTGTGGTAAAAAGATCTCTCCTATTGTCTTTTATTTGCAAGGACCATCTGTTCTAGCTGGCTGTAAGAATATGAAGATCTATCCCTTGAATTCTATATTAGGAAATGTTTAGCAGATTTTGTTGCTTAGATAATATGGCTGCCGCCTCATGTTCACTTCAAACTAAGTTTGGTTTGATTTTCACATTCTCCTGCAAATGGAACTGATTTATCGTTGTACCTGGGTAGGATAATAGAGTGTTCATGGAACTCTCATGAAGATACTTGGATCTTTGTGCAGATCAAAACAGATAAATCACACCTAGATTATATTAGTGTCTATGAGGAGGTTTGTCAAATAGCAACATCATCCTTCATTCACAGCTTTTCCAACTATTATCGACTCAAGAAGCATCTCATGGACAAGAAAAGCACAACAGAGAGGGCAATCTTACAGTGGATATCTTGTTAGATGAGATAGATAAAATTTCAGGTCTACCTATATGCTCTGATTGGGTAAATCTTCACAGTGGAACCTCTAGAAATGTCTGAAGAAGGCAGTGAGGAATTTCCTGCAATTTATTGTGATATGCTTTCACCACTGAGGGTTAAGTTGAGAGGTGGAGGAGGAGGTTATAGTCTAGTTGTTAGTGAGTGCAAGTTCTTTGCAGTCACCATTCAGGCATATTTGTAAAATTTTCTAGGAAAGGTTAGGCCTATATTACTTGGGCTCAAGTGCGGTAACCTTTCCTAGAAAACTTTCCCGACACCACCTAGACCAGACCTCTCATTTGATATTGCCTTCGCATTTCCCAAGCTCCCTGATGGACTGAGCATACAAAATTTGTATGACCAATACTAGTCTCCATCATAACCTAGATATAAGACCAAATATACCCCCTGAATGATGAATGGTGACTCTAATGAATCTGCAGTCATTTTTAATTAGACTAAAAACTTCTCTTTGGCCTCTCACCTCAATCCCTCAATGGTGGCGGGGAAAAACTTAAATCTCTAAATTGTCACTCTCTCTACTTGACAAAAAATATTTGAGAAGAAAAATACGCCGGAATGGTGAATGCAAAGAACTTGCACTCATTAACAACTAGACTATAACCTCCTCCTCCACCTCTCAACTCAACCCTCAGTGGTGAAAGCATATCATAACAAACAGGAAATCCCTCAGTGCCTTCTCCAGACATTTCTAGAAGCTCCACTGTGAAGATTTACCCAATCAGAGTATATAGGTAGACCTGAAATTTTATCTCTCTCATCTAACAAGATATCCCCTGTAAGGTTGCCCTCTCTGTTGTACTTTACCTATCCATGAGATGCTTCGAGTCGATAATAGTTGGAAAAACTGTAAATGAAGGATGATGTTGCTATTTTGACAAACCTCCTCATAGACACTAATATAATCTAGGTGTGATTTATCTGTTTTGATCTGCACAAAGATCCAAGTATCTTCATGAGAGTTCCAGGAACACTCTATTATCCTACCCAGGTACAACGATAAATCAGTTCCATCTGCAGGAGAAAGTGAAAATGAAGTGAACTTGAGGTGGCAGCCATATTATCTAAGCAACAAAACCTGCTAAACATTTCCTAATATAGAATTCAAGGGATAGATCTTCATATTCTTACAGCCAGCTGGAACAGACGGTCCTTGCAAATAAAAGACAATAGGAGAGATCTTTTTACCACTGGAAATTCCTGGGAGATTGAGTTCAGAGGAAGGAGAAAAAGAGCAGATAATCAAACCTTTAAACATCACTCTGCAACCTTCAATTAGTTTCTTGTTTCCATGTTCTTGCAGATAAAGCAAATTACTACTGTCAGCTCCTACCTGCTAATGCCAACTAGTTAATCAGATTACCCCGGTACTAAAGTTATCACAGCCATTATGTGATGTTATCTCCTACTATTTATGTGCAGACAGACAAAAGCTCTAGCATATACACTCACAATATACAACAGTTTGAGATCTAAAGATGACAGAAAATATAACAACCTCAAATAGAAAATCAACAGTATTTGTCCTGGGAAATTTCCATTTCAAACATCCATCATATTCCCGAGGCACATAAGTTGCATTCCAGGCCTGTATTGTAAACTATCAGGAGCCAGAATCCAAATAAGTGAAGTCGTAAGCAACTTGATGTCTACAGCATATATTAGCTTCAAAATGTACCTACCATAACAAAGTGAGTTGCTAGTCCCAACAACTTTACATTAAAACAAAAAACACGCAGAGACACCTCAAGAGGAGGCAACAAGCATGTAACTGAAGGTAATTACAGCAAGAAGTGTGAAGGTAATTACACTTAATTTTGGTGGATAAAATTAGTTCTGACAAATAAGACCTATGAGAGTGAATCACTTGAGTGCATTGGCAGAAGAAATCATTCTGTCCTATTTCTCTTTAAAATATCATTCTCTTACTATTCCTGTCCCTTTTTCTTTAACTCCATAACCTATCAGTTTCCTTCTCCATTACATCTTGATTCTCATTCTGTTTCTCCATTCTTTATTCGATTCAAAACCACAACCGGTTCTCTTTCTTTTCTTTGTTTGCTATCTTCGAATTTTCATGTAATCGAGATTTCTTTGCATAAAAGTCAAGTTCTGCAATTCCAGGTTCTGTCCTTGAAAAATTATTTTAAGTAGCACCATATTTGAATTAACTTCACAGAAAGAGCAGTTCTAATGAGTTAAATCTCTGTCAATGGAAGTTCTTAATCTACAATATTTATTACTAACTCCAATTTTTTATGACAAAAAAATGGAGTTAGTAGTAATATTATTACCAATTCAGTTCATTAAATTGAATTATATTAGCTAAAGTAAAAGAATGCTGCAGCTGAACAGATCTTCCCAGGCCAAATGATGAGCTTAATCTATCAAATTACAGCCTACTGTCCCTGTGTCCCTCACTTTCTCAATCTTGGATTAATGGAAGAGAAGAGCTCACTAGCACAATTCTAAATCTACTGATATCTAAATGAGATACAAAGAAAGCTGGAAAACTATGGCCACTTCTGATAAGGTTGTGCCAATATTTCGGTAAGTTGTATATATCTGATCTTGATAAGACATACTTGATAAAGCAGTGATATGACAAACTTGAATTTTAAATATTAAAGCAGACACAAGTAGATACAATAGAACCTAAAAGATAAGACCATCAGCTGAATGTGAAAGACTTGGCATTATAACTTTTATGAGCTTAGAAGCTGCAGAGAGCAAATACAAATCCTTCCTCCTAACCTGACATCCACAAAACAATCAACAGTCCAGAAAGGATCATGAGCTTACGTAAAGTAGAGAGCCTTTATTGAGATCATACATACTTCAAATGATTCCAGACCATATTGGTAGTATGGATTTACACCCTGTGGATAAAAGTTCACGTTCAAAGATTCGGGGACGGATCACTTCTTCTTCAATTAGCATTAATCGATCATGGAAAGGTCGCTGCAAAAGTATTTGGATGCACAAATCATAAAATAACCATCTTTTCGGGAAAACCCAACCAAGTTAAAACTATAATATATGCCAAAGTACTGACTGTTATATTGTGTAGTCTTATATATTACCATTTACTATTATATTTTGTGAGCTTACATATTATTGTGTTGCCTTTAACATATATTATTATAGTTTACTATCCCATTTATTCATTTGCATCCCGTTTATTCGTCTTCATTTTCATGTCTGGTTGTTTGATTGTTGTAAAGTATACTTTATATTTTACTATTCAGTATCGTTGGACTATTGATTTCGAGAGATTGTATCTTCTTGATCTTCTACAGTTTAGTGAGTTATTAGTTTTTAGTTTAGTGCATTGGGATCAGATGGTGCATTATGGTCATATTGTCGGTTAGGGTCGAAGGCATGGGGTACTAGTGGTAAGAGGTTCATGGGCTTACTTAGGTAAAGAGTAGTGACGTGGAACGTAGGATCACTTATAAGGAAATCCATAGAGCTAGTAAAGAGTCTTAAAAGGAGACAAATTAATAGTGTGTGTTGAAGAGACCAGATGGGTAGGTACCAAAGCTCGTGACATAGACGAGTTTGAATTATGATATTCGGGTGATTCTAGGAATAGAAATGGAGTAGGTATCTTAATAGATGAGAACCTTAGAAAGCATGTGGTTGAGGTCAAGAGGACTAACTATAGGATGATGTCTATTAAACTTGTAATTGGTAGTCATGTAATGAATGTAGTTAGTGCATGTGCGCCTCAAGTAGGCCTCGTGTAATGTCCTGGTTGGTCATTTATGGCTTTATTTGTGAAAAATATTGTTTTACCCTTTCATAAGTTACTTAGGGCTACTTTGAACTATTTAAAGGGTTGGAATTGGAATCCTAAGTTTTAAAAGTTGAAAAATATGATTTTTGGTCTTTTTGAAAGCTTAAGTTGTTAAAAAAATGAGTTTTTATGTCATTCTAAGTTTTGGTGGTCGGATTAGGGATCTGTCAATTCCATTAGCTCCGGAATGTCGAAACCAAATAAAGGAAGTGGAAAAACTGAATTTGGAGTTAGAGGTTCTTAGGCCCAAAGTTGTGATTTTAGTTGTTTTCGAAATCGAAGTTTGACTTTGGTCAACATTTGAAGTTTGAAAGCTCTGATCGGAATTCCGACTGTTCCAGTAGTTCTGGATTATTAAACTAACGCTAAAAATGGTATCGTCATAATTATTGGAGTTTCTAAGGGTAGTTTTGGTATTTTGAGTTTGAAACAAATTTTATTAGCTTGCATTAGTAAATGTTTCATAGAGACCTTGGAATCAAATTCTGATGATTTCATGATCCAAATCGTCGTTTCTAGTGTGGATATATATAAAGTTTGTAAAATTCTGAGTCTAGATGAGTTCCGCGTGTCCGTTTTGAGTTTAGGCATTGGCTGGTGTAAGGGGTATCTAGTGCATCCCAAATCATACTTCGCCTTTGCGGAGGTATGGGCACTTTTGTGCTCCCGCGATCATGGACAAGGTTCCACCTTCGTGGAGTACATTTTTGTTGTGTCATTTTTAAAGACGTAAACCCCCTCATTTTCACTACATTTTCAATATTTCATGCTTTGGGGGACAATGTTTTACAAGGGTTTTCAGAGAAATCTTTTCGCTAAGTGCTTCTAACATCATTGTGATTAACTTTCATGATTTTTATCTTGATTTTGACTTGAATTTCGTGATTTTGAATGTCCAAAATTGGAGATTTTCGGTCTATGATTTGAAAACTTTAAATGGGGATTTCTCCATCAATTTGAACTTGATTTTAGTGGAAATTTCACCCACGAACTCCATTTTCATGTGGAATCCAATTTTGAAGTTAATTTTCAGATCTGACACTTTCAAATTTTAGCCTCAATTTTAACCATTTTTCCCCTAAGCCTAAACCATGCCAATATGGTATCAAAATGTACCTTTTGATGCGTAGTATCTTATTGTGATTGTTGTTGAGTGATCTGGGGATCAATTGGAGGCTTAACTAGGTTCGACTATCCTTTTTATGATTAGATTTGAGTTATTAAGCACGCTTATTTAATAATTGTAAGATGTAGATTGAATTATGAGCCAATAATCTGATATGATTGAAATTGATGGAAATATGATGTTGGTTATGTCGAGTATTGACTAAATATTAATCCTATTGATAACCTGAGATAAAATCATGAGAATTGAGATAACCTTGGATATCCTTATGATATTATGAGACTTGAGATGTTTTGGATAATATTGTGATGATATGAGACTTGTGAGACTATTTGCGGATGTAAGTGATAAATTGAGGTTATTGTTTATGTATTAGGGGCTTATGATACTATCTTGATGACTTGTGGAGTTCAACGACTTTAACAGTTGGGTATTATAAATGATAGGGTGATGAAGAGGGACTCGTTGATCATATTGATGTATTAGTTGATATACTTGTCCTAGCATTTATGAGATTATGGCTATGGTATCCAATTATCGCTATATATCTTGCTACCGTATCTTATACTCCATTGTTGCATTGGTATGC
Source organism: Solanum clarkiae (assembly GCA_011800125.2). Classification (NCBI taxonomy): domain Eukaryota; kingdom Viridiplantae; phylum Streptophyta; class Magnoliopsida; order Solanales; family Solanaceae; genus Solanum; species Solanum clarkiae. Next base: position 18,777,692 of record JAABOM020000110.1, on the reverse strand, counting down.
ATATGTCATATATTGACTATTTGCATTGGTATGCACATATCTTATACTCCATTGTTGCATTGGTATGCACATATCTTATACTCTATTATTCCATTGGTATGGACATATCTTATACTACAATGTTGCATTGGTATACATATATCCTATACTCCATTGTGTAGTTTCCCACTTATGCCGTTGCATTGACAAGCACATTTTATAATTATACCGTGACATTGGCATGCACATATTTTATATTGTATCCACTCTACTTAAGGCCTGCGATTTCTTGAGATAATTTAATACATGGGCTGATATGCCCTTGGATTCTGTCTTGTAGCTCATCTCGATAGATATGTACCCTGGCCCTACTATGGTCTTGATTACATGTACATGTCCTGCAATGACCTCGAGATATATCTTGTATCTTTGACTCAGTAGATGTGTACATCAGCTCCCCGACGTTCGACATTTCATCTCATGCATGGCCTACGACGTCATTGTATTCAGCATTGCATCATTGGATGCAGTTACCATCTATAATTGCCATTATTTATGATTCATTATATTATGTACTAACCATTTTGATGTAGGTGCTAGGATTCTTCGTTATTACATACTTGTTCTATTTCACTTATCTAGTCTGTTGAACCTACTGGGTACATTGCTATGTACTCACCCCTACTTTGTTTCTTCCTTGTAGATCGTGCACATGGACCCGGACAAGGTAGCTGATTCATTCTACTAGAGGTTTTCTCCAGTCATCCAGATCTTAGCGGTAAGGCTCAGACTTCGAGTCATCGTGGATCTTTGAGACTTCTTTTATTTACTTTCCTTCCGGACTATGTATCAGACATACCAACTTTGTATTCCATTTTGAGACATCTGTGTTTACTCTTGTTACTACATTTAGATGCTCTTGAAAAGATGAATCTAGGTTTTGGGATTATTTATGCTATTTTGTGATTGTTTTAGCTTTACTTTATTTTTCTATAGCTGCGATCCGATTTTGGATCATGACACTTGGATGAGGAAGTCAAAATGCTCTTTTGGAAAGATTTGGATGAGGTTATAAGAGGTATACTGGATACAGAAAAAATCTTAATTGGGGGAGATTTTAATGGGCATATCGGTGCAACTTCTAGTGGGTTTGACGATATTCATAGAGGCTTTGGTTTTGGGGACATGAATGGAAGGGGGGGGGCATCTTTCTTGGATTTTGCCAAAGCCTTTGATTTGGTTATTGCTAACTCATATTAATTGAAAAGGGAAAATCATGAGTTGATTACTTTTCATAGTATGGTAGCTAAGACTCAGATTGATTACTCACTCCTTTAAAAGGGTAATAGAAGCCTTTGAAAGAATTGCAAGGTTATTTCGAGTAAAAATATTTCCACTCAACATAGGCTTCTCGTGATGGATTTAGAGATTAAGAGGGAAAAGAAGAAGAAGGTTATTTATGCCCAATTGAGGATTAGATAGGGAGGCCTGATTCCTTCTCTTTCTCGGGGATGGGAGAAAAGTTGAGTAGTTTAGGGGTTTGGAGTAGTAGCGGAGATATGAACACCATGTGGGACACTAGTATTGGTTGTATTAGAAAAGTAGCTACCTAGATACCTGGAGTTTCGAGAGGGTCCTTTGGTGGACATCAGGGTGATTAGTCATGGAATGGAGAAGTTCAAGGCAAAGTGAAAGCTAAGAAAATTGCTTATACAAAGTGGTTAGAGTGTAGGGATGAGAATGTAAAGTGAAGATTTAAGAATATCTATAAAATAGTAAAGACAGAAGCTAAGACAGCGGTGACAAGTGCTAAGACATCAGTGTTTCAGTGCTTGTATGTGGAGCTAAGTGATAAAGGTGGAGGGGTAAGACATTGTATAGGCTCGCAAGAGAGAGAGAGAGAGAGAGAGAGAGAGAGAGAGAGAGAAACTCGTGTCTTGGACCAAGTGAAGTGCATCAAGGATGAGGAGGGTGAGGTGTTGGTGGATCAGACTTTCATTAAGTTAAGATGGCAAACTAACTTTTTTTATTTGATTTGCACCAGGTGTGCAAGTCTCTTTGAGCGTCGACTAACCCTGGGGGTGCACAAGCCCTCGGCAAGGAGTTTCTCACAAGTGCACCATTGTTAATTCAGGTTTTATCGAGTCCGATGGATCTCAGAAATTGTTTGCACCTAGTAGGTTTCGAACTTGAGACCTTGAAAGGGAGCAAACCCTAAGGTTCAAGTCAATTTCTACCAGGCCAACCCCTGAGGGTTACTTTATGCACTGTTATGAAGCTAATTAAAAATTTAAGAATTATTTTTCATTTTGCTTCTTTGTTCTCATAATATATTTAGTACTTTAAAGTGGCAAACAACGAGTGTCTCAGTGTCATAGTTTTTTGCCTTTTGGGCATGATAGCATTTATTTCTCTTTAAGAAAATAATGTACATTTATTTCTGAAGTTGATTATTAGATTTCTAGAGTACTGAAAGCATAATTTTGGATTTATGTCAAGCTGTTTTAACTCATCTCTTGATTTCATCTTTTGGAACTATGTTGCTTTGCTTCAAATTGTAGGGACAAATTGCTCTTCTAAGCCAGCAACTCTACATGTCACCTGGATTGCTGAGGTGCCACGACACATGATGCTAATTGATAGGGAGGGTTGTTATTTCATTGATCCATAGTTCTATTTCATGAAGGTCCAGTTGCGATTTCCTAGCAAACATATCTATCAGGTACGTTGTCTATAAAGGACCTCTTGTACTCCATCACGAGAAAACTGGTTCTGCAGCTTTACGAGTTCAGTCTTTTTCTGCTATAGAGGATTTACAAGTTCCTTGTTGGTTAGAGGTGAAATTACTCATGACTGCACGTTACTTGATGGAGAATTGATTACTGAGTGAGCTAGAGACACAAGTGAAGAGGGCTATTTACCTCATCTATAATGTGATAGCAATTAATGGATTCTCTGTTACAGAGTTTTGTCATGGCTTACATATTTATATGCCAAAATGGCGTGAACTAACTTTTTGTGATTTGTATTTTGCGTGGCTCTTATCAAACGAGGATAAGATGCAGATATGGAGGGTACTGTGGCCACAATCATCCTTCTCCAAAATAGGTATTTAGGGTTTAGATTCGTGTTTTTTGGTTCATTCAGGGTTAGGATTCGAGGTTCAGGGATCCGGATTCAGGTTTAGGGTTTAGGACTTTCGGAAAAGGCTGATTGTGGCCACAGTACCCTTCATACCTGCATCTCATCCTTGTATGATAAGAGCGACACAAAATACAAATCACAAAAGGTTAGTTCATGTTATTTTGGCTGATAAATATGTAAGCCTTGACATACCTTTGTAACAGAGAATCAATTAACTGCTATCATATCATAGATAAGGTAAATAGTCCTCTGGTGGCTCTGGCTCACTCAATAATCTATTTTCCATCAAGTAACGTGCAATTATGAGTAATTTCATTTCTACCCTCTAGGGAACTTGTAAATCTTCTACAGTAGAAAAAGACTGAAATCGTAAAGCTGTAGAACCGGTTTCCCTCGTGATGAAGTACAAGAAGTCCTTTATAGACAAAGCACCTGATAGATATTTTTGCAAGGAAATCGCAATGGGACGTTCGTGAAATAGAACTGTGGATCAATAAAATAACAACCCTCCCTGTCTATTAGCATCATGTGTCATGGCACCTCAGCAATCCAGGTGACATGGTAGAGTTGTTGGTTTAGAAGATGCAATTTGTCACTACAATTTGAAGCAAAGCAACAAAGTTCTGGAAAATGAAATCAAGCGATGACTTAATACAGTTTGACATAAATCCAAAATTATGCTTTAAGTACCCTGGAAATCTAATAATCTACTTCAGAAATAAATGTACATTATTTTCTTAAAGAGAAATAAGTGCTATCATGCCCAAAAGGCAAAAAACTATGGCACTTAGACACTCGTTGTTTGCCACTTAAAAATCATAAATATATTATGAGAACAAAGAACCAAAAATGAAAAAATAATTCTTAATTAGCTTCATAACAGTGCACAGAGTAACCCTAAGGGGTTGGCCTGGTGACAATTGGCTTGAGCCTTGGTGTTGCTCCCTTTCATGGTCTCAGGTTTGAAACCCACCGGATGTAAACAATTTTAGAGAGCCATTGGACTGGGTAAAACCTGATTCAAGTCACACAATCATCAATACAAAGTGAATGATCAAGGGAAAAATCAATTTTTTTCAGGGAAGTAACAAGAGTCTACACAAAATGAAACCATGATTGTTTTCAAAAAGCATCAGCTTTACAATAATTTATTACAAATTTTAGGTTTCCACTAAATCCAACAAATTTGCTTAGGAAACCTATTAGCATCCCTTCTTCATCAACATCACCACCTACGGGCACTCCTTCATCTCCTGCACCAATATTCCAACTCTATCCCTTTTGAGTTATCATTGTCACATGTTCCCCACATTAGCTCTAGATACACACTGAATTAAATCCTATGCCTATAGTAGACTTGACTTCTCCTATTACTATAATTGTCCTATAAAAAGATATTTGCTCCACTCATACTCCTAATCCCAATTATATTTGTTTGAGGTGTCATTGTCTATCATCATTATGTTTTCATCTCATCTTTGTCTTCTAATAGTCCCCAGTGGGGGAATCAGGATTTTCAATAAAAGGGTTCAAAATCTAGAGAAGACTAGAAGTAGACATAAGAACTAGTCGGGGGGGGGGGGGGGGGGGGGGGGGGGGGGG
>JAABOM020000110.1:18750854-18772867 GCA_011800125.2 Solanum clarkiae | reverse complement strand
CTAACCTTGTCACTCCTGGTGTGACCACACATCCATCTCAGCATCCTTATCTCTGCGACATGCATCTTCTGAACATGATCCCACAAGTGGTATTTGGGGAGGATGAGAAGTATGCAAAACCTGTGGGGTAGAGAGGCATTTTGTGCACTGTTATGAAGCTAATTAAGAATTATTTTTCATTTTTGGTTCTTTGTTCTCATAATATATTTAAGATTTGAAGTGGCAAACGAGTGTCTTAGTGTCATAGTTTTTTGCCTTTTGGGCATGATAGCATTTATTTCTCATTAAGAAAATAATGTACATTTATATCTGAAGTAGATTATTAGATTTCCAGGGCACTGAAAGCATAATTTTGGATTTGTGTCAAACAGTATTAACTCATCTCTTGATTTCATCTTCTGGAACTTTGTTGCTTTGCTTCAAATTGTAGGGACAAATTGCATCTTCTAAGCCAGCAACTCTACCATGTCACCTGGAGTGCTGAGGTGCCACGACGCATGATGCTAATAGACAGGGAGGGTTGTTATTTTATTGATCCAAAGTTCTATTTCAGGAAGGTCCATCTGCGATTTCCTTGCAAACATATCTATCAGGTACTTTGTCCATAAAGGACCTCTTGTACTCCATCACGAGGGAAACTGGTTCTACAGCTTTACGATTTCAGTCTTTTTCTGTTGTAGAAGATTTACAAGTTTCCTGTAGGGTAGAGATGAAATTACTCATGACGGCACGCTACTTGATGGAGAATTGATTACTGAGGCTGAGCCAGAGACACAAGTGAAGAAGGCTATTTACCTCATCTATGATGTGATTGCAATTAATGGATCCTGTGTTAAGGAGGTATGTCATGGCTTACATATTTATCAGCCAAAATGACTTTGAACTAACTTTTCTGTGATTTATATTTTGCGTGGCTCTTATCATACAAGGATGAGGTGCAGATATGGAGGATACTGTGGCCACAATCAGCCTTTTCCAAAAGAGTGTAGAATAATAGTTGCTTCTTAGGTTGTAATTTATCTGTTTGTGGATATATATATAGTTATCCGGAAAAAAATGCTCTCAGCATGTCCCCCGAAACACCTCTCTCCCCTTCCTCTTAAGGGTGCAGAACACCTTTTTCTCGGCATCTTTTCAGCTGGAAAAAAACCTTTACTTGCTAAATCTTTTTAAGCTACCACCTTCTGTGGTAACTTCCATCCTTTTTTCTTTTCCTTCTCCTGTTGCACTCCTGTAACCAGCCAAATGGATAGCAAATATTTTCGGGCAGGGGATAAATTATGACATTGTTGGGAGCTACTCTTCCTTAGAATTCTGGTACGAGTAGATAGAAAGGGGTAGGTCATCAGTAAGAACCATGACTTTAAGCAAGAAAGTTTTATTGTGGTTATGTCATTTAATGCGTTTGGCATCCGAAGCCAGTAGTAACAGAGTCAATAGATGGAAAATGAAAGATCACCCTTTCAACTACTTTTGTTCTCAGAAATTTAATAGGGTAGGGAGATTCATTAGCATCATAGCAGTCCAGGGTCAACAAAGATCCATCATTATCATACCAGAGTCTGTATTTAATGGGGGTTGGGAGATGTTGGCACGGAAATTGAAGCATTCATTAATAGGAGGGGTCTTCCAAAACAAAAGGAAATTTTACACCAACCAAAGAGAAGCTCAACCTTTACAGAAACTATTGCAAGACACAGATGGCAGAGAAAAAATAGGAATCTGGCAATCTCGAACAGCGGAAACAGGTGCATCGAGATTATTGATTTTTCTGGTCTCTCGGAGAAAGGCATACTGAATAGATGTCTAATGGGCTGCTTCTCTGGTGATTGCTATATTGTCCCCACCATAGCAGATGTGAGAAGATGGTTTTCAAGCAAATGGGGTAACACAGTTGGTGTCTTCGACATGAATGGGTTTCAATTTCTTTCCGAATTCCCTTCTTGATCCTTAGTAGAGCAAGTCATGCTTGGCCAGTGGAGTATGCAGCAAGCTACACTAGACCTTTCATGGTGGACTTTGATTTCTGGGTGTATAGATGAGAGGGTTAGTTTCGAGTGGTGTTGGGTTAGGATTCTTGGGCTTCCTCTCAACCTCTGGACCCTAAATATTATGAAAGAAGTTGGAGATTATTGTGGCGGATGGATCAAGACAGAGGAGGAGTCAACTCTCAAAAACCATTTAAGATGGGCAAGAATCAAGGTCAAAGGCTCACCAGAGTCAATCCCTAGAACAGTGGAAATACTGCATGAAGGGTATTACTATACTCTTCCCCTCTGGGCTGAAACTCCGGCAAGGGTCCAGAAACGCTCACCGGGAAATAGTGCTGCAGAAGCAAGGCCGTGTAGATCTGTTGCAAAGCCTAGGGCTAGGGAGGTAAAATTCTCGGGAAGAGATGAATGTTTGAATTTCAAACCCCTCTCATGTGGAGAAAAGACAGCAGGCACGTGCAAACTTAATGAGGTTCAATTAGGTCAGACAACTTCCATTGTTTGGCTTGCTTTATTAAGTCCAATTATTAGGACTCCAAACAGCCTAACAACAAAGACAAAAAACCCCAGCCTTGAGAATGAGCTAACTATTATGTTCAAGTCAGTGAGCTCCTTGGAACCTTCAGCTGAATTTTTCGATCCCATGCAATTGGAAGTTTCTTCTCCCTCTTTCTCTCTTCATTCTCTGTTTCCTGAAACTTATGCAGCACAAAATCAAGTTTCAGACTCTCAATCCACTTAGGAGATGATGGGATTCCACTGGGTATGTTGTTGTTGTAATCCACTCAGGAGATGGAAGTACCCGAACCCGATAATATTGGGGAGATCTCTCATGGGATTGAAGGAGATTTACAGATGATGTTTTACGGGGAACCATCACCATGCAATCTTGAAGAAATTTCTCCTACTGAACTTCTCATTGAAAAGGCCGAATCGGAAGCTTCTCTGTGGTGCACCTGCATATCATCAAACTTAGCAAACAATTTGGAGTTGACTTTGAAAGGGTGCGAAGAGGAGGTTTTGTCTCTTTTAATGAGGATCGACAGTAGACAAAAAAAGAAGATGAGAGCATGCTTAGCAGGCACACCTGAACTCAAGTCAGAGGGGCAGAAACAATTGAAAGTTTTGATCTCGGGCATTAAATACACTGACGGGCAACCAAGGAGCGGGGAAGGGACAATCTCTAAGTAGATTAATGAAGATAAACATTCTATCATGGAACGTGAGGGGATTGAATGATGGAGGAAAAAGAGGATTAATTAAAACTTAAAACTTTGCTTAATGAACGGAGAAGTGAAGTGTTGGTTCTACAGGAAACAAAAATAGAAAGGAATATTACCAACATAGCCAGGCACGTATGGGGCAACAGATGGGTGGATTTTGTCAATCTTGAGGCAATTGGCAATAACGGCGGTATTCCATTATGTGGGACAAAAGGGTGCTGGAAGGTGAAATGGTGGAATCTGGTAGCCAAAGTATAACATGTAAGCTGACAGACTCTAGACAAGAATTTACGTGGTTCATCACAGGTGTGTATGCATTCAACAACAGAAGGGAGAGGTTGGATTTATGGTGGGAGTTAGCAGCTTCAAGGGGCTTGTTTAATGGACCATGGGTGATCTGCGGTGATTTTAACACCACCAAATTTTCTAATGAAAGAAGCAACAATCACAATCTCACGAGAGCTATGAGGGATTTTTCTGACTCAATCAATGAGCTAGAGCTAGTAGACCCTCCTCTTACTGGGAGTTCTTTCACTTGGCATTAGGGGAACAACCGAGATGATGCTTCAAGAATTGATAGGTTTCCTTTCTCAAATGAATGGGATGAAAAATTTAGTAAGATCAAGCAATTTTTGCCTCCCAGAATTGTGTCAGACCACTGTCCTATCCAGCTTGCCAGTAGGAATTGGGAACAAAGGAAATCTTATTTCAAGTTTGCTAATTGGTGGTTGGAGGTAGAGGGGTTCGAAGGATTAGTTAAATCTTGGTGGCTCTTTTTTGCTGTCCAAGGCCATCCAGATTTTGTTTTAGAAAGCTGAAATTGTTGAAAGCTAAATAAAAGATTGGAATGCGGAGAATTTTGGAAATCTGGCAAGGAAAAAATCAGAGTTGCTGGCCCAATTGACAAATTTTGATGTTTTGTAGGAACGAAGAAACCTTACTGATGATGAATTGGTTCGCAAGCCAACTTATCAATGGACTTTGAAGAAACTTCCAAGCATGAGGAATCATCTTGGAGGCAAAAATCAAGAGTTTCATGGCTAAAGAAGGGAGACAAAAATACTAAGTTCTTTCACCGATGGCAAATGCTCGCTAGAGATTAAACATTATAGACAAGCTGGAGATCCACTGGGTGGAAGTCAGTGATTCAGAGGCTATCAAAGAAGAAATCATCACTTTCTACAAATAGCTCTACTCCGAATTTGAATCATGGAGACCCAGCTTTATTATTCAGAACTAGCCTACAATCACAGATGAGGAAAAATTATGGTTGGAGAGGCTTTTTGAAGAGCAGGAGGTGCTACACAGTATCAGATTATGTGCAGAAGACAAAGCCCCATGTCCTGATGGTTACTTAATGGGATTCATTAGTGCATACTGGGATTTTCTGAAGGTGGATATTCTCCGAACTATGGAAAATTTTCACTCATGCTTTTTTTGAGAAGAGCCTTAATTCTATAAATGTGGCTCGTATTCCCCTAAAAAAGGGGGCCAAAGAATTGAGAGATTATAGACCGATCAGTCTGATTAGTTGTATTTACAAGATTGTCTCCAATACCCTAATTGAAAGAATGAAAAAAGTGATTGAGAAGACAGTTAGCAAACATCAGATGACCTTCATTAAGGGTAGACAAATTATAGATGCATCCCTTATTGCAAATGAATGTGTTGATGCGAGGATGAAGGATAAGAAACCTAGAGTCCTTTGTAAACTAGACATTGAAAAGGCGTTCGATCATGTTAACCGGAAGTATTTGATCAATATTATGAGGTCAATGGGTTTTGGGGACAAATGGCTTAAATGGATTTATTATTGCATCTGTACAGTGAAGTTCTCTGTTCTCGTTAACAGATCTGCAGGAGGATTTTTTCAATCCTAAAGGGGATTAAGGCAATGAGACCCCCTTTCTCCTTTTCTTTTCATTATAGCCATGGAGGGACTTAGTAGTATGTTGAGGGACTTAGTGGTAAGGTCTGCGTATGTTCTACCCTCCCCAGACCTCACTTGTGGGATTCCACTGGGTATGTTTTTGTTAGGGGTGGTAAAATTAAGCCCAAGCTGCCCAACGTTGAAGAATAACCCGCCCAATTATTAGGTCAACCCATCTCAACTCATTTAAAATTGGGTTGATATGCAACTCGAATTGACTTGAGAGAGATCTTGCTAAAATCTTTTCAAAACACTTTTTTTCTTAGTTTGATATGTTTTATATTGCCATAATTAAAAAAAATAATTTAATTGAGTACTAAAAATATTGAAAAGAACAAATAAAATAAGTAAACTTTGTAAAAGTTGGGTCGGGTTGGGTCTTGACCCGCTCTATAATTCGTTAGTCAGCCCGTTTTGACCCAACCCATCTTGACCCAAGCAAATTTGGGTTGGGTTGGGTCTTGCCCTGTTTGTTGTCTTGACCCATTATAACCCACTCAAATTTGACCTAACCCACCCAATTGCCACCCCTAGTTGTTGTTACTGTTCAAATCACGTTCAGTTGCCATCCCTAGTTGTTACTGTTCAAAATAGGGAAAATAACTTAGAGATCTCACATCTTCTTTATGCAAATGATGCTTTGATACTTTGTGATGCGGAATCTTCCCAACTAATGCATTTGAGGTTGATTCTTACCGTTTTTTAAGGTATCTCCGGACTTCATGTCAATTGGGAGAAAGAGTCAAATGTTTCCTGTCAACAAACCCCCAAATTGTCCAATTCTTGTTGGTATCCTCGGCTGCGAGGTGTGTGGTCTGCCTACTAAACTTTTGGGTCTTTCTTTGGACTAAAAAAACAAAGCTGCTGATATATGGGAAGGGGTACTTGATAGATGTGAAAGAAGGCTTGCAAGATGGAAAGTACAATACCTCTCATTAGGGGGAAGAGTCGTTCTTGTCAACAGTGTCTTGGACTCCCTTCCCACCTATGTAATGTCTTTATTTCCTATTCCTGACAAAGTGATTAAAAGCATTAGATAGGCTGAGGAGAAACTTTATTTCGGAAGGGAACGGAGATAGCAAACGCTTACATTTGGTCAAGTGGAAGGTTCTCATTTCTAGTAAGGTGGGAGGACAGGAATCAAAAACCTCAAAATACAGAGTATGAGCCATTTATTAAAGTGGCTTTGGAGATATAACACTAAAGAGCAAGCATTATGGAGATAGGTTATACAATGCAGGCATGAACAAATGGGTCACTGGACTACCAAACCAGTGACATCTGCTTACGGAGTTGGTAACTGGAAATCCATGAGGAATCTTTGGGAGGTGTTTATAGCAAATACAACGGTCAGGGTGTGTAGAGGGAAGAAAATTTCCTTTTGGAGAGATGATTGGTTAGGGATTGGGCCATTAGTAGATCAATTTCATGATCTATTCAACTTATCCTCCTTGAAGCTACAATTGACGAACTCTGGACTCCACAAGGGTGGAATATTGTATTCAGAAGGCTCCTTAATGATTGGGAGATTCCAAGAGTTACTGATCTTTTTGGCAAGCTTGAAGGTTTTTTAGGCCTAAAGGAGGAGGATTCTCTTACTTGGAAAGGCGGCACCAAGTCTATTTTCTCTGTCAAAGCAGCTTACAAATACTTTATTGATATGGAGTAGCCCAATGACCCATGGCCTTGGAAAGATCTATGGAAAGCAAAGGCTCCTTTCAAAGTTGTTTGCTTTACTTGTGTAGTTGTTTGGAAAACTTGTCCCATCCATGATAAACTTCAAAGAAGGGATTTTCATCTCAGTTCCAGATGCTTCCTATGTCAACAGGAAGTTGAAACCAATGGCCATCTTTTTCTGCATTGTCCAATTACCAGACAACTATGGCAACTTTTTTGCAGCTTTAGCGCAAACTGTTTGGGTGATGCCTCGGAGTACGCTAGACCTAATATGCAGTTGGAATAATATACAAGGAGAAACTTGTCAGAAAGAGTGATGGAAGATTGTTCCAGCTTGTATATGGTGGACTATTTGGAAAGAGAGGAATGCAAGAAGTTTTGAAGGCAGATGCAGTTCAATCCGGAAGGTCAAGTGCTCCTGCATTTCTCCTTTTTATTTTTGGTGTAAAGAACAATTAGTTGATGATGTGGAATCATTACTAGACTTTATGGACTTTCTTGTCTGAGCCTATATCAGTAGATATGCTATACAAGGCCTATTTTAGGGTGCTGATGAATATAACGCGTTACTAATTTTAAAAAAGATAATCTGTTTGTGAATGTCATGAGGACCATCAATCCTCGGACTTCTGCAGTCAATCGTTCGAGAATACAGATTTACTGGGAGTGGTTTATCATATTAGATTTGTGGACTATTCTTTCATGGGCATTTTCATCTTTCCCTTCAATTATGCATTTGCAAGCTCCTTACCATTTTCTTTCAACAATCAACACTTTGGCAGCAACAACATATCTAGTGGAATCCCGCAAGTGGGGTTTGGGGAAGGAAAAATTTACGCAGACCTTACGATTACCTCATAGAGATAGGAGGCTGTTTTCGAAAAACCCTCGTCTCAAAAATCAAGCCCCATAGGCAGAAGATACTAAATATAGAAAAAAAAAGAAAAAAGATGAAAAAGAAATGATAGTATGTAAACACGATAAAAGTAACAAATATAAGATGGATAATGACTACATAGGATATAAAGACGCGACTAATCCTACTAACCTACTATATCACAAGGCCAGACATCAATCTACCGCTACTAGCCTATTAGCCTTCTACCCTAATATGCGACCTCCATTCCAATCTATCTAAGGTCATATCCTCGGTGGGATGAATTTTTGCCATATCTTGTCTGATCACCTCCCCCCAATATTTCTTCGGTCTATCTCTAGCCCTCTGTTTAACCCCTAAATCCAACCTCTCGCATCTCCTAACAGGAGCATCAATACTTTTTCTTTGCACGTGTCCAAACCATTGTAGTCTCGCTTCCCTCATCTTGTCAGCCACAGGGACCACCTCTAACTTCTCCCGAATAGTCTCATTCCTAATGTTATCACTCTTAGTATGTCCACACATCCATCTCAACATCCTCATCTCTGCGACTTGCATCTTCTGAACATGTGAGTTTTTAATTGGTCAGCATTCCACCCCATATAGCAAAGACGGTCTAACCACTATACTGTAAAACTTACCTTTAAGTTTAGGTGGTATCTTTTTATCACGCAATACTCCAAAGGCAAGCCTCCATTTCGTCTATGCTGCCCCAATACGCTGTGACATAATCGTCGATATCGCCACTACTTTGGATGATAGACCCAAGATATTTAAAGTTCTCTCTCTTGGGAATAGATCGAGTGGCAAGCCTCACTTCAATGTCTGCTTTAGCCCCCACAACATTGAATTTGCACTCCAAGTATTCGGTTTTGGTCCTGCTCAGTTTGAACCCTTTAGATTCTAAAGTACGTTTCCAAACTTCTGATCCATCATTAACTTTAGCTCGAGTCTCATCAATCAGTACTATGTTATCCGCAAATAGCATACACCATGGAATCTCTTCCTGGAAAGACCGTGTCAGCTCATCCATTACTAAGGCAAAAAGAAAATGGCTCAAGACAGGTCATTGATGAAGTCCCATCTTAACATGAAAATATTTTGAGTCTCCTCCTATCGTTCTTACCCGAGTTTTGGCTTCATCATACACGTCCTTATCACTCTAATATACACCATTGGAATACCTTTTGCCTCTAGACACCTCCATAGGACATCCCTCGAAACTTTGTCATAGGTCTTCTCGAGATCAATGAACAGCATATGAAGGTCCTTCTTTCTTTCCCTATATTTCTCCACTAATCTATGAACAAGATGAATTGCTTTAGTAGTCAACAGCCCCGACATGAATCCGAATTGATTCTCTGAAACAGACACTCCTTTTCTCACCCTTACCTCCACCATTCTCTCCCAGACCATCATAGTGTAGCTTAACAACTTGATACCTCTGTAATTATTATAATTTTGAATATTACTCTTGTTCTTGTACAATGGAACCATTACTCTTCCTCCATTCATCGGGCATTTTAGTACTCTTCATAATAGCATGGAACAACCTAGTCAACCATTCCATACCATCCTTGACCATGCACTTCAAAAAATTCATCAGAATCTCATCGGGTTCGATCGCCCTCCCTTCTTCATCCTACTAATAGCCCGTCTAACCTCCTCAGGTGTGAAACACCTTCAATAACCAAAATCTCGACGACTATCGAAGTGTGCCAACTCACCCGACTCAATATCTCTATATACCCTTTTTCGTTTACGAGTTTATGAAAGTAAGCTTGCCATCTTAGCTTAATGGAAGTCTTATCCGCCAACATCTCACCCTCCTCATCCTTGATGCACTTCACTTGGTCCAAGCCGCGAGCTTTCCCCCCCCTCTCTCTTTTGCGAGCCTATACAATCTCTTACCCTCGCCTTTATCACTTAGCTCCACATACAAGGGCTCAAATGCTGCTGTCTTAGCACTTGTCACCGTCGTCTTAGCTTCTATCTTCACCATCTTATAGATATCCTTAAGCCTTCGTTTTTCATCCTCATCCCTACACTCCAACCACTTCATATAAATAATCTTCTTAGCTTTCACTTTGCCTTGAACTTTTCCGTTCCACCAATAATCATCCTGACGTCCACCAAAGGTCCCTCTCGAAACCCCTAGTACCTCGGTAGCTACTTTTCTAATGCAACCAGCAGTAGTGTCCCACATGGTATTCACATCTCCGCTACTATTCCAAGCCCTTAATCTACTTAACTTTTCTCCCATCTCTCAAGAAAGGGCAGGCGTCAGGCCTCCCCATCTAATCCTTGGTTGGACATAAATAACCTTCTTCTTTTCTCTCTTAATCTCTAAATCTATCACTAGAAGCCTATGTTGAGTGGAAATATTTTCACTTGGAATAACCTTGTAATTCTTTCAAAGGCTTCTATATCCCTTTCAGAGGAGTAAGTAATCAATCTGAGTCTTAGCTATCGTACTTCGAAAGGTAATCAAGTGATTTTACCTTTTCAAGAAATATGAGTTAGCAATAACCAACTCAAAGGCTTTGGCAAAATCCAAAAGAGACGTCTCCCTTCTATTCCTGTCCCCAAAACCAAAGCCTCCATGTACATCGTCAAACCCGCTAGAAGTTGCACGGATATGCCCATTAAAATCTCTCCCGATGAAGATTTTTTCTCTATCCGGTATACCTCTCATAACCTCATCCAAATCTTCCCAAAAGTGCTTTTGACTTCCTCATCCAGGCCCACTTGAGGTGCACAAACACTAATTACATTCACTACATGAATACCGACCACAAGTTTAATAGACATTATCCTATCATTAATCCTCCTGACCTCAACTACATACTCCCTAAGGTCCTCATCTATTAAGATACCTACTCTATTTCTATCCCTAGAACCACCCGAGTATCATAATTTAACTCTGTCTATGTCACGAGCTTTCATACCTACCCATATGGCCTCTTGAACACACGTTATATTAATTTGTCTCCTCTTAAGACTCTTCACTAGCTCTATGGATTTCCTTGTAAGTGATCCTATGTTCCACATCCCTACTTTTAACTTAAGTAAGCCTATGCCCCTCTTACCACTACTATCCCTTGCCTCCGACCCCAACCGACTATATGACTCTAATCCATCATCAGATCCCAACGCCACTAAACTAAGAACTAATAACTCACTAAACTGTAGAAGATCAAGAAGATACAATCTCTCAAAATCGACAGCCCACAACAAAATGGTAAAATATAAAGTATATTACAATAATCAAACCAGATACCAAAATCAAGATTTATAAACGGGATGCAAATGAATAAACGGGATAGCAAACTATAGAAATATATGGTAAAGGCAACACAATATAATATGTAAGCTGACAAAATATAATAATAAAATGGTAATATGTAAGACCACACTATATAACAGTCAGCAGTTTGACATATATTATAATTTTAATTTGGTTGGGTTTTCCCGAAAAGATGGTTATTTTATGATTTGTGTATCCAAATACTTTTGCAGCGACCTTTCCATCATCGATTAATGCTAATTGAAGAAGAGGTGATCCGTCCCCGAAACTTTGAACGTGAGCTTTTATCCACACATGTAAATCCGTACTACCAATATGGCCTGGAACCATTTGAAGTATGTATGATCTCAATGAAGGCTCTCTACTTTATGTAAGTTTATGATCCTTTCTGGGTTGATGATTGTTTTGTGGATGTCAGGTTAGGAGGAAGGATTTGTATTTGCTATCTGCAGCTTCTAATCTCATAAAAGTTATAATGCCAAGTCTTCCACATTCAGCTGATGGTCTTATCTTTCAGGTTCTATTGGATTTACTTGTGTCTGCTTTAATATTTAAAATTCAAGTTTGTCATATCACTGCTTTATCAAGTATGTCTTATCAAGATCATATATATACAACTTACAGAAATGTTGGCACAACCTTATCAGAAGTGGCCATAGTTTTTCCAGCTTTCTTTGTATCTCATTTAGATATCAGTACATTTAGAATTGTGCTTGTAGCTATGCTCTTCCATTCTTCCAAGAATGAGAAAGTGAGAGACACAGGGACAGTAGGCTGTAATTTGATAGATCAAGCTTGACATTTGGCCTGGGAAGATCTGTTCAGCTGCAGCATTCTGTTACTTTAGCTAATATAATTCAATTTAATGAACTGAAGGGAGTTGGTAATAATATTATTACTATATTATTACCAACTCCATTTTCTTTTGTCATCAAAAAATGGAGTTAGTAATAATATTGTCGATCAAGAACTTCCGTTGACAGAGATTTAACTCATTAGAACGGCCCTCTCTGTGTGAAGTTAATTCAGATATGGTGCTACTTAAAACAATTTTTCAAGGACAGAAGCTGGAATGCTGAACTTGAGTTATATGCAAGCTGATCTCAATTGCATGAAAATTCCTAGATAGCAAAGAAAAGAAGAGAAAGAGAACCGGTTGTGGTTTTGAATGGAATAAGGAATAGAGAAACAGAAAGAGAATCAAGATCTAATGAAGGAATAGGAACCTGATAGGCTATGGAGTTAAAGAAGGGACAGGAATAGTAAGAGAATGATATTTTAAAGAGAAATAGGATGGAATGATTTCTTCTGCCAATGCCCTCAAGTGATTTACTCTCATAGGTCTTATTTGACAGAACTAATTTTATCCTCCAAAATTAAGTGTTATTACCTTCACACTTCTTGCTGTAATTACCTTCACTTACATGCTTGTTGCCTCCTCTCGAGGTGTCTCTGTGTGTTTTTTGTTTTTATGTAAAGTTGTTGGGACCAGCAACTCACTTTGTTATGGTAGGTATATTCTGAAGCTAATATATGTTTTAGACGTCAAGTTGCGTACAACTTTACTTTTTTGGATTCTGGCTCCTGATAGTTTACAATACAGGCCTGGAATGCAACTTATGTGCCTCGGGAACATGATGGACGTTTGAAATGGAAACTTCCCAGGACAAATACTGTTGATTTTCTATTTGAGGTGGTTATATTTTCTGTCATCTTTAGATCTCAAACTGTCGTATACTGTGAGTGAATATGATTGTTATATTTTCTGTCATCTTCAGATCTCAAACTGTTGTATATTGTGAATGTACATGCTTGAGCTTTTGTCTGTCTGCACATCAATAGTCGGAGATAACATCACATAATGGTTGTGATAACTTTAGTACCAGGGTAATCTGATTAACTAGTTGGCATTGGCAGGTAGGAGTTGACAGTAGTAATTTGCTTTATCTGCAAGAACATGGAAACAAGAAACTAATTGAAGGTTGCAGAGTGATGTTTAAAGGTTTGATTATCTGCTCTCTTTCTCCTTCCTCTGAACGCAATCTCCTAGGAGTTTCCAGTGGTAAAAAGATCTCTCCTATTGTCTTTTATTTGCAAGGACTGTCTGTTCCAGCTGGTTTTAAGAATATGAAGATCTATCCCTTGAATTCTATATAAGGAAATGTTTAGCAGATTTTGTTGCTTAGATATTATGGCTGCTGCCTCAAGTTCTCTTCAAACTAAGTTTGGTTTGATTTTTCACTTTCTCCTGCAGATGGAACTGATTTATCGTTGTACTCGGGACGGATAATAGAGTGTTCTTGGAACTCTCATGAAGATGCTTGGATCTTTATGCAGATCCAAACAGATAAATCACAGCCAGATTATATTAATGTCTACGAGGAGGTTTGCAAATTGCATCATCATCCTTCATTTACAGCTTTTCCAACTATTATCGACTCAAGAAACATCTCTTGGACAGGTAAAGCACAACAGAGAGGACAATATTACAGAGGGTATCTTGTTAGATGAGATAGATAAAGTTGCAGGTCTACCTATATACTCTGACTGGGCAAATCTTCACAGTGGAGCTTTTAGAAATGTCTGGAGAAGGCAGTGAGGGATTTCCTGCTGTTTGTTGTGATATGCTTTCACCACTGAGGCTTGAGTTGAGAGGTGGCAGAGGAGGTTATAGTCTAGTTAATGAATGCAAGTTCTTTGGAGTCACCATTCAGGCATATTTTTCTTCTCAATTCTGATTTGCCAAGTAGAGAGAGTGACAATTTACGGATTTATCTTTTTTCCAGCAACCATTGAGGCATTGAGGTGAGAGGCAAGGGAGAAGCTTTTAGTCTAATTAAAAATGACTGTAGATTCATTGGAGTCGCCATTCATCATTCGGGGGGTAACTTTGGTCTCATATCTGGGTTATGATGGAGACTAGTATTGGTCATAAAAATTTTGTATGCTCAGTCCATCAGGGAGCTCTGGAAATGCGAAGGCAATATCAAATTATAGGTCTGGTCTAGGTGGTGTTTGGAAAATTTTCTAGGAAAGGTTAGTGCAAAATAGTAACATGTTTTCTCATTATTCTTTTCTTCTTATTGTGTCTTCATGCATCTACTGTAAGATGATACATGTAGGAGTTGTGAACTTTGAAATGAAATATTGCATGTTTCTTGTTTTCTGTCCTCACTATTTGGTAGCCTAGCTCTAAGTTGCTCGGACACTTGCACCCGTGTCAGCACGACATGGGTGTAGGATTTGTGTCGGATTTTGTCAACAGGTTACGGGTACTTAGACCAAAATTGATGGGGAAAGTTTGGACAATTTTAATAATTTCTGTAATCAGTGTAGAAGTTAAGATGAAATCGAAGAAAATAGAATACCATTTATATAGAAACTTCCGTGTCACTACTTTTCCTTTAATCTCCTTTTGAGGATTCTCGTCAAGTTTTTCACATAATATCTCATAATTTAGGATTTATCGCTCTATTTTAGATATTTTAATTATTTTTAGGCAAGTTTTTGCACATGCATTCATACTCGGATACATATCCTTAATCTTAAAAATTAAATCATGAAAGATTCGACTTTTAAATTTGTGTTCGTATTGAACACCCGCACTTGAGTCCGAGTAACATAGACATAGCTTATCAAGGCAAAGAGATGCTAGTGATAGGAAAACATCATGCTTTTATTTCTTGTGAAACTTGAAAAAATTATGGATCAGTAAAATTACTGTAAGATATAAAATGGAGCATAGTCCAAAACATTGTTTAGTAGTATATAGAAATCAAATTCATCAATTGGGATAGCTAATGAAGCAGGTAACTCACAAGTACCAAAGGTTGTGTTGGGGAGATTAATATCTTTTTATTCTTAAATAGAGGTTTGAGTTGTGGAAATGAAATTACTTTTCAAGCGAGTGTTGCGTCCTCCAAAATAAGGTTTGCAAATTTAAATTAATCATATTTCAAAAGTGGATATCAATATTTCTATATGAGAAATTTAAAAAGTCGTTGCCTAGATAAGTACGCTAGTCTTACGTACTTAGAGTTGAAGAAACAAATGAGCATGTAGGATGGTATTTGGGTAGGTCAAGATGATTTCAATTAATAAATAAGCGATTTATTGATCCGCTCAATCGTTACTTGAGTTGAAATAGATTAGATTGAAATGAGCTAAATGTTGGTCAAAATTTAAGAATTTTTTACTTAACTGATATAATTTATTTCATTAATTCTCCTTTTTAATGCTATTTTAAGTTTATTACCATCTAGGACATAACTTTACCACCAAAGGATGTGGTGTCGCGAATGGGGCTACTCCTCCCTTATTCAGAGGTCTTGGGTTCGAGCCGTGGGAATGGAAAAATCCTTGGTAGGAAGTGTTTCCCCCCAAATGAGCCCTACGCGACACGAATTCGGATATAGTCGGGCTCCAATGTGGACACCAGAAATCGGGGGGTGAACCCAAAAAAAAAAAAAAGGACATAACTTAATCTTTAATAGCTTTTTGTATTTAATATGGTCTATTTTTTGGGTTTCTGTATTTTGTCTCTTTGGAACCCTTCCCTTTGAAGCTATAATCTTCCATTGGAGCTAATTTCTTAAGTTCTTCCTTCACTATCTTCTTCAATCCACATATATAGTGATCCATATTTTTTACAATTTTTTACAAGAAATAAAAGCATGACCTTTTCCTATCAATAACATCTCTATGCCTTGATAAGCCGTGTCTATGTTACTCGAACTCAGGTACGGATGTTCAATACGAGTGCAGATTTAGAAGTTGAATATTTCATGATTTAATATTTAAGATTCGAGGATATGTATTAATTTGCTAAAAAATAATCAAAATATCTAAAATAGAGTGATAAATCCTAAATTATGAGATATTATGTGGAAAACATGACGAGAACATTCAAAGGAGATTAAAGGAAAAGGTGTGACATGAGAATTCCTATATAAAAGGTATTCTATTTTCCTCGATTTCATCTTAGCTTTTGTATTGATTACAAAAATCATTAAAACTTTCCCTATTAATTTTGGTCAAAGTACTCGTCACCTGTTGACAAAATCAGACACGAATCCTAAACTGATATGGCTGCAACACCAAAAATGAAAATGTTCGAGCAACTTAGAGCTAGGCTACCAAATTGTGAGGACAGAAAACAAGATGATGCAATATTTCATTTCAAGATCACAACACAACTCCTACATGTATCATAAAATCACAATAAGAAGAACAGAATAATGAGAAAACATGTAACTATTTTGCGCTAACATTTCCTAGAAAATTTTCCAAACACCACCTAGACCAGACCTCTCATTTGATATTGCCTTTGCATTTTCAAAGCTCCATGATGGAGTAAGCATGCAAAATTGTCATGACCAATACTAGTCTCCATCATAACCTAGATATGAGACCCAATATACCCCCGAATGATGAATGGGACTCCAATAGATCTACAGTCATTTTTAATTAGACTAAAAGCTTTTTCTTTGCCTCTCACATCACTCCCTCAATGGTTGCATTCCTAAATTGTCACTCTCTCTACTTGGCAAATCAAAATTGAGAAGAAAAATATGCCTGAATGGTGACTACAGAGAACTTGCATTCATTAACAACTAGACTATAACCTCTTCCTCCACCTCTCAACTCAATCCTCAGTGGTGAAAGCATATCACAACAAACAACAGGAAATCCCTCACTGCCTTCTCCAGACATTTCTACAAGCTCCACTGTGAAGAGTATATAGGCAGACCTGCAACTTTATCTATCTCATCTAACAAGATACCGTCTGTAAGATTGCCCTCTCTGTTGCGTTTTACCTATCCGTGAGATATTTCTAGAGTCGATAATAAATGAAGGATGATGTTGCTATTTGACAAACCTGCTCGTAGACACTAATATAATCTGGGTGTGATTTATCTGTTTGGATTTGCACAAAGATCCAAGCATCTTTGTGAGAGTTCCAGGAATACTCTATTATCCGATCCGAGTACAAAGATAAATCAGTTCCATCTCCAGGAGAAAGTGAAAAATCAAACCAACAGGTATGATAATAAGTCTCGAGGTTCTAAAACAGTTGATTACACGTTTATCGGATATGCTGCACATAGTGTTGCATATAAATTTCTTGTTTTAAAAAGTGATGTGCTTAATAACAATACAATTCTTGAAACAAAAAATGCTGAATTAAGTAATAACATCTCTCATGCACCCGTTGAAAGAAATAGTGTATCTATTTCTAATGCTGAGGAGCTAAGAAGGAGTAAAAGACCTAAAAAGAGTATTTTTTTTATGGAAATGATTTTCAAACTTTTCTTGTGGATAATGAATTATTAAATTATTTTGAAGATGTTTCTTCAACTTATGCTAAATTTTGAAAAAAGGCAAGAAAAGTTGAAATTATTCAATTATGAAAAATAATACATGAATTTTGACTGATTTACCTGCTGGTGCAAAATCTATTGGTTGTAAATAGATTTTAAAAAGAAAACTTAATCCTGGTGGATCCATAGATAAGTAGAAAGCTTGGTTAGTTGCAAATTGATTTTCTCAAAAACAAAATATGAATTATTTTGATACATTTGCACCAGTAACGAGAATTTCTTCTATTTGAATTTTAATTGTCTTAGCATTAATTCATAACTTTTTATCTATCAAATGGATGTAAAAACAACTTTTTTAAATGGTGATTTGGAAGAAGAAATTTATATGGTTCACCTGAAGGATGTATTGTTCCTTGACAACAAAATAAAGTTTGTAAACTAATTAAAGCTCTTTATGGTCTTAAACAAGCTCCTAAGCAATGACATGAAAAATTTGATTAAGTCTTGGTGAGAGATGACTTTTCTTCTGTTGAAGTGGATAAATGTGTTTATACTAAAATGGTAGACAATGATTATGTGATGATATGTATATATGTTGATGATATGTTTATATTTGGTACAAGTTTAAATATCGTGTAGAGTATTAGATTATTTTTGTCTATTAATTTTTATACGAGATCTGGGTGAAATCAATATGATATTGGGAATTAAAGTTACAATGAGTGAAGATGGTATATTATTGTCACAAGAACATTATGTGGAGAGACTTCTTAAGAAGTGTGAATGTTTTGATGTGACACCTGTGACCACTCCGTATGATGCTAATTCTCAATTGAAAAAGAATAAAGGCGACCTAGTGACTCAGTCTAAATATGCTTAGATTATTGAGAGTCTGATGCATTTGATGAATTTTACTAGGCATGATATAACCTATGTTGTGTGTAGACTGAGTAGATATACTCATAATCCCAATAAAGAGCATTGGTCTGCATTAATGATACTGAGTGAAATACTTGAGAGGAACCATGAATTATGGTACTATATGTAGTGGATTTCCTTCAACATTAGAAGGGTATTGTGATGCAAACTGGATCTCTGATTCAGATGAGATAAAATTCACTAGTGGATATGTGTTCACCTTAGGTGCTGGAGCAATATCATGAAAATCAGCTAAACAGACGATCATTGCAAGATCAATAATGGAGTTAGAGTTTGTAACTCTGGAACTAGCTGGTTCTGAGGCTGAGTGACTAAGAAATTTCTTAGCAAATATTCCTTTAATAAAGGATGAAATGCCTTCAGTTTCTATACACTGTGATTGTCAAGCCGTAATTGCTATTGCAAAGAATAAATCTTACAATTGTAAGAGTAGACACATGAAATTGAGACATGATGTCGTTAAGCAGTTATTGAAAGATGGAATAATTTTTATTGATTATGTGAAGTCAAAACTGAATTCGAATCGATTCACTGACTAAACTTGTGGGAAAATTAATTCTTCAAACCTTGAAAGAGATAGGTCTAAGGCCAATATGATTGTCAATAAAGATGGTAATCCAAACTATGTGATTGGAGATCCCATGAAGTAGGTTCATATGGGTAATAACAAGTCGATATTGACACTGTGCACTAATTGAGAGTGCTTGAACTGCTACTAATTATGAGGGATGAGTGATTAACTCGTAATGAATTCATAGTCCTTAAGGATGATGTATTTAGAACAGTATACACTTGATTAATTCACCTATATGAGAAGTGGAGTGAGGTCGCTCCTATGAGACCTTGCCTAGTCTCTAGAGTTCTCATGAATAATCAGGCACGCGCATGGCCTATTGGAGCGAAACTACGTTGAACAACAAAATATAAGGATCAAAATATGATTGATAGAATCTTATCTGACTTACAACAAAGAATTTTTGGTTCATAAAAATCTTATATTTCACCAATAATTTTGTAAGTTAAATTTTATAGATATAAATTTGGTTCTAACAGTCCAAAAGACACCAAACCTATAGCGTTTTGATCAAGCAAAATTAAGCAAGTCTTATTATTATATATTCTTAAAATATTTATAAAATATATTCAGGATTGTTGGATATTTTAAAAATACTTCAGCATTTTCTATATATCATTACTTAGTTAAAATATGTCATTGATGACTACATAAAAATATTTTGTGAACACAAATATCCATACTATATTAAAAGCATGAAGATCCTTAGAAATGTTGTTTGAACTTTTTGCCTTTCCTTAGAAATATTGTTTGAACTTTTTGCCTTTCATTAAAAGACTATTCTTTAAGTAAATTTGTCTTTTCACCATTTTTTTCAGTTATTGTATTATCATTCTAAGAGTATTAAATATAATAAACATAATAAAAATTAAATTGAGAAGATTTTCTTATTATTGTTAAATTCCTACAAAGAGTAATTATGGTTAAATTCCTATAAACAGAATCATTTTCCAACTAAAATAGACTTGATCCAAAAAGAAAATAGTGAATTTTTTAAAAAATAATAATAATTAAAAAAATCCAGAAAACAAAATTCCAAAAACGAAAAATGTTGAAAAATCATCCAAAAAAAAAATTAGAAGATTCAATTATTTTGTCTAGTATTATTATTTGTTAAATAGAATGAAGTTGATTTGCATATTGCAATAAGAATAGAAAAATGATGTATTTATAAATCTAATGATATGAAATACTAATATTTATTCAATTATTTATAATTATGTGCTCAATGATATAAGTTATATATGTAATAATTTATTTATTTTTTATATATTTTTTAATTAATTAATGTAGTACACACGTGCAAGGCACGTACTCTAAACTAGTTATATGATAAACATACACTTTTACATGGCACTTTCAAGGCTATATGCATAGCAATTTCATAGTTATTTGCATGATACTTTCAAGGCCACATGCATGACAATTTCATGGCCATATGCATGCAACAAGTATATATGTGTCTTTCATTTTTGAAATAAAGCATGAAAAGACAAGAACAAGAATAAGAGCAAGAAGAAGTGAAAAAGAGAAGAAAGTTACTACATTTTCTACTTAATATTTTCTTGTTATTTTAGCTTACTATTATAATCCCCTTTTTCGACTTGCTTATTTTGTAGTATTATATTTTGTTGATTCTTGTATCCTCCAAGTATTTAGAGAAGACTTGTTTAATCCTGAGGAAATATTTCATGCTGTTGAAATAGTTTCTTAGGACAGTACCCAGCACGACTCAAATATTATTTATATCTATCTATATAAACTACTTAAAATATTATTGTAGTAATATTTAGCTAAATTCATTGATTATTTTGACTTATTAATTTTCTCCTGTATTTTATCTTCCCAAATATATATAGCGAGAGATTTTCCCCCTACACCATACACCCCTGGTATTAGGGGTGAACGAAACCAAACCGAAATCCAAACTAAATTGCATACTGAGTCAACCCGAGAGAAAAAACCCGACTAATGGTTTAGTTTGACTTGATTTAGTATTGAAAAAAAAATCCGACTATATTTGGTTTGGTTTGATTTTAACTTTAAAAAATAAACTTGATGTTGACACCCAATTTTTATCCTCCACGGTGTCAAATTAGTCATCGAACATTATTTATATTTTTAACGATTTTCGGACAATTATTTTATTAAAATAATAATTATTATTATTTAAACACTGGCGCGTGTGCTGCACGCGCCCCTTATATCCCCTCTCCCATCTTCTTCTTCTTCCCGTTCCCATTTTTCCATTTTCCCCTTTCCCCAAACCCTAGCCGCTCAACCCCTTTCCCCTTCTTCTCCTCATTTCCCCAAACCCTAACGCCGCCTACCCTTTCCCCTTCTCCCACGCCTTCTCTATTTCCCCAAAACCCTCTTCCCTTCCCCGACACATTCCCTTTCCCCAGATCGTTTTTCCCTCTCCCCAAACCTTTTTTCCCTTCCCGATTCCCTTTTTCTTTTCCCCATTCCTTACCAATGGAAAACCCAAAATCCTCCTATATAGCTGATTTTCTTCGAGAAAGAGAGGGCCAGAGAGACGAAATCTCGAAAAACCCTAGCAATAGGGGCGGCGAACAAAGTCGGGGAGCGATTTTGAAAATCCAAAAATTCCTAGCAAAGATTGAGCCATTGAGGGAACGAGTTCAAAACACTGCAGAGACGGGGACGAATTCGAAAACCTAGTATAAGGCAGTCATCATCGAGAATACTCTGAAAATTGGAGAAGTTCCAATTGCTAGAAGAGTGATCGGAATACGGAGAAAATCCTAGGCTTTGATTTAACATTCAGTGATTTCCAGAAAACAATCGAGTTTTGGTTCGAATTGAAATTCGTGGTGGTGTGAGCCCATCTTTCGCAAAGCTCGTCGTCTCAGTCCGCTGCCTCAACAAAGGTAATACCCCATTCTCACACTTCGTTCCGAGTATCATAGGAACTGAAGTTGTCATGTTTGTGCTCTGTTTGTCTTGATTGGAAATACTCTGTCATGATGAAGTCAATGTTGTGATGCTATTGTTTGGTTGTGAAGTCGTGTTTTTTTGGACCGTGTCGTGGTGTTGTTAGCTAACGATTTTGTTGTTTTCTCCCTCAA
Organism: Solanum clarkiae; assembly: GCA_011800125.2. Taxonomy (NCBI): domain Eukaryota; kingdom Viridiplantae; phylum Streptophyta; class Magnoliopsida; order Solanales; family Solanaceae; genus Solanum; species Solanum clarkiae. The sequence goes on along the minus strand of JAABOM020000110.1, from coordinate 18,750,940 downwards.
TGTATGTTATGCTTAAATGGATTTGAAGTTTCTTTTCCCAGTTAAGTTAGGTTTCAAAATACAGTCTCATGACTTTAACAGTTGAG
>JAABOM020000110.1:18732099-18744043 GCA_011800125.2 Solanum clarkiae | reverse complement strand
CGTGGCCCCAACGGCCTAGCCATATGCATTTTCTTTTAGCCTGTTATCACTATCTATCTATTTTAAAGTATGTAAAAGATGGAAATCCCTTATAATGGGTATAGAAAGAGCATCGTTACAGGTTGGTTCTCCCGAGACTTATCGGCAACGGGTGCCGGTCCGCCCTGACCGGACTTGGGGCGTGACATTCACGACTTATATAGCTCACAAAATTTGACTTTTTATGCGTTTTTCCTTCAGTTCGCGATGCACTTTAGTATTATGTTAAAAAAAATTGGCGTACAATGTTGACTGGACCAGAAGGTTACTTATTTCACACTAGTCCGCGACTAGTGTTAGTTAGGTGTGCTTTTTACCTAACACGTTGAAAACTGATTTTCAGTGAAATTACACTAGTTTGCGATGGGCCTTGGTCACGGACCAAGTGTTTTCATTTTTCTTTCCTCGTTTTCTTTCGCGGGTTGTCTTCCTTTGCTCAGGATCTCATTCCAGAGCTTCAAAATATGATAAAGAGCAATAAAACACAAACCCGAAGCGTAATTTGTCCAATGTTAACATAATACACAAAATCCTATTAAAGTACCTAAAACTCTACAGATTTACCCTTGAACTTAACTCTATTTATGGGACTTTTGCTTATTTAGGTGTATAAATACGCCTAAGATCAGAGGGGTAGTTTTGACCTTTCCCATACCCCATATCCTAAACTACTCAGTTTTAATTCGTTTTAAGTCTAAAAAAATGCATCTTTTATTCAGTCATTCTCTCAAAAACAAGAAAATCCTCTCAAGAACTCGCACTCAAGAAATTCAAAAACGGTAGTAAGGCTTAGGGATTCCTTTCAAATTCCTCAAGAAGTCATTCCAAGGTATGTAAGGCCACTCTAAAATTATTACTTTAGAATATTTTAGAAAATATAAATTTATTTTCATCCCAGAAGTTTCGAGTCTTGGTCGAGATTACATTCATGTAAATCCTGTAAAGTTTAGTAAGGTTCTTTATGTATGCAAAGATTCTTGATAAAGAGCGACGATTCTTGATTCTTTAATTGTATATAGAGTATTAACTCAAAGATTTAAGGCTATAAATGATTTCCTGTGAATTTCATATGGGTTTCATGAATACCCATAAAGCTTATAGTTTAAGTCAAGTTAATTAATCCTTTTCTTGAATCATTCTTACACTTTAGCTGAGTAAACTATATACTAAAGAATATTCAGAAGATATTAGATTTCAGTCAAGAAAAAAAAGAACTCAGTCGAGAAAGCTAAGTAATAAGTTAGGCTAAGTCCCCAAGAAAATCAGATTTCAAGAACCCCAAGTCTTTAAGTATGAGCCAAATAAAAGTATTTTGGGAGTAGTATTAAGCACCGATATGGATAAGAGTAGAATCAATTACTCGAACTCATAAAACACGTCGCCAGCTTAGGATAGGATTGTACCAAGGTACAACTTCTCGCTCGCCACTGAGATGGCCCAGTTTTGGGATGGATCCACTCCCCTAGTTCTTCAACTCCTACCCCGGCAAAGTATGGGACGGCTCTGGCAGCGTGGACAAGATGTTGTATCACCACAGAGCTCATAGTGGTGGTTGTCAGTTAAAGAAACTCCCCAAGCTAAGAACTATGTTTTACTTACCAGTTTTTTAGTATGTTATTTTTAGTATACAAGTCTTTATGATTATTGCTATTACATTATGAATTATGTTTATATCTTTTGAGAGGTATTATGATATTTTGATTAAATATTTTGGCCATCTTACATACCGTACATTCCACGTACTGACGTCCTTAGGACCTGTATCATTTTATGATACAGACGTAGGTGACAGAGCTCCTCAGCAGATACTTCATTAAGGACTATACATCTTCCAGCAAATCGGTGAGGCCTCTTCTCAGTCAAAGCTCTTGAGTTAATATATTTCCCTTCAATCTTTATTTCAATTCTGATTACTTTCCTGTCCCAGTAGTCCTTTCAAAATATTTTAGTAGAGGTTCCATAGACTATGTGTTAGATACATCAGTCCTCATTACATTGATTTTGCTATTGAGTTATTTCTCTTTTCAGTTATTCAGACAAGTTTAGCAGTTTATGTTGTTTATTTAATGCCTTTCTACTATTGTTAAGTCTTCCACTGAGTAAGTAGCATGGTCAAGTGGTTCGTTTGAGACTAAAAATATTTTTCAAGTGCCAGCCACGTCTAGGGTGTAGGTTCGAGACGTGATAAATTTGCTTTCAAGATTCATCCTCAAGGTAAGTTATTCTTCATAGATTTCAATCTACCCAACCCGAATTTCTTCATCTATTCATGAATCCATAATAAAATCTTAAATCATAATCTAAAGTTTCAAGAAACGAATTCAAGAATTCCAAGAAAGGATTTCTTGATTCTTCTTTTACAAGAATCATAGTTCTTTATCAAGAACTTTAAATATTCCAAGTCAAGAAATCAAGAATCTTCTTCAATTCTTCCAGGAACTAATCTCTAAGGTATGTAAGGCCCTCAAAAAGTTATTCTACTATTATTTTAGTATCCTTAACTAGTAGTTTCTACCCAAGATCATAATTATAAGTTGAGATCAAAGTTTCCTCCATTACTAGTAAATTTCATCAAATACTGTTCATGCATTTTTTCTTGATAAGAATCTTGACTTTTGCTGATTTTATTATCATCTTAAGATATTGAGAAAGATTTACAACTATGGTTTAAATTATGAGAACCTTATATATATTTCATGAAAAGTTATCATAACACACAGTTTTGTGTTAAGTTTAAGAAGTATTTGAAGCTCTTGTGTTTGCAAGATATCTGATAAATAAAGATCATGTTGAAATACCTTGAATTAATACAACTTTTAGATAAAGAAAAAAGAGTTTATCAAAGTTTAAGAAAAGCTGAAGTTGGCTAAGTCCCAAAGAGAAGAATGTAACACTTTGAGCAAGAATAGTCTTCTAAGTATGAGCATATGATTAATATTCTGAGAGTAGTATTGAGCACTGATATGCATGAGAGTAATAATAACTTGAACTCATAAACTACGTAGCCAGCGTAGGATAGGATTATACCAAGAGTACAACTCCTCACTTGCCACTGAAATAACCCAGTTTTGGGATGGATCTACTTCCCTAATTTTCGTTTCTTACCCCGGAAAAGTATGAGACGGCTCTAGCAGCGTGGGAAAGATGTTGTATCATCACCAAGCCCATAGCGGTGGTTGTCGGTTAGAGAAACTCCCTGAGAAATAAAGTTTATTATTTTATACGTCGAGATTTATCATATCTTTGTTCAAGTATTTCTCTCTATTATGTTGCATAATAAATTGAGTTGAGCTATTTGTAGAGCTAAGTATTTGAATATTATATTTTTATATATTTAATTATACTCATGAATGCATTAAAGTAAGTATTTCTTTTATGCTAAGTTGAACCTTGAAAGGAGATTTCAAATATAGCTTTTACTTGCATGACATATTTTTGTCTATTAAGCTATCTCAAAGTTCAGTTTTTAAGTGAGTGTCCTATCTTTACTATTTTTTGGTCATCTTATATACTATACATTCCACGTACTGACGCCTTTGACGTTGCATCATTTTATGATGCAAATTATGGTATTCATGTTAGCAGATGTTCAGCGAGACAGTCCCCATCAGCAGTCACGAGGCTTCTTTGCATCCAGAGGAGCTCGGGAGCCTTTATTTCTTTGTATTTATTTTAGTTGAGGTACCCACGATCCTACTCCGGTGCCTTAATCAGAGTCAGTACTTTAGAGGCTTCACAGACTAGAAAGATATTGTTCAAGTTATTTCTTTAAAATTGTTTGCAAGATTTTGAGTTAAGTTATATATTGCTATTATATCTTTAAGTTCATGAATTTTGAGCCCATTCTAGTTCATTACGGTATTAATGTCTTCCGCTGAGTAAGTTATCCAGGCCAAGTGGTTCGTTTGGCACCAGAAATGATTTTCGAGTGCCGACCACGTCCAAGGTATAGGCTCGAGGTATGAAAAACTTGGTATTAGAGAACAGAGTTCAAGTGTCCTAGGATGTCTATGAAGCCATGTCTAGTAGAGTCTTCTTTATGGGTGTGTTGTGCACCATACTTCATAAGCAAGAGGCTATAGGACATTAGGAAAAGTTTTCCTTCTTTCATATTCTAATTCGTGCAATAGAGTTAAACTCTATGGAAAACTCTCTTTTAATTCATGTGTCATGCGTTTACATAATTGTGATCATACTTCCAAGAAGAGTTGATGAAGAAAAAGACAAGATGGTGAGAGGTATAGTTGATTGAGGCTTGAAGTTAAAGTTACTTATCCACTAGGTATATAATGGGGTGATGAGTCGATTGCCATAAGTTTGATGAAAGAGTCGTAAGTCTCCCATGATTTTCATGATGAGGAATAGAGAAAGAGTTATTGTTAGAATATGGCAGAGCGTGCTTAAACTAGAAGGAAGTTTATGTTGATGTGTTATAATATTCATACTATTGAGGGTGAAGTGTAGATGTTGAATAGAAAAAAGTGTGTTTTCAATATAATAGATATAAATGAGGCTTACGATTTTTAAGTGAGAGTTCATGAGACTCATCGAATTATGATCTTAGTCAGATAAGGAGATATGATTGAATAGGTGAGTGGTACTGAGTTATGAGGAAAGAATGTGTTGATTGAATACTCGCTATGAGATTTTAGTGGGCTTATTTTCCCTAAAGTTTACCTAGTAGTTGTAAGTTAGCATTAAAGAGGTGTGTGATAGATGCACATGTTAGTGCTATACCCTAAGCTTCAATTTTAAGGAGCAGTGTTAAAGAGGAGATAGCATCATGACAGTGGTAGTCTTAGTTGTAGATTTTCTCTAAGAGGCTTGCCATAGGTATGTTCAAGATGAAGATGTTGATTTGTAAGGAAGTGATGTTATGGGCAAGGTACAAATGCCCCTTAGGTAAGACGAGTGAGACGAGGATAGCTCAATAGATAAGAAGAGGTTGGAGATCTGTATCCATGATTTTCTAAAGATGTGTGAAGCTCTAAGTTATGACTGTTATAGGAATCTAGATAGTATATTTGAGTTGTCGGTGTGGAGTAGGCTGATGCAGGTAATCTTTGTCATCACGAGTAGCAAAGTCAATTGGGGCTTATAGATGAGTTTTTCATGATAGTTTAAGTCTTATACAAGTGAGTTTATGGGGACATGGAAGTTGGGAGTCTAAGGCAAAAAGAGGAGGTTAGATTGTAAGAGTTGTGAGAAGTATTTATATACGTCATAAGAATAGTAAATATAGAGAGATTTCCATAGAGGCAGGAAGGAGCTAAGAGTGATATCATTGAAAAGATTCTGTGTGGCCAGTTATATGTATGCGACTATAGCATAACATAAGAGTTTAAGATATTCTTGTGGGTAGTGATTCCTTGACCAAGTGGAGGTACATGCTTACAGCCTAGTAGAGGAAATTGGAGAGAGGACCTTGAGAGCTAAGGGGGAGATGACGAAGTGGTAAACCAAAGTAGATCTTGAGTCATCGATAAAGATAGGCTGATCAAAATGAGATATCAACTCTTTTCTATTTCATACGATCTTTACCATTCAGTGGAGGTGATACTTTATTCCCTTCTGGTGTATCATCGTCGTACCTATGGCTTTGTCCCATGCACATCATGTTGATTCCCGTTCATGATGAGTTTTGAGAATGAGAAGTAGTGAATTTATTCATTAATTTTGATCTTACCCCATAAATCTAAGAGTTTCCAGTTCTATGCTGAATAAGATGTGACCTAAGTTTCACATTATGTATAGTTCTGTGAACTCAAAGTGAATTTTGATAAACGATGGAGATTGTACTTCATTATGAATGTCCTCAGATAAGATTTTTTTCGATTGAATCGCTCTAATGATCTTCGTTCCAAGCCCTTTGAGTAATCCAACTTTCCAATCTTGATAGAAGTATTGATGATAGTGGACGAGTTATGGGTGATGGGAGAGAATGAGTGCTCCTAAATTGTGATAATGGTGTTGAGTTCCTATCTTTGAGTTAATGTTTCTTTTGAGCCTCTGTGTACTTGAGTATGCAAGTCCTTGATAATATTCGTGCCTAATAATGATATTAGAGATAAAGTTTAAACTCTAAACATTGTGTTCGGAGTCTATTCATGAGAATAAGTATTTGACCAACTGAGTATTTGAGTTCTTGATGATATTCGTGCTTATTTTGCATAGAGAGGTAGTAGTTTGAGGTTTCGCCAAAGGGAGAGATGATGAGTTCCTCTAGGTCCAAATAGTGATGTTGATAGTAGTAGACTGAGGATGAGGGTAGATGAGGAGGATTGAGTATATCCTTATTATGATATTGGTGTTAAACTTGTGTAATGAAAGGATAGAGATAGAAAGGCGAGGAGAGATAAAACCTTATTATGAGCAGTAGATAGGTAAGAGTATGTTGGTGTGACTTTGAGTGAGAACTCATTGAATGGTGGAGATACAAGTGTTAAGTAGGCTTGAAAATTCTAAGGTATAAGTGAAGTGGTTAGAGTGATAGGCTTGAATTCGTGGTTGTTGTCACGCGAGTATCGATGATAGACTAGTGAAGACTTCGTAATGAGGGTTCGAGGAAAACTAGTGAAGTATTGAAAAGGACTAGTGATCTTTTAATGAAAGCCCCGTGGAAGTTTAGAGTTGAGTATTGAGGATTAGTTTTGTATGAATATAATCATCTCGTGAATAGCACCTTGAGGCTTAGAAGTAGGCTTTAATGGAGGAGGATGAGGTGCTTAGATGGAAATTTGAGTAAGAGCTATAAGCTTAAGTTGATGGAGTAGAGTGCCATAAAAGGAAGTACAATTGAGGTGGAGAGTTGAGCTCGAGAATGTACATGGAATCTTGCATGTCACAATGGTCCTATTCTCTATTAGAACTGATGATTTTCTACTTGAGTTCGAATAATTGACTTTCGAGGTGCCTAAATGATTCGAGTTGTTTGGGTTCCGATGTTCCATTCGTGCTTGCCAGTGAGGATGTCTAAGGTATAAAATGAGAACCTTAGGGGATAGGTTTTAGGACTGTGACTAACTTACGAGGTAGCACAAGGTGACTTTGAGTTAGGCTTGACTTTGGTAAGAGTATGCAATGAGAATTAGGCTCTGACGAGAGTTATGAGTTCCAGATGATGATGCCCTCTAATAAGTTGAGTTTTCTACTCTTGAGTCGATGTTCACCCATGAGTTGGAGTATTTGAGTAATTAAGCCCTTGATGTGTATATTCCTGAGTCTGAGTAGAGACTATTAAGATTGATGAGGAGTCGAGGGTTTGATTTATTGGGTGAGTATTGCGATGAGGCTTAAGTTTATTCGTGCCTTATTACCACCTCTACTCATTATTCCAGGACGAATGATCCCAAGGGGGAGATAAAAACATAACGCCTGACTCACTTAGGCAAATCCCATATCGAAAAAGAGAGGGAGAGTTCTGGGCTATATAAGTGAAGGACTGGGTCTAATACTGTGAGGCGCCTTTTGGGGTGAGCCCAAATGGACAAAGCCATGATGGGCTAGGCCCAAGAGCAGACAATACTTCACAGTGTTGGGCTAGATCATTACAGATGGTATCAAACCGACTCTCGACTAGTACGGTGGTGGGGCAAACCTCAGCGAGGACGCTGAGTCCCTATGGGGGTGAGTGCAGGGATGGCGAAACGTAACGCCTGACTCAATTAAGCAAATCCCAAATCGAAAAAAAAAGGGAGAGTTCTGGGCTATTTAAGTGAAGGACTGGATTTAATACTGTGAGGCGCCTTTTAGGATAAGCCCAAAGGGACAAATAAGTGATGGACTAGGCCCAAGAGCAGACAATACTTCACAGTATTGGGTCAGGTTGTTACATTACTACTATCTTTACTATGCAATTAAGCTTTCAGTTTTTAAAAAATTTCATTGACAAGACCTTTTAATATTTTAGTACTAAACGGAGGAAAATAATAGTAATCTTGAAAATTATATATATTCTAATATGATGAAGAAGTGAATATGACATAGCAATAACCGATGATTAGTGATATGAAGAGAAAAGTTACATGGAGATGACAATAGCCATGAGGGGATCGGAAGCAGCCAAAGATCGAGGATAAGAAATTTTGACACCTTTAATCCCCTGTATTCTCTTACTTTTTTTATTTCTTATTTATTTAAAATGAGGTATGAGAAGGAGATTAGAGGGTGAAAAATTAAATCCTTACCAACTTTCATTTTTTTAGTTTTTATTTGAGAGAAGTAAAAAAAAAATTATACCATAACTCTTTTTGGTATTCCTTCATTTTTATCTATATAAATTCATCTTTTTTGTTTCGTGAGACTTCTTGTACCAATATTTTCATTTTAATTCTATAGTTTAGATAGATGAAGAAGATTATCGAATTTTGATTGGATATAGGAGAAGGGGTCAATAAGAACTCGAAAAATTATGTACTAATTTTGTATTTTCCAAGTATGATGAATGATTAGAGTAATTAATATTCAAAACAAATTGTAATGGTAGTCATGTTAATGAATTAGCTCATCAGATGAAAGAAGTAAAAGGGAAAAAGCTTTTTCACAACAATTGATTGGATGGAGTTAGAATCAGCCTAAGAAAACTTGTGAGGCAGAAAAAGCTGCATGTGCGTGGAGCAAGGATAACTATGGATATACATGTATTAATTAAAGTTTGTATATTTTTCCAACATTTATTTTTTTTTCCTATATTTGATTTGCAAAAGAATTCTTAATGATATTTGGGCTATTTCATGACATGTAATACAATTACTTCAAAAATGATGTTACTTTGGATATTTGATTTCTTGTATTCATATACAATGTCCAATGACAAAAATTGAATTGCAAAAAAGCAAGCTAGCAATCTTCTCTAACTATGATTTGTTCGTTATTACTACCGTGGTATATCCATGAACATAATTGGGCAATTAGAAGATCTCAATTTTGAGAAATAAATATTACTTTTTAGTAATTTTTTATTTATAAATATACAATTGGATATATTAATTGATTCTTTCATCATGTCAATACTTTTTTAAGTACTTTGAATTATTAGAGAAGTATGCAAGAAAATATACAATCTTTTAAGTTGAATATGTGTTTATATGGTGTTCTTACACTAGATGAACGACACACATGTAACGCGTGTGATGAGAGACTAGTACAGATCTAGATCTAGCCATAGAAGGAAACCTTACTGCTAACCCTCGTATAAAGGAGGAGGAAAATTTAATCTTTCGCATTATAGCCATAGAATACATGTTTATTAATGACGGCAAAGCACAGAATACATGTTTAAACACACTGGAAACATACAGAAACAGAACATTGCTCCAAAGTGAAGTACATACCAAAACACAATTTAGAGATTTTAGAAGGTGGTGTTTTACATCCAAGAAAAACATACTTCCACCATATTATTGAACTTTAATGGAAGTGTCACATGAATGAAAATCATGGACATCAACTGATACATCAAATGAGAAGACAACCTTCCATGACTGCCACAGCTTTCCCTCTTAGAAATACCCTCTGCTTCTCCTCGTCTAGAAGCACATTCACGATGCCTCCTCTAGGTGAGGCCTGGACCACAAAACAATAAAATCAATAGGATAAAGAGAACTATGAGGTCAGGATAAGTAGCCCCAGATTGACATAAAGACATGAATAAGTATTTCAGTCTTCACGTATTGAGGAAGGAGGAAGTACCGCTAAAGCAACAAAGTCACATTTGCCAAGCTTTTTACGCCAATAAGGAGCCAAGGCACAATGAGCACTTCCACAAACAGGATCCTGAAAAAGTTGTTTCAAAAACAAAGTATATGTGCAAGAAGAGAACGCATGAAATCTCTAAGATTCATCAGGTATACCAACATTTAGATGTTTGCATCAGTAGTTGTCAAAGACAAGATAAATAATTTCTATATGACTCAATTATCTAGGTTGTGAAAATTCTGCGCTACCCCCCTTTCAGTGACTATGATCTGCTTGGATGCAATACTATACATGCTCACAGTTTATTGTATTTCTGGCAATTACCTCACTGATTCCCAACTTTGGGCAGAAGAAACGGCTATAGAAATCAAAGCCGGAACCCTGTGGACCAGGTCCAGTTATGATCATTCCTCTGCCAGGGCAATTTTCTATTTGATCAATCTGAGGTTGGCATTCAGCCACTGCCTCCCCTGATGGGAGCAAAACCTGAAGGAAGAAAAACATCATGAATTATCACGATATGCCTAGAAAGGGCTAAATTTAATTAGTTTTGCCTACCATCCCATACTCATGAGATTGAGAGAAATTTTCTTTTTGTTCCACAAAAATTTGTAAATGAAACTTGCATATTGGTGTAACATAAAAGTAAAAAACAGATAAATACATACAAAATGATCACCCATCAACGTCTCATGGATCTCAACAACGGATGCACCGTTCAAGCTTTTTGAAATTGCAGAAACATCAGTAAAGTTTGTCTCGGTTACTTGGACAACAGGAAAATCCAATTCAATCAAGTAACCTATTGGCGAATTATCCTGAGAATTTGAAGTTTTGGATTCCGGTACTTTTTTGGCAGTTAAAATTCCTGCTCTTGATGAAAACTCAATAGTATCAGTTTTGACCAGGCCATAGGCAAACAGAAAGTGTGCAGCTGCCAGCGTTGCATGTCCACATATATCGACCTGCAAAATGTAAATTTCTTCAAAATCTTACACTCATTCACGAGGAAAAAATTGGGTTTAGCTTTTCAAAAAAGTGATAGATGTAGGCATAAAATGTGAGTGTTAAGCTGTTCTTTATTCATTTTAATGTAGCCTCAACAAACAATTTCAGTTTTATGGATCTTCAAATTTTACCTATTAACTAAAAAGGTGAGCAAAAGTAACTGGTTTCGAAGACATGATAAATCCAGAGAAGGGCCATCCCTAAAATCAAAACTTAAATTGAGTAACAGTGGTTTAAAGATTGAAGTTGAAGTTGAACCTCATCAACAGGAGTGAACCATCGAAGGCCAAATTTAGGGTTGGCATTTGTGGGTTCATTTAGCGGAATGAGATAAGCAGTTTCAGAGATATTGAACTCGGTAGCAACAGATTGCAACCATTTATCATCTTTCTCTTGTTCAAGTAAGCAAACAGCTGCTGGATTCCCTTTGAATGCTGTGTCAGTAAACGCATCCACCTGAGTAAATCCCACAAACCGAAAAAATAATTGTCATTAATGAATAATGAAATAGTAGTGCTATTCAAATCAATGTGGATTGAGAGAGATTACCACACAGTATTTCACTGGCTTCTTCATTGCCATTGCACAAATACAGACAATATTGATTAGTTAGTAGCCTGGTATCAGCAATGCCCAGTATTAAAGTAGAAAGGGATGGAAGTTCTTGGGGATCAAGTAAACAAAATATCAAATTGTAATTGACAACCTTTACTTCTTTTTTCTAATTATTTCTTCATTTTGACGAATATTAGTCTAACCAATGAAAGTGCAGCTCTCTCTCTAATTTAATCTTTTCGTAATGGCACGATACACAAATTAGCTCCTCAACTTGGAATGAAATTTTAAGTTAGAACTCAAACTTTCAAAATGTACAAACAGGCACTCTAACTTGTTCGTTTTTTATCAACTAGGCACAGCTGTCCAGCAGTCCAAGCGCGTGAGTCACACCAGCTATGACGTACTCATCCAATTACGCGATGTCACGTTGTTCCACGCAAGCAAAACCCTTTACACGTCCCACCTATTTATATTTTTTTAAAAAAAATATGTCACGTCATCTAATACTATTTCACCTATTTATAGTTAAAAAAAGAAGAAAATTAAAAGAAAATTTGTAATTGGCCAAAATAAATTTATTTTATGAAAAATTTAATTTTTCACTCCATCTTGTACCCTCATCTCCCAGCCCCCCACCCCCACC
>JAABOM020000110.1:18696241-18725221 GCA_011800125.2 Solanum clarkiae | reverse complement strand
GAAGAGGTACCTGTTGCTATTCTAGATCGTCAAGTTAAGAAGCTAAGGAATAAAGAAATAGCTTCAGTAAAAGTACTGTGGAGAAACCAGCAAGCGAAAGAAAAAACATGGGAGGCCGATGACGCGATGAAATCAAAATATCCTCACTTATTTGAAGTTAAAGAGGAAGTCCAACATATAGAATTGGGATACTAATAGGTACATATGAGTGAACACTTAATGTGTTGTCAAAAGTTTGTGTAAGTAAAGATTTAAACTTGGCTAAGCTATTCAATTATACAAACATTCAAGGACGAATGTCCCTAAGGAGGGAGAATGTAATACCCCAAACCTTACAGTACTAGTACAATGCAAATGAAACATGATAAGGTTTGGTTAAGTTAGCGCCATATTTGTAAAAGTTATTGAATCTCGTGTTAATAGGCTATATGTGCGTCTAATGCTTAAGAGGGTCGAGTGCATATTTGTTTTGTGTCGAATTGAGGAGATCATGGCCTTAAATAAAGTAAGAGAATTGAGGTTCTTGTAGGATTTAAGAAGCTAGCAGGTGAGTCACCTACTTGCTTAGCTTAGATTTGCTAGCTAAACGGAGACGAGGCTCGACATCGAATTGTCCAAGTCCGATTTTGAATAAAGTTTGTTTTAAGGGTGTACATTTAGCCCATGTTTTAGCATCACACATGACTATATTTTTAGCCCAAGAAAGATATTAAAAATGGCGCAAAGACATCACAACATACTTAACCATTTAGGCCCAAAACTAAGAGAAATTAGGAAAATGGGCAGCCCAAGCCTATCAACTTGGAGACGCATTTAGGCCCAAGTGAAAGGGGCAAGGATCTGCATAATCAGCTTGATAATGTACGGCTAAAGTAGCCTTAGTAAGTCAGTCAAATACCCCTTTATAAAGGGCTCAAAATAGCTCCCACAAGTCATTGTTAACTTGACCAACAAAAACAATCAGATTGTCTCCAAGTTTTCTCTCAACGTCTCTTGACTTTGTAAAGCAGCTCAAAGGAAATTTTAGGGTTCTTAGAGAAGCCCCATACCTTGAGGGTAGTGGTAAGTAAGATTACACATGTGTTTAGTATAATTTTCTTATGAAAAATAAGAAGTATATGCTAGTATATTTGTGCTGAAAATTTCAGACAACATGTATTTAGAAAGTTGTTGTGCACTTGCCTTTTGTTTTAGTGACTTATCTATGGTTTGTGGGCTGTATTATAAAGAGAAGTATATGTTCTTAACATGGTTTGAGTTATAAATGTTACCCTAAGGTTGCTGCCCTGATTTTGGTTTCATTTAACAAATGCGTTTTATTGTGTTATCTTAAGTGTAATCTTGATTGGAACTTGTGGGCTGTTGGATGGAAGGCTATTGGATCACGTCCTTCATGACTTCTTGTGTGCTATTCTAAGACTATTTTAGGACTATTTATATGTGTAAATGTTGTTGGAACAGTTTGGTTAGAGTTGGAATAGGTTTAGAATTATTGACGTCGAAATGTAGCGAAGGAAGGTAACGTTATGTTGTCCATTTTTAGGTTGTGTAAAATTGTTATGTGTTATGCTTTGTGGGATCTTGTAAGACTGTTTTGGCACTAAAATAGACTGGACATGATGTGTACATACGAATATGTATTAGAAAATATGATTAGGGGCGGAAAGGTTGAAAGAATATGCTTGGGTATATAAACACCCGCTTGTTGCCCGTGTGTTGTTTTCTTGCGTGATTAAGCTGCCAAGGTGTATCTACTGACTTCTAATGCTAGTTTTATCACATAATATGTTGTAGATAATATTTAGAGGAAGGGAAGTTTATCTCGAGGTAGTAACGAGGTCATACAACGAGGTATGTAAGGCTACTTTATTTCGTATTACTTGGCATGAAATCTAGATTCTTCCTTGGCACATAAAGGCACTTGTCAACTCCGACACAACTATTGACCGTGTCTCCGCTCTTTGACATGTTCATATGCTTCTATACATAGTCACTTTCAAATCTGCATACATGCTTGGATACCAAGTTACATGGGTTCTTTTTACTAAATAAAGTTCACGAGTTGTTCCATTTCATATGCATTTCATTATTTGTGTAACATACTCTTTTCATTATCATATTGTCTTGTATGATTATCTACATGTCACATGCTATATATACAGTCCTACAGCTCCAATATTGTGACCATCAAAAGAACCATCTCAAAGGTAATTGAAAGGTAAAGTACATTATTTGTTGATGGGTGGTAGCCCGAGGGTTGGAAGAATCACCTAGCCAGGGACTATCCTATCACAGGTGGTAGCCCGAGTGGTTAAGGAAGAAACTAGCCAGGGATGATCTCGATACATTGTTTATTGATAGGTAGTAGCTTGAGGGGTGGAAGAATCACCTAGCTAGGGATGATCCTATCACGAGTGGTAGCCCGAGGGGTTAAGGAAGAACCTAGCCAAGGATGATCCCCATATAGTTTTACCACTAATCAGTTGGTCATTTGTATTATAGCTTTGCACAGATTATACAGTAAAGGTAAAGTAATATAAAGAACATAAACTACATGATTCCAAACTATAACCAAAGGTGGTCTCTAATCTTGCACTAGTGCATGGTCTCATTTGAGTTATTACTTCACATAGAGTATATCCTGCTTTACATATTCAGTATATTATCTCATACTGGCGTCCCTTACGGGGGACCTACATTTCATACTGCAGATACAGGTGCTAGTAGATCTCCCCAGTAGGAGTACATGATATCCAACTGCTGATACCAAGCTCCAGGTTGCTTCGGAGCTTTGCATGTCTAGAGTTTATATTTTTGTATTGTACAGTTAGTCGAGACGGGGCCTATCCTGACTCTTATCAATTAATTTTACTTATCTAGAGTCTTTGTAGACTTAATAAATGAAAGTGTAGTCCTTTCTCGTACTTTAAATACCATGGTCCCAACAGCCTAGCCATATGCATTTCCTTTTTGGCTTGTTATCACTATTTATTTTGTTAAAGGCATGTCAAACGTAGAAACCCCTCGTAACATGTATAGAAAGTGCATAGATACAGGTTGGTTCTTCCGAGCCTTATCGGTAACGGGTGTCAGTCCGCCCTAACGGAACTTTGGGCGTGACATCAAAATTGTTTGATGGATTAAATCAGAACCATATATCAAAAAAATGGCAATTGTGGTTCACTAAAATCTTCTCAACAGAAGCATAAGGAAATCACATGATAAGTGTCAAAATAAACCAATTAGTATTAGACAAGTGTACAAAATATAATTTTATTAGTTAGATTATTTTTCTACAGCAATTAGATAGGACAATATATATACATTAGCATTGTACAGTGATGGTGGGGAAAAATATGCAGAAAATTTTCTAAATTTCTTCATGGTATCAGAGCAGTAGATCTTTTATCTTTGCTCTTTGTATTCCTTCAAAATTTTCCTCTCGTTGAATAGAAATGTTGACACAGTCTCTCCAACAATCGTTCCTTCGACTGGAAATAGAGATAATGTTGACTCCAATAACCCTTTTTTTCTTCATCCCTCAGATGCCCCCCGTACAACTCTGGTTAATAGTTCCTTTGTTGGAAGGGGTTACCATGGACGGAGAAGATCAGTGCTTATTGCACTCTCAGCAAAGAATAAGTTGAGTTTCTTCAATGGTGGTTTTCCTGAGCCACCATCAATAGAAAAAGATTATCCCTCTTGGAGTAGGTGTAATAACATGGTCACCTCTTGGCTCCTTAACTCACAGTCTAAAGATATTGCATAATCAATGATTTATTCCAGAACAGCAAAGGATTTTTGGAAAGATCTTGAGCAAATGGTTGGACAACCAAATGGTGCCAAGTTATACCACCTGCAAAAGGAGATGAATGAATTAGTGTAAGGATCCAGTGATGTAGTAGGGTACTTTACAAATCTAAAAAAATTGTGGGACGAGTTGGACTCTCTCAACTCAAATATTGTTTGTAGTTGTGTGTGTGTTTATGAAAGAAAGCAGAAAATGATCAAGTCTATTTAAGACCAAAGGCTCATTCAGTTTCTCATGGGTTTGAATGGCACTCATGCTCAAGCTTGAGAAAATATTGTGATGATAAACCCTTTGCCAGGGATAAATCAATCCTATTCCCTCTTACTTCAAGATGCGAATCAGAGAGAGGTTTATATGAATCCTCATTTTCCTTCTAATGGCTCATCTTTATTACAGGAAATCAAAATGTTGCTCAGAAATTTGGAATTCAACCACAACCAAAACCACAACAAAGAACAGGAAATCAATTTCACGGGCAAAGAATACCAAATGGGAATTACAAATTTAATCAGGCACAAAAGAGAATAAGAAGAAAGAAGAAATTTAATTCTAATGTCAGTTGCAGCTATTGTTTGAAAGTGGGACATGTGGCTGAAGACTGTTATAGGTTGATTGAGTATCCAGATGATTTTTAGTTTACAAACAATAAGGGATTTTAAAGTCATGTCAAGGCAAAAGCAATATTCACAACAACAGTCCCAGAAAAAGAATTTGGGAATATGAACTTTGAAAATGAAGAAGCTGATACAAACAGTTTCAACTAGTTGAGCATGGAACAGATTTCACAGATAAAGAACATATTCAAATAGGGAAGAGGAGGAGCATCAAGCAGCAACAATTCAAAAATTGATGCAAATAGTGTGGCTGGTATAATAACTAAGTATTTTGGATATTGTTTTTCAATTTAGAATACTAAATCTTGGATAATAGACTCAAGAGCATCTGAGCATATGTCTTTTGATGCCAACTCTTTTATCCAACTTATCCCCTTCGTGTCCCTTAGATATCAACTTACCAAATTCCTATAGATTAAAGTCACTCATATAGGAAAAGTTGGTATATTTCCTGCTCTTGTTCTAAAAAATGTCCTCTTCGTTCCTTCTTTCAGATATAATTTACTGTCTGTTAATAGGTTCTGTGGTTAGTTCACTTGTTCTCTTAATTTTAACATAGATAAGTATGTGGTGCAGGACCATTTAATGATGAGGGGGCAAGCTTTTGGTTAAGTTAAAGAAGATTTTTATCTCCTGAAACCCATTGTCTCTCAGAATAGTATTTTGTTTCAAAATAATGTGGTCAATTTACTAGAAGGAAATATTTCCATTCCTAGCTCTGCTTATTTTCCTTTTTCTAGCAACATTACCAATGTAGCCCTTTGGCATGCTAGGTTGGGGCATTTGCCTTATTCAGCAATGAAAAAGTATAATTTCATTTCTTTGCCCTCTAATTCTATTTGTACTTGTGATATTTGCCCTCTTGCAAGATAAACTAGAACTTCTTTTTCTATCAGTAAAATTGATTCTAAAGGAATTTTTGAACTTATTCATACTGATACTTGGGGACCTTTTAAGATACCTACTCACAATGGGTATAGATATTTTCTCATTATTGTGGATGACTTTAGTAGGGGAACATGGACTTTCTTGTTAACGGTGAAGGGAAATATTTTTCCATTTTAAAAGAATTTTTACAAATGATAGAACAACAATTCAATGTTAGAATTAATACCATAAGATCTGACAATGCATTGGAATTAGGCAAGGGATTTGAAGAAGCAAGGTTTCTTAAGGCACAGGGAATTCTACACCAAACATCTTGTGTTGGTACCTCTCAGCAAAATAGAGTCGTAGAGAGGAAACATCGACACTTATTGGAGATTTTAAGGGCTTTATTGTTTCAGTCGAAACTTCCCAAGTCCTATTGGGGAGAGTGTGTGCTAACTGCCACACATTTGATCAATTGAATTCCCTCAAAGGTTCTTAATAGGAATAGTTCTTACCAGGTCCTTTTGGGCAAAACACCAGACTACTCAGGTTCGCGAACCTTTGGGTGCTTATGTTATGCTTCTACTCTAAAGTCTCTTAGGAATATGTTTGATCTTACAACTACTGCCTGTGTATTTTTGGGTTATCCTTAGGGACAAAAGGATTACAAATTACTTGAGATTGCTCCAAAAAATCATTATTTCTAGGGATGTTCAATTTTTTAAACATATTTTTTCCTTTTCTTCAGATTGTCCAGTGTCTTCCCCTATATTTCCTATTCCATCTTACTTTCCAGATCATGATAAGGACATTGTAACCACTTTTAGAACTCCTTCTACTTCTACTTCTGATCATAGCACCAATTCTACGGGATATTCTGATCCTGATACAAGTTTTTCCACATCCTCTTCTCCCTCACCACTTTCAGATTGTCCTCCTACTATTTCATCTTTCCCTCCCATTAGGCAGTCAACTAGAACACATGAAAAGCCAACTTATCTAGATGATTTTGTCTGTAATCATCTTTATTTATTAGATATTTCCCATGCTTGTTTCAATACTCCTTGTCAACCCTCTACTTATTCATTTGGGTCACTCTCTTTACACAATCAATATTTTTTGAGTTCTCTATCTAGTATTGTGGAATCTACATATTTGCAACAGGCTTCTTTGGATCCACTTTGGCAGCAAGCTATGGCTAAAGAAATTTCAGCATTAGAGGAGAACCATACATGGGAGGTGGTTCTTCTCCCTTTTGGCAGGAAAGCATTACCTTGTAAATGAATACAAGGTAAACCAAAAATCTGATGGATTTATTGAAAGACTAAAGGCAAGGCTTTTTATTAGAGGGGATGTACAGAAGGAATGCATAGATTATAATGAAACTTTTTCTTCTGTGTGAAGATGACAACTATTAGATATCTCCTCATTATTGCAGTTAAAAAAAGGTGGACCATTTCTCAACTCGACATGAATAATATGTTTTTGCATGGAGACCTTCAAAAAGAGGTTTGCATTAAGATTCCAGGAGGTTTGAGAGCCCCTTCAATCATGTGTGTAGACTCAAAAAGTCTTTATACGGACTCAAACAAGCTTCAAGGCAATGGTATGTCAAGCTTGCAGGAGCCTTGAGTTTAAAGGGTTATTCTGCATCATTAAATGACTACTCTTTATTTTTCAAAAAATCAGGGGATCTTATTTCAATTATTGCAGTTTATGTAAATGATATTTTCATCACTGGGAATGATCCCTCAGAGTTTACTGCTATGAAGTCTTTTCTCAATACTGAATTTAAGATCAAAGGTTTGGATGATCTCTACTATTTTCTAGGGATGGAAATCTTATGAGAAAAGCATGGATTAATTGTCAATCAATGAAAGTTTGCACTAGATTTATTGCAGAAGTTTGATTGCAGCAATTTACTTATGGTATCACCTTCTTTTGATCCCTCAATAAAGCTTTGTATAGAATCTGATTCTCTCCTTACGGATCCCACACTCTACTGATGAGTAGTTGGCAAGCTTAATTATCTTACACACATAAGGCAAGATTTATCTTTGTCGTGCTTAGTTTGAGCCAATATATGCAAAATCCCAGTGTTGAACACTTTACTGCTGCTCTTCGTGTTTTGAGGTATCTCTGTGTTAATCCTGGCCAAGGTCTGTTCTTTACATCTGATCCATCATTTTCTCTTATTGCTTTCTGCGACGCTGATTGGGCTTCCTATAAAGACATAAGATGGTCAGTTAGTAGTTTCTTTATAAGCCTCGGAGGTGCTCTTATTTCTTGGAAATCCAAGAAACAGGCCTCTATTTCATTATCTTATGTTGAATCTGAGTATCACTCTATGAGAAGGGTGACAACTAAACTTACTTTGTTAACCAGACTTTTTTCCATCACTCCATCTCTATCAGTACGAATTCACTCTGACAGTAAGGTGGCCATTCATATAGCTCGCAATCTAGTTTTCTATGAAAAAACAAAGCACATGGAATTGGATTGTCATTTTGTCAAGCAGCAGTTCCTCTCTGGACTTATTTCTTTGTCTTTCGTTCTATCTTCTCAGTTGGTAGATTGTTTTACTAAAGCTCTTTTAGGACCTACTCGCTATTCAATTCTTTCCAAGTTGGGTATCGTTTATCTCCTCTCCAACTTAAGGGGGGTGTTGGGAATCAAAGAAACCTTCATAATGGTTCTAGTGGTGCATTTAATACCAAAGAGAAGAGATAAAAGAGAAACTGAAACAAAGAGAAAAAGGAAAAGTCAAAGTGAAGATGTGGTCAGATAACTCAACAAATATTGCAGATACAAAGAGGACATTTGGCAGCATCACAATGTAATCAGAATTGTTTGATGGATTAAATCAGAATCATAGATCAAAAAAATGAAAGTTGTGGTTCACTAAAATCTTCTCAACAAGAGCACAAGGAAATCACACGATGAGTGTCAGGACAGTACAAAATAAACCAATTAGTATTAAATAAGTGTACATAATATAATTTTATTAGTTAGATTATTTTCCTA
Organism: Solanum clarkiae; assembly: GCA_011800125.2. Lineage (NCBI taxonomy): Eukaryota > Viridiplantae > Streptophyta > Magnoliopsida > Solanales > Solanaceae > Solanum > Solanum clarkiae. The sequence goes on along the minus strand of JAABOM020000110.1, from coordinate 18,716,902 downwards.
CAGTAATTAGATAGCACAATATATATACACATTAGCATTGTACAGTGATGGTAGGGAAAAATACGTAGAAATTTTTTTAAATTTCGTCACCTTAAAATTAAATTTCGTTATCATCATTTGCTCAGAATTTGAGAAAGACATTACGTCTAGTAAAGAAATATAATGCTAGTATGAATTCTAACCATTGCTATTGCATATAATGTAACACCCCGGCTTTTCAAAACATCTAAATTAGCTCGTACCTTCATGAAAGACAAAAAAGGTGAGTAATAAATTAAGAATGATGTAGTATGTCATAGTTTAGGTGTTCAATGGTTTCAAATTTTGAAGTTAAGCAAGTGGCAAAATAAAAGTTGATAAAAGTTATCATAAGTTCCTTTATAAAGTTTTCTCAAATTAGGTCAAATGTCTCAGAGATTTTTTCTCAATATATAAAGAGTTATGGGGTCTACAACCTATCAAATCGAAGATCTACGACTCTAGTTTCCAATGCATTAAACCATTCGTTCACACGACTTCAAAATTAAAATTGCACAGACAAGCACATCAAGTGCGCTCCTAGGTTCGTGGATCTTTAAAAAAGGTATCTTCTCCACTTTTATCCATTTCAGTTCGTCTAAGACCCACAAAATTTAGAGAAATTTCCTTTTAATCACTCTTATACATCAATAACTTCATTGGGATCTTTAAGAAAATTGCTCTACATTTTGAGCTCGTCACTTTGGTATGGTTTTCTTGGTGAATTATGCCGTGCATCCCCATTGGAGTTTTGGCAGCAGTAGTTTTGATTCATTTTGAGGGTTTGAGTCCTATTACAAGATTAACCTCAAGGTAAGACCCTCCTTTCATTGATTCTAGCTTCAATAAGTCACAAATGATAATTTGCGACGAAAATTCATATTTTGTCTAATTATCATGGTACCTTATATTCTGATGTTGGTTGTGAAAATGTCATATTGTAGTATCAAGGAAGGATTTGAAAGTAAGTTAATAGGGCATGTACAGTCATAAAAAAAAAGTATTTTCAGGCTATTTTCTTCTTTCGACATGTTTCTTAAAGCTTAGGAACAATATAATTGGGTTGATATCGTTGATGTACCCGTGGCCACAATGGTTGGTGGTTGACTACCAAAGTGGTTATATTCCTCCCTAGGCCGTTGTTCTTACTATGTTGGTAGCGGCACTAAGTTGGGTATGACTTAGACACTATTCATATAAATTTTTTATAGCTAAATTATATGATTTTAGCCTATGAAAATCTTATTGCCGAGTAATTGAAGCGTATAGATAGCTATAAAATACTATTCGCAACAAATGACCCATCTGTCATTTGCATTTAATGAACCATAAAAATAGTAGCAATGTTTGTCCAGAAATCTAAAAGGATATTTTGAAAGTTTTTATCTTTATTAATTGAGGTAATCAGCCGTCAGTGCAACTTAAAAAAAGGAGACGTGGGTTAACTCCCATATTAAATCAAAAATTTCAGTTTCCATCTTTTATTATAACTCAAATTGAATAAGTGTATCCAGAAAAAAAAAAAAAAAAGGGGGGCGCAATCATCATATTTGTCAATAAAAATGACATCTTTGATAGTTTTGATTCATCATACAGGTGAATAGGATAGTAAAAATAATTATGTGCGTTATTCAATGGATGAAGTGGTTATTTTCATACATTTGAGTTTAAATCATCTAAAAGTTAATACATCCATCAATTCCTTTGAATTTCGATATAAGATTGATGAAGATTCAATACGATACAGAATACTCGAGTATTCATCGAATTGAAAAAAAAAATCATCAAATTTTGACTATCGAGTGAAAAATTACTTGTACAATAAATGGTCAAGTAATAGAACAATGGTCATGACTTCAAACATAGCAGAGTCACTTAATGAGATCTTCCTGTGGCAAGACTATTGCATTGGCCGTATTAACTAGCAAAGGTTTGGATGAAGAGAACTATTGCTTAGAATACTAAACAAAAGAGAACATGATGAGGACGTAGAATCCAATGATGAAGAAGTTTTATTACCTCCAATAGGAAATAAAGTTCCCCTAAACAAAAAGCTTCGATATCTGAATCAAGACATCTTGTGGGCACAACAAATGTACTTGCAGGAATATGCCAAATAAATAACACAACTTACATATAGTATTCTAAAGCAATTTATAGACGTTAATGTTGTCAGATACTTATTACATAGCTTCTTATGAAAATATGCATATATGTCTACATATATATAAACTTGTAATATATACATGTCTTTATATGATGATTATAAGTGAATCCCATTAACCAACATGATGCACAATACAACTTAAAAGTTATTATTATACATAAACATTCCATATGTAAACAAAATACAAAAGAGGTGTTTTCTTTGAAAAAATAATTTATATAGATATTACTGCAAGACTTATCAAAATTGACGACATGAATTAGCTGTATAAATTTAATAACAATTTATTTAACATTCTGTAACATCAGCTAAATATCAATGGCCTAAGTACTACAAACTATACTATTCTTAACTACTAATGATAAATTAAACTCTTACAAAAATTAATTAAATAATTTAAATGATATCAAAACAATTGTAGCTGTTATACATGAACAAACACTGACAAAATATTGCTTTATGGAAAATATTAGAAACAAGTTAATATAAAATACAATTATATTAAAAGTAGGACGTGTCCTACATGCAGAGGGAATTTAGCAAAATTGGAAAAACCACTTTTACCCATAAAAAGAGAAAGTGGGTTAATAAATGCCAATTAACTAAAACATAAATGTTTTTCACAAAAAAAAAAAAAGCCATATATTGCTATTAAATAGTATTAAATATCATACCGTGCCATTTCTTCCTTATTAACTTGTGATTGAACAGAGTTAGGCTACGATTTTTGGAGCCCATTTAAAAAAATGGACTTTTTAGCTCATCCTGAATACGTCTGTTGATTTGTAGAGCTTTTGCAATATGGGTTGGGCCAACTCATAGGCCGAATTAAAAAATAATTAAAATAAAAATAAAATAGAGTATTAAAAATAATAAGAGTTCAAACTCAAAGTTCATTTAAATTTTTTAAATATTAAAATTTAGATACAAATTATATTTTTTATAATATGTACTCCTTCTATCCATCTTTATTTGTCCTTTATTGATTCAGCACAGGGATTAAGAAACAGTAAATAACATGAGCAGTTTTACTAAATCACCTTTTGAATATAGCAATTACAATGTCATGGAAATGTAGCAAGAAAACTACTAGTATAATTAATGATAAGGGTAAACTAAAAATTAAGTTTGAAATTATCTTTTGATTTCATGAAGTGGACAAGTATTGTTAGACATCTCAAAACAATATAGTGAACAAGTAAATATGGATGGAGGGAGTAATAGTAACACTAATATTATGTAATATTGTCCTGTTGTTATTTAGTTTAATATGTTTAAATTATAATTTAATTTAAAATTTTATTTTAAAAAATATAAGAATAAAAATGTGGAGGGGAATGACAAGGTCCGTGGCCCACGTACAAATGGGCTGGGCTAGCTATTTTCTAGCCCATAAAAAAGGGGGTCAGCTCGGCTTAGCCTGTCAAATTTCAAAGCCTGTGAGGGCTAGTCTGGATAGGGTGGGCCGGCCCGTATTGATAGCTCTACTTATTGATGCCCTTGGAGTTATTGTGATTGGCTGTAGGAATGTGATCACTGCCTAATATGGCTAAGTGTTGCCTAGGAGGCTATGTTGTGGACTAAGAGGATTATGAGTTGCCTACGAGGCTATATTGATGCCTAAGAAGGCTATGAGTTGCCTAAGAGACTATATTGATGGGTACAGAGTTATATGCTTCCTATGGAGCTATATTACTGTCTAAGAGGGCTATGTGAATGCCTACGGGACTAGAGGGCTACTGATAGGATTATTTTAACTGAATTGACACCTTTTAGGCTTATTGGGACCTAGGTGGTCTTGTCTACTGCTTATACCTGTTGAGGTTATGGGGACTTAGTTAGGTTGTTCGATTATTTGGTTATGTTTTAATTCAAAAGGAGGTCAATATGCTTATCCTATTCTTGACTTCCTTACCTTTACATTGAGTAAATTATGATATCTATTTGTTATATTATTGTCATTTATACTTGGTAGATTATTATGTATTGTCATCTCATTACTTGAGGGCAATTGCATTTATGTTTGTAGGTCCCAATAGACGATCCAATAAACCACCCTAGTAGCACGGTTGACTTCTAGAAGGTTAGCGAGCCCTTTTCTTCTAGAGCTGGTAGAGTTTTAAGGTTTGTTAACTTTTGTTGTATGTATTATTTAGGGGGTAGTCTAGTGCTCTGTCCCACCAAACTTTACTACACTTAAAGGCTTGCAAACTAGTGTGGGTTGTATAGCTACGTGAGTGAATATATTGACCTTGTTGAGGTTGGATATTTGTTGTTTATTTTATTGATATACACCTGTTTTCAGCTTCTATATAGATTCATGATGCCCTCTACAACCCAAACAGGATTTGTGTACTTGGTTATTTTTTTATATGAATTGTTGGGAGTAGTTGTTTCCTTTATATAGTTATTGACAGGGGTCTTACCTATCAGTTGCTTATTATTAGACTAAAATATACCATTTTGTTTTCTTAATTATTGGTGGTTGCTATGTGTTAATATCAAGTGATTCAGTATGGTCAACTCTGGCATAAGTTTTCGCATCAGATGCAGTTACACACCTTAAATTGGGATATGACAAACTTGGTATCAGAGCAACATCATATCTTAGCGAGTCTGCAAGCTATGTCTACTAGAGCCTTATTTATAAATGGTGTTATGCACCACATGCTATAAGCAGTAAGCTACAAGACATGTTAGAATGATTATCCTTCTTTTTCTCACCTTATGTTATAGAGTCTTAAGGGTTGAGTTTTCAAGCTTACATTTGATATTTATGTACAAGGAGAGATAGCTAACATAAAAAAGATGTCATCTAGCCAATGCCAAGATACAGGTACAAGTGAGGATACCGATAAGGTACCACAAGTAGAGGTAGCCCGTGCTGAGATCCAGGGAGAGACATCTTCTCAGCCCCCTATTATAACACCCCATACATTGAAAAGTTGAAAAAAAAAAACTAAAAAGTTATAAAAATTTTGAGATTGACAGATTATACACGCGCCCGTGGACCTATGTATATTTTTTTTCAATTTTTTTTTAATTGCGGAAAGGACATTTTGGTCCTTTTCAACCTATTTTAATACCCCAAGACGTGTTTTTAAGGCTTATTTCATATGAAAGAGTTTCAAAACTCATATTTTTCTAAGGCAAAACTTAAGTTTTGAGAGAAGAAGAAGAAAAAGAGTTGAGGAATTCCAAGTTTGAATTCGTTTCTTGTTGAGGGATAGCAATTCATCATCCCAGGTATGTAAAAGCTACCCAAAGCATGAAATTATCCTTCCATGTGCCTCAATACATATAGTAGATTGGTAATTGATTGTTGAGGGTCTTGAGTAGTGATTCTTGAAGAACTTTTTGAACATTATTTTTGTTTCTTGAACATTATCTTTAATATATATATATATATATTCTCACACTGATGATCATCATACTTGTATTTGTTGATTATATGCATTATTATATGATTGTTTACCTAAACTGCATAATTCCCCTTGTTTAATACTGTAGGAACGAACTTAGGGATAATATCTAGAGCCCTTAATTGTTTGAATGTGATGATTGATGAAGTTTGAGTATTAAGATGAGTGTTGTGATGGTTAAAATAGATGAAATTGATATCCTTGAGGTTTAAATGAGTTTTAGATAGAGTTTGAAAGGAAGAATTTATTTCTTGAGTTGATAGAATGATAGATGAGATGAGGTCCCTTCCTCAGGGGGGAGGGTTGGCTGCATAACCAGCTTGACATTAATAGACTATGAGCGTATTGAGTCCTGAGAGGAATATTAGCATAAAATCAGGTAAGAATGAGTCCCACTCGCACCAAAGCCAGCTGGACTTTAAGAAACAAAAAAGTCTTGGCCTTAGGACCCACAATATGGGGGGCTCCATTTTTTTAACTTACTTGTATTAATATATAACTGAAAAGAGTTGGTAAAAGAATTTTTTTTTGAACGTTGGGATGGGATGGATGGGATGGGATGGGATGCACTTTATTGTTTACCTTTCCAATAAATGTATCTTTTCAATGAAAAAAAAAAGAAGGCTACTAGACTCAATTTTTACTTTTACAATAAAAAGTAATTATAACATATACTTTTTTTCCAAATTATTATTATTTTTTATTTTATTAAATCAGATTTTAAAAATTATATATTACTTACTTCTCTCTTCTTTTTTTCTAATTTTCTATTCCTTCACTCTTCTCTTTTCTATTCTTCCATCATCTCTTTATCTTATCCAATCAAGACTTACAAAGCTTTATTAGTTTATTTGTTACATTGATAATTTCAACTTAAAAAAATATCAAGGAAGTCAAATTTCTTTTGGGAAAGCTAGTCTTCATACTTCTAGTTCTCGAATCGGGTAATATCATTATAATTTCTATTATTATTTTTGTGTATTATATTTCTTATTTTTTTATTTAATATTATAGATAGTGTTCAAAATATTTATTAGAATTTTAATATATCAACTAGGGAATATGAATTCGGTTATTCAAAACTTAAAAGAAAAAAAAAAGTTGATAATTTGATAAAATCTCATAAAGGTGCTCTTGATAAATTTTTGAAAAATAATATCAAAACTAAATCAAAAGATGTAGGATAATGCTCCTTAGATACACAAGTCACTAACTTAGTTGAAGTTAAGTGATGATATGATCCAAATAGAAAAAGAAAGGGATGATATTAGTGAAAAATCAAATGTAGATTCTCAAGAAAATCAAGAATTTATAAATGATTTAAATAATTATACTCCTAAAAATATATATGATCCTAGTCAATAGAATAATGTTGATACAAAGTTAAGAGATCTATTAGTAGAAAAGGGACCAACTAAAATTATCAACACATGTTTTCCAAAAGATAAATTTTCAAGACTTTTCTACTACACATTATTTTCAAACATTAGCAAATGGAGAAAAGCATGAAAGAAGATGGTTAGTTTATTCCAAAGATTTGAATAAACTGTTTTGTTTTTGTTGTAAGTCGTTTAATACGACTTTTAATGTTAAAAATAATAAATTAGCTAATGAAGATAGTAGAGATTGGAAAAATCTTAGTACCAAGCTTAGAACTCATGAAACGTATATATTCACTCTTTTCTTTATCTACTAAACGGTGGAGAATTTTAAAAGATTGTGTACCTAGTTTAACTCTTAAATCGTTGTCACAAACGCGATGGGAAAGTCGAGTTGAAAGTATTAAAGCAATAAGATTCCAAACTCCACAAATAAGAGATGATTTATTTAAATTAGTAGAGGTCAGTGATGATCCAAAAATTAAAAGTGAAGCTAATTGTTAGCAATTTTTGAACTTGAAAATTTTGAATTTTTATTGGGTAGGACTATTTGGTATGATGTATTATTTGCGGTTAATTCAATTAGCAAAAGTTTACAATCAAAAGATATGCGAATTCATGTCTCCATAGATCAATTAAGAGGTCTAGTTTCTATTTTTTAAAACATATAGAGAAGAAAGGATTTATAACTGCTATAATTTCATCTAAGGAAATTGCATTAGAGATGAATATAGAACCTGAATTTCGTAAAAAATGTGTAATATGTAGAAAAAAATAATTTGATGAAAATATTGATAATGAAATCACAAAATCTCTTGAAGAATCTTTTAGAATTGATTACTTCTTATACATAGTAGATCAAACTATCTTTTCACTTCAAAATAAATTTGAACAATTTGAAGCATATGAAAATATTTTTGATTTTCTATTTAATGGAAAAAAATTGAGATCATTAGATGACAAGAACTTAAAAAAATATTGTCTTCACCTTGAATGTTCTTTAAAACATAATACTTACTCTAATTTTGACGATTTAGATTTATTTTCTGAACTAAAAGTGTTACGGAAAATCATACAAGTAGAAGATAATACTCCAATTGAGATACTCAATCAAATAAAAAGGCTTGATTCTTTTCCAAATGCTTATATTGCTTATAAATAATGTTAACAATTCCTGTAACAACCGCTTCAGCAGAAAGAAGTTTTTCAAAATTAAAAATAATAAAATCTTATTTAAGATCAACAATGTCTTAAGAAAGATTAAGTGGATTGACTATATTATCAATTGAAAAAGAATTATTAGAAGAAATCGACTACACAAAAATTATTGACAACTTTGCATATCAAAAAGTTAGAAAAATAGACTTCAAATAAAAATATGTATATTTTTTGGTTAATTTAAGGCCTCTTATTTAATTTTGGCCTTAGGCCACCCACGAGTTTGAGACGCCCTTGACTTGCACTCATTAACTACGTGGCCAACGTAGGAGAGGATTGGATCATGAAAGCAGATATTTCCTTTACTCCGCAGAGGGCTTGACAGACTTCTTTTGGGATCCCCGACAAACGCATCCCGTACTCCGGCAAGATACTGGATGGATGTGGCAGCGACACCCCTTCGTTGTATTATCACCTGGCTCATAAGTGGTGGTTGTCGGTTATAGAAACTCCCAGATAGATTCCTTGTTGATAGTACTCTGAGGTTGATGTGATTGTGATGTCTTGATGGATAGCGAGGTGATAGAGTCTCGTCCTTTATTCTGAGTGAGGAAGAGTGATTGATGAGCTGATGTTACACTTATACTGTTTACTTTAACCTGTTTTACATACAGTACATTTAATGTACTAACGCCCCTTTGACGCTACATCGTTTTATGATGCAGATTCTGTAGATAAAGGTTGTAGACAAAGGACTTCAGCAACCCAACCATTGAGGTTCAAAGCTCTTTATTTCAGATCGTGGTGAGTCTTCTCCTACATTCGGAGGATGATTATTTCATTAACTTTATTTTATTATTTTATTTGACTATGGTAGTCATGGCCTGTCATGATACTTTTCTAGATGTTAGTTATAGAGACTTCATAGACATAGTTAATTGTTAGTGTCGGGATTATTTATTTTCCATTTCTTTTCTATTGAGGTACTTCTTTCATATTTTTTTATGATAATGATTGTGATAGCCTACTGATAGTTTATTATTCTATTTAATCTTCTGCATATGAATTGACAGAACGAATGGAATGAGACTAGGTGGTCGCTTGGGGACTAGTAATAGCCTCCGAGTGGCAATTACGCCTAAGGTACCCTCCCGGAACATGACACAACATTATTGTTATTCTTAGTGCTAAATAGCTCAATTGGTGACTACCTGAACTCCCATCTTGTTGGTGAGGGTTTAATTCCTACATTATAATCCCTAATTTTCCCTTTCCCTACCCCCAATTTTATTTTTTTAAAAAAGAAGTGCTAATTATTGTTTTTGTTAGCATTAGTATTGATTTGATGTTAAATTGAGCTTAATTAGAGTTACTAATATTTATGGACTATCACCTTTGTTGGACCAATCAAAATTCTAAGTCTTAAACCTGAAAGAATATGTCAAAGATAAAAACTATGAAAATGTATATAAACATATTTAGAAGTTATATATATATATATATATATATATATATATATATATATATATATATAATGTCGAGTTGGTTTATTCTCGAATTGACTTTTTTAGTTAAAACCGACTCAAACCAGATCAAGTGTTGCCCGAATCTTGTTTTTTTCAAAAATCAAATCAAGTCAAACCAAATCATTAACTGAATTTTTCCCCGATTTGACTCAATTTGCAACTTGATTTTATTTCGATTTCGATTTTATATATCCCTATTTGTGATTTTAGGTATGTCTTGTACTCTTGTCGTTCAATTTTACTTGTCATATTTTACTTTATACACCTTTTCAAAAAAATATTTTTGAAAAAAGTTCGAATGACTTGCTTATAACTGCAGTACATCTTCTAAGTATTATTATCTGAAGACCATAAAGGTATCTCTTTACCTAGCAAAACTATAAGGTATTTTCAACATTGTTGTGATATGTTATGTTTCTTGCACCAATATTGTATAGTTTCAATTCTTGACCTATTAGCCATAAAAATAAATCATTCAGGTCTTAAGTGGATAAAACACCAAGAAGAAGATGGATGCAAGAATTAGTTTCTTAGTAAAAAATATTTTTTTTATTTCAATTTACGTTATTTCATTCAGAGTACGAAGGTCATATTAAATATTGTTCACCATAAAGTTTGAAATAAAATCTTCCGTATTGTCTGGCCACAAATATATTGGAAAAAAATATGAAAATTAGTGTTTGGCCATGTAACTTATTATTACTTGGCAAATATATTTAGTAAATATCCCAATTTTCTATGTTCTAAAAAAAAACTAGAATATGGAGCCAAAACTCGGGTAAGGATGGTGGGAGAAGATTCCAAGTATTTTCCTGTTGAGATGGATCTTCATCAAGGATCTGTGCTAAGCCCTTTTCTTTTTGCCTTAGTGATGGATGAGCTGACATGGTCTATTTAAGAGGAGGTTCTATGGTGTATGCTATTTGAAGATGACATAGTGCTAATTGATGAGACCAAGAATAAAGTTAATGATAAGTTGGAGGTTCGGAGACATACTTTGGATTCCAAAGGGCTTAAATTGAGTAAAACCAAAATCGAATACTTGGAGTGCAAATTCAATGTGGCAATAGATGAATCGAGTATTGAAGTAATTCTTGGCATTCAACCTTTTCCCAAGAGAGAAAACTTTAAATATCTTGGGTCCATCATTCAGAGTAGTGATATGATGATGATTTCATACATTGTATTGGGGCAACATGGATGAAGTGGAGGCTTGCATGATTGTTACATGATTGCATTACTCTACTACATATGATTTATGATGATTTGCATGGATTACATGATTTTCAAGTGGTTTCTAAGGGGTTTCAAGTGTATGTTAATTAGGTCTTATGAAATTAATATTGGTTCCTTTGCTTATGAGTTCAATTGCATTGACCTCACATGATGTTCATCAAATTTCATGATTTAAACTTCAATTTTTCATGAATTCATATTTTGCCCTAATTTCTCTTATGTTAAGCTACTTCTTTATAAATAAGACTCCAGTGCATGAAAATATACTTATGGTTATCATTATGAGGATGACCTAAAACCCTTGGAGCTATTTTTTGAAGGTAGAATTTGGGTCTTTTTGTTGGTTATTCTAGCCTTATAGCTGATTTATTCAAGTAATAATCTTGGAGCTCTCTTATGATCGTTTTTACGAAGTTTTATAGACGTTTCAACGCTTTAAGGTTATATATATATATATGAAAAATTATCCGATTCATATTCTATTATGAATTGTTTATAGGTATGTATAAGCTGCGTATATATAATGGTTGTGAAACTTAAGATATAATAAACAACTTCCGTGAAGAAACTTTGGACAAGTGGATGTTCATTGGAGAGGTATGTTAAGGCTAAGCTCCGTCTCTCCTTTTAGTACAAATTTGAAAAATTTCCAAAACATCAAATGCGATATTCTACTATTTTGTTGCTAGAAAGACATTTTGTAAAAGACATTGGGGTCACAACTAAATTATCTTCATGATGATATTAGGTTGATATTCTACTCTGGACATAACCTTTGTTATCAAATATTCACCAAAATTTTAAAAAAATTACCCAAACTAAAAAACAAGTATTTCACCAATTTATATACCAACTGTATACCATAGATCTCGCAAGATACTTTTTTTTTTTTACCAAACTTTTCTTTTCCCATACCAATATTATTACCAAGTAAACAATATACCAACATTTCTTACCAAATATTATAAAAAATAATAAAAAAATGGAAACACAAAGGGAAACCAAAAATTACTCTCACTGTAAAAATCAACTTTCTCATCAATGTAGATACCAATTCATCACCATAAATCTGGCAAGTATTACCATACAAAGTACCAACATTGTTTAAGGCAATACAACTAAACTATCAGTGTATATATCATCATTACGAAGAACACAAAATATCAATATTTACATAAACAAAACAACCAAAACAGTGATACCAACAATCACTCATACCAACATTTCTTACCAAATATTAACAAAATAATAAAAAATGGAAACACAAAGGGTAACAAAAAATTACTCCTACTATAAAAATCAATTTTCTCATCAATGTAGATACCAATTCATCACCATAAATCTGGCAAGTAATACCATACAAAATACCAACATTGTTTTAAGCAATACAACCAATTCAGTGTCAATGTATATATCGCCATTATGAAGAACACAAAATACCAATATTTACATAAACAAAATAACCAAAACAGTGGTACCAACAATCACTCATACTAACTTTTCTTACTAAATATTATCAAAAATAATAAAAAATGAAAACACAAAGGGAAACAAAAAATTATTCACTGTCAGTGTATATATCACCATTATGATGTCCATGTATTTTTCAAGAACAATCATTACCCTCTTTTAATCCAGGGTCTTGGCTTGTCACATGAGTATGAATTTCATATTTCCGTACGTGAAAAGAAGTATAAATATCTTCATATACCAAACGTTCGCTAAAGAGTACTACATCTTCAAAATTGTAACCCTCCCACGACATATAAGCTACTAATACGTTTTTCCCCAAAGCAAGTTCGCCACCAACTGTAGTAGCATCATCTGCTAAAATTTGTCCCTTTTTAATGCATTTACCTCGAGCAACCAGAAGTTTTTTGATGCATACAAGTATTTTTATTGAAACGTTGATATATAACTAATGGAATGCTTAAAATATTTCCATTACCTACTAAAAGAATCTTGTCAGTATTGGTATAAACGACTCTTCCCTCACGTTCGGCTATAGCAATGCTATACATATGGAAAGTACATTTCTCATTTAATGCTACTGTTGGTTGCTTGCATTTTTATACATTTTCCCCTTTTCCTTGTGAAATATGTCATTTCCATGATTGTTGCATTAATAGCAAAACCTTTCTTCATAGTCCTTTTTTTCATTTTTTGGCTCCTTTTTACATTTTGACCTATTTGTGCACTTTTAAAATTAAATATGGACATTTGCTTGTAATTATTAATTGTGAAGCCAAATATGTAATATTTACTTTAAAAATAAATAGGAAAATTGTTTGCATGAAAAAATAAGGTAGACAAAAGAGAAACTTTCTCTTGATTTAAAGCAAACAAACTCCTTTATTTGTTAGAACAAAAAAACTATAGTCCCAAGTTATTTTTAATAGTAGGTGATTATATTTGATCTTTTTCTATTCGCATATAAGATTTTGAAGATTAAATACTCATTAATTAAATAAAATAATTAAAAAAATGACTTAACTAAAACTATCATTGTCTTGAAAGATTTTCTTTTCTTTAATTCTTTTAAAAAAATAAATTAAAAAAATGGTAATTTTGTATTACTCATAGAGCGCGTGTTAGCTTTGAGCAGAGGGAACCCTAATGTAGAATCTCTCATTTGTCTCTTCTATTTCATCATATATTCTAATCACCTTCCCACCATTCAGCATCTCTCTACATAAAATTCAGGTACAACTTTTTTCATCTTTGCTGATTTTTCTTTTATATAGTTTATGCATTTTGATTCGTTTTGTGTTTATCTTGTCACTGTTAATAACTGGAAAATACATCTGTTTCCTATGCCTCTTCGGACCTTTACTTTGTATACGCGAGTTTTGAACACTGGAATTGTTAATGTTTTAGTTTATGGTAGGTATGTTTCTTAAAAGAAAATTTTGAATCTACCATTAACAAAAACTCCCTAGCTAGTTCATGTGAACCCAGTTATGCTGAGTATAACTTTATGCGTAAAAGTCTACTAAAGTTGCAATAAATAGTCGGTGTGAACCAACCCTTCGGGTGGCCCAGTGATTTGGACTTGCGACTTCCATGTTGGAGGTTTCAAGTTCAAAACCCTGCAAGAGGTTTGCTTTTTGGATTCAGCTCGTTGCATTGGGCTTGCCTAGTGGGCTTGCTTACCTCTCATGTGTGATTTGTGAGCTATTGCATGAGAGCGAGGTTTACCCTGTGCGCACGCAAAGGATAGCGGTTGCGGGTTCCCTTCTAATAAAAAAAAAAGTAGGTGTCAATCCGTTACTTTAACAACATATAATGGGTACAATAAAATTCTTAAAAGTTGAACCGATAGAGCTAAAATCTGAATCTTCCTCCACGTCAAGGGGTTGACTTGAGTTGCCAGGGGGGAAGTTGCCAAAAACAACTGTTTCCCCCTGGGGAGGGAGGGAGGGAGGAGGGGAGGGGGAGGTTTACTCAATTCCTACAACAACCAAAAAAGATGACGGGTTAACAATCTGGGTAGCTAAATTTAGCCATCCAAGTGCTGTTACAGTATTTGCAGTGATCGCGTCAGTTTGTTATTAATTTAGGTTCTTAGGATTTTTATGTTAAGCACTTGTTCTGTTGCCCATTCCTTAAATTTGATAAGGAAAAGGAAATGCAAAAGTTTAAGCTCTTTCTTTGAAGTCCTCATGCTTGCTGATAGAGTTGGAGCTTTTCTTAAATGTGTTCTTCATTTGAAAATGAATGTCTATTCTAGCTGAAATATACACCTTCCTCATATCATTTAAGATCTTATTGCCCACTTTTAACATGCAAATGTGACTGGAAGACTATGTTTTCTTATCAATCTAACATTCTCTCTTTTGCTTTTAGCTTGGCAGTCTGTTTTCCGGTATCATGGGAGAACAAAACCAGCCAAATGCCCTAGAAACACAATGGGCATTTCTTGGAAGGACAGATGATTCTTATTATCTACCGGTCCATGAACTTAACAAGCAATATATGGCTGGAGTTGGAACTGATGGAATCCATTATTTTCCTGTGCCTTCACCTCTGTGGATCCATGACCAGAAAACACCACATAATTATGTAGAATATCTTGCAGAGAATGTGGTCTCTGAGGTTCAAGCAGATGCTTCGCCTGAAGCTTCTGGTTTCAGACTAGTTGAGGGCTCTGCTGACATGATTCCTCAGGAGGTATGACCTCTTATCTCTAAGCTTAGCCAATAAAACTGTCAGTCAAGTGTTTATCAGATATGAGATTAAACTTTTGTGGAGCTATGTTCTGTTATCAAACGAAAAATTCCTTGCTTCACTGTGGTAACTGTTTAAATTCATCTCTAGCGGAAGAATTGGAATTCTAACTCCTCTTTTTAGCAGATAAGATACCCGAGGCCTTATTATGAAGAGGTGCCACCCAACTGTTTAATTGGCTCAGAACATCCACGAGGTGCCTTGGTAATGTTGAGATTATTTTCTATATCTGAACTTCAAAGTTAGAAAAAGAAAAAGGGAATTGTGACTTTTCATGATAAAAAACCTTGCATACATGGACGGCAGACATGGGATCCAAGAGGAGATGCCAGGCATGCTTCTGGACCTTGCCCTGAAGCATCAGCTGCTGGCTCATCGTATCCTTCCAAAAGTTCTGGAAAAGCAAGAGCTGCATTATCTGATCGGGTAAGCCTAAATCCTTCATAATGCATGAGCAGTGTTGTGGGGTGGGTGAGGGTGGGTGGTGCTGAAAGGGAACTCCTCAAACCCCCCTCGGCTCCTGAATCATCAGTATGTCTGTTACTGTATGGAAACATTAGGGGATTGATTATCTTCTTGCAGCTTGTATGTACCAGACTGCCCTATCGACCACCATTTGATGTTAATACAGTTATTACTTGTTCCTTTCTCTTCAATTTATGGTAAAAGACCGTTTAAATCATTGTTATCTGTGCATGGTCATGATTATGAGTTCTTCAAGAACTTTTATCAAGATGTGCTCTCTTTGTAAGAGTTGGTGCAAATTTTATTAGGATTTTTCCAATAGTAAAGCCTAGATATTCATCATGACGTCTTGTAAAAGTAATTAGCAGTTACTATTTGTATGGCGGGTTAACTCAATGTTATGCTTCAGCCCTTCTATTTATGTTTATTTGTCAAAATATTAGTGTTGTATTCCATTATGTGCTGTGGAGTCTTTACTTGGAAGTTTCGATACTCTCTCTTTGCTTATGATCTTGCCTTATTTTCTTAGTGTGTTGGCTGATAAACAGTGGAAGCCAACACTGGCTCTGTCGCAGATAACATCCTGCTCTGCTACATGTGTGTATCATGATAGAGTAATTATGTTTAACAAAATGTGTACATATGAATGTATTCATGTTCATATGGAGTTAACTGTTGCGAGTATGTAAATCTAAAACTGTTCCAAAAGGTAAGTGGGAAGAAAGGAGCAATTTTTGGGTGGGTTGATGGAGATGATCATACTAGCGAGTGGATAGGGGGTTAATATAGGGTTTGGGCGTGTTAGGTATAATTGGTGATTCAGGAAAAGAAGGGTAGAATAATGGGAGCGGCAGGGGATTAATGTAGAGGGTGATGGAATATTGATAGGCAGTTATGGCGGGACTAGGAAAGAGAGAAGGAACTGCGGGATGGGATATGTAAAAAGAGGAATTGCTAAAATCAGGTTGGGGATAACAAGGGTGGGGAGCACAGTGATGAGGGTTATCGGCTGGGACAGGGGAGAGGAGGGTGTGGGAGGGAGAAGAGTTGGCCCAGCTAGGGAGGGTAGGGTAGCATGAGGGTGGAATATGGTATTTGGTTGAATGATGTGAAGCAAATCTTTGCCTACACTATGTTGACGGTAAAATTGTAACGAAGTGGCTTGTGCTTATACCTCAGCTATTTAACAGTCTTACTAATGGATGTTAATGGCAAGAAAGGTCTTGGTAATGAAAAATCAATGTCGATAAGAGGTCCTTTGGTATTTCTTAAACCAGAAGAAAAGTCCACTTTAGTAACAGTACTAGAGGAGAGGTATTAATTCCCCTGCATTATAAGTGTTCAAATATTTTTTCTCTTTAGTATATTCTATATAATTCTTAGCATGCAGAATATATGATCAGAAGTCGGAATGTAATATGACTACCGAAGTGGTAAAGAAGAACTATTGCCCTCTTCTGCTCTCCTCCGTGTTTATGAAATTATCAATAAATTTTGGAAGCTTAAACTTCAGTCATCACATGGTAATATCATTTAGCTGATGCCTAAGTATAGCTGGTTTTGGATTCAGCATCGCAGGATGAAAATTGCTGAAAGAATAGATGCATTGGGAGAACTATTGCCATGCTCTAAACAGGTAACACATCTTATTGGCATTTGTTTTGTGCATATTGCATAGCCATTCAAATAAATACAAGGTATGCTGATGTTATAAAAGTTATGTACGTGAAGGTGGAATTCAAAAAGTAGGAGGGCAGAGGGGGGTGGCACCCGAGGATTTCTCAGTTATAAAATAAAAGGGGGTAGGAGAACACGTAATTAGTTACTGGTGTTATCTATCATTATATAATTTCTGCTTCCTAAAAAATGGGTGAAACAGTAGTTTTATTGTGGTTTGCAGGGTGGAAAAGCATCTCAAATGGATGAAATTATTGATCATATCAAATATCTGCAGTTCCAGATGAAGGTACATACATGTTCTTATATTATATCCTTGGCATAAAACAAGCTTACCTGTATATGCCGTGGAGACAGAACTTTTCTGTTATTTAAGTGTTCAATAAGATATCTGAATGCCCGAACGTTCTTAATTTGGCTATTTAGCCTTATTAACAACATATCAAGTTTAGGTCCACAGAGTGGGGATTGGGGATGGTAGAATATATGCAGACCTTACCTCTATGGCTCTTCCTCAGAGATGAGACAGAGAGGCTGTATCCGATAGACCCTCGGCTCAAGACAACAACAACTTAGGAAAAAGACTATTTGGCCTTATTAATGCTACAACAATTTTGTCTTGTGTTTGATATCAATCTTGCGTTTCTGCCAAACAAGGACTTGAACAAGCCATAGGCAAAATTGCAAATTAAGAGCCAAATAGCCATACCATGTAATTCTTATGCCACTCTTCTATATATTACTTGAAAATTTTGTCTATGTGAATATGAAGCTAAACTATCTGTCACTTTCTTTTTGATAACAAGGGGAACCCACAGCCGCTACCCTTTGGGTGCGCACTTGGTAAACCCTCGCTCCTATGCAATAGCTCGAACCATATAGGAGAGGTAACCTGCACTAGACAAACCCGGTGCGACGAGCTCGACCTAGAAGGCAAACCCCTTGCTTCTGCTGGGAAGGGGTTCCGAACTTGAGACCTCCAACGTGGAAGTCTCAAGCCAAAACCACTAGGCCACCCCGAAGGGTTAATTATCTGGCAGTGTTTTTTTCAAAGAGATTTAATTAAGACCATTATTGCTGAACTTTATCGTGTGATGATGTCTTCAAGATACCTTCTGTTTGTTTGAAATGACAAACTTAAAGCTTTCTTTGCAAGGAGGCAACGATTAGTTAACCCAATAAACTGGATGTATTTTCAATCTAGCTCAATTATTCTTTCATTTTAAAGAGGGATTTCGGAAAATAAGTTGGATTTCCTAGTCTTTAGTAACCATCAACCTAGGTGATCTAGAGCAAAGCAGCAATTTGTATTATTACTACTAAAAAATAAACATGTGCGTGTCCAGCAAATATGTAACCGAAGACCTAGTGCTTAGCCCATAACTTTCTTTCTAGAACTGTTGTGCATATTCTAATTATCTTTCAGAAAAATGTGGATAACTGAAGGCATATTGCTAGCCCATAACTTTCCTTTGAGAACTTGCGTAAAGCAGTGCTCTCTTGGCAGAGTTAGGCAGCAAGAGACTTTAGGGCTTGTTGGAGCTTTTGAGCGTAACAAATTGAAGCCGAAGACGGATGTGCATATTCTAGTCACCTTCCGGAAAAATGTGGATAACCTCTTGTTATGCCAGATAATTCTGCATCATGCTATAGAAGAACTCGATCGTCATCATCCTTCTCATTGAGCTTTGAACATATCAGGGCTCCTAAAGTGCTTTTTTTCTTAAAGCATACATAACATAATGGTTTTCACCCGATGATATAGTTGTTTCTTATAAATGTATAAGCCTATATAGAGTGTGTTTCTTGTATAGTTTTCCAATTCTCTTAATTAGTTTTAGTATATTTACAAGTTTAGACTGTTCTGTTTTTTCAGGAGTTTATAGTTGCTTACTGTTTCAGTATAATTCTTGAACCCAGTAGTTCAATTGTTTGGATGAATAGATCACGTGGTTCAGTGCCTCTTGGTAATTAAATATTGAGGCACTACTGTTGAATAGCTGCTTGCTTACTTTTATTGTTCTTTACCTTGTATTATCCTTCAGGTCTTCAAGAACTTTATTCAATGTAGTTTTATATTTCCTCATTAAGTTTTACACTGTTTTTTTTTGGCTTTTCAGCATCCTGTAATTAACTAATCCTGCTGAAGACTTATGGGAACTTAATCCTGGTTGTGCAGGATCTCAGTAGGAGCAGATTGGGTGGCGAACGTACTGCCATCCCGTTTGTATTTCTTGAAGTAACACCATTCATGATCCAATATAACAATTACATTACTCATCAAACTTTTGGAGTCTTTTTTTATACATAACGTAATTACGAGAGAATGTAATAGGTTGTGACTTCTTTGCAGGGGTTTGGCCATTGTATTGTTGATGAACAACAGATTGAATCTGTGGAAGACACAATGGGCAAGTTACTGGAAGTGAATCGTTCAATGACGACCCAATTGCTGGAGAGTAAGGGCCTATTTGTGATGCCTATGGCTCTGGCAGAAGGACTGCATCATCGTGAGTAGAAACCAAAAAAACAGGTCTACTTTGAGTTTGCGTACATATTACTTCTAGGGCATAATTAAGCATAGTATTGCTAGAGGTCAGAGGACAATCTTTTGTAATGTCTTCGAATTTTGAACAAATAGCAACAATAGTTGGGGCCAACCTTGTGTTTTTTCCTTCATTTGTGTCTACTTATTGCTTATCGAATGAAATTGGCATCAATGCTTCTGTTAGCTCTTGGGTCAATGTTTTGATGGAGAACCAATGCACGGTTATTTTGGTACCAAGGGACTAATAATTGTCTCTTGAATGTTAGTATTAGGAGGATGATGATGACAAATTGATGATCTTGAACGCCAATTGGATGATCAAATTATTACAAAGGCTGAACATCAACTAATCATTATTTTACTAATGTGATTTGTTATTATCCAATTTATTGACTCATTAAAAGAGCTTCACATGATAAATTAAATTACATAAATCATATTGTAGAATTTGTTAATTAATATTCAAATCATAAACGAACATCACTTCTTAGTTCGTTCAATACATACAAAATATACCAAGTATAATACTCTTAGAATTAAGATCAAATTATATTTAATCTCACGCTATGATCATCAAGATGGTTTTTTTTTGCCTCATGTTTAATTCCAAACATTAATTTTTAACTTAATTATAAGAACTGATTACATTAATTTTTCGTGTATAAGTTAAATAACTTCATATACAAAATCGTCTATAATATAAGCAATGAACTCACATATAAACATAATGATCTACTTAAACAAATATTTTATTATAATAAATAAAATAAATTACATAGTCTTTACAAGAGACTTAAATAAAATACTATAACCAAACCACATTGTTAATAGTATATCC
>JAABOM020000110.1:18664876-18694219 GCA_011800125.2 Solanum clarkiae | reverse complement strand
GTACATCCGACCCCCCCTCACCCTGCAATGAGCGGGAGCCTTTTAAGGCACTGGGGTATGTTGTTGTTGTTGTTGTTATATTTTAAATTTTTATGTTTGATTAGTCGAAATATTTTGAAAAATATTTTTTTAATATAATAAGTTAATTCCTTTAAAATGAAGAAAAATGTAATACCTCAAAAGTTAGAAAATTAAAAAAGGAGAAAATGCAAAAACTCAATTACTGGTGTTGGTTTACGAGGCCCATCTACGGACAATAGATCAAACCACGGGCCTTAAATGGCACTTCGGACTTGAAACTTTTTTTTGAAAAATTTGGGTTGGTACAAACTGAATTTACAGGCCGTAAATGGGACTACAATCCGAGAAGGTGGTCGTAGAAAGGAGGTTAGGCAGTAAATTTTTTATATTCTTACTTCATAAGGTTTGCATGTATTTTGCTCTCTTCAAACCTCACTTGTAGGATTGCACCGTTATAGTTATTCAGTTTATATATTTCAACTAGAAAATAAACCCTCTCCATAAAGTTTGGCTTTAGACCCTCTAATCTTGTTGAAACGGCCCTACTGGAGTTGGACTCCTATTATAATATTCCTTACCAAGGGCGAGAGTCTATAGACTGACAAGTTGTTGAAGATGAGTTGTAGTATGTGACATCTTAGACCAATCTTAAATAAGAATGTGAAAGGAAATTGATATTTGTGGTGGAAAAGATGAGTAAAGGGAAATTGAGATGATGTGGGCATGTGAAGAAGAGATATGCAGATACCTCAATGAGAAGGTGTGAGAAGTACAAAATAGAGGGAACGAGTAGAGGCAGAGGCAAAAATAGACCGAAGAATTATTTGAGGAGATGTGTTTAGAAAGGATGTGACTCATCTGCAACTTACAAAGGACATGACCTTAGATAGAGGGTGTAGATGTCACGAATAAGAGTAGAAGCTTAGTAGGTAATTGACAATGGCAAATTTATGTGTTATTTTGGGTTACGGGAACCCGTGATCATCCGACTAAATTTGGTGTATTACTTGTATAATTTTTAAATAATATATTAAATATTAGCTAAAGAAATCTATTTTCAAAATGACAAATTAGTTCACTAGTCTAAAGACTCTTTTTCTTCATGAAGGTTGAGGGTTCAGTCTTAGTATATTTATTTATGTAGTCTTTGACTTGGTGGCAATCTAAAGGATTGTGTTTGTCATAATATTATCCTATAAATGTACTTTGATTATATTTTTTATATTCATTATCATCGATCTAATGTTTATTATGTTTGCTGATATAGTTGTTTTATAGTGCCTTCCTATTAGTGATCTTTCAAAAAAAAAAAAAAACCTCTACCTCCAAGAGACGGATATAAAGTTTGTATAAACTCTATCCTCCTTAGACTCCATTTTATGAATTTCACTAGATATGTTGTAATTATAATATTTTTTTAACATTTAATCATACGATTTGTCAAATCTGTTGATCTTTTAATTTTAACCTTTAAATAAATTGGTATTTAATAATTGAACTTATGTCTAGAGGGACATAAGTTCTTATTGAATTTGAGACATAACTTATGAAATATTATCACGCCCCGTGAGGGTACCCCAGATGTGACCGGCACTCAAAGACTATTGCTAGTCCCTAGGTGAGTCACTTGGTCTCATCACACTCATTCAATCAATAATTATCATATCAGCAGAATATTAAAAATAAATAAAGGTGGAGAATCTCAATTAATGATAAGAAAACAAATCAACAGGACTAGTATGAAAGAAACTAGTCAGACAATATCCAAGCCATCAATCCCAAATCTAGTTTGTGAAGCCTCTATCTAAGCTCTCTAGATGGTGTCATGACAGACTCATGAGTATCTCAAATAAAAATAAACAAATTTAAAAGTCTGACTCTAAAGTTCGATGAAATAATATGCATCTCCCAAAGTCGAGGAGGACTCACAATCAGCTAGAATAAGAGGAAGATTTAACGGAGCGCTTGTTGATGACCTTTGGTATCTGTCTCTGCATCATGAAAAGATACAGGCCTAGATAGACATCGGTACGTGGAATGTATGAGTTAATAAAATAGCTGAGTGAAATAGATATAAGTAGAATAACAATAACTCAAAACTGCTCAATCAAGATGTCAAATGTCTATCTAAAGCAAGAATAAAGAGTAGACAATAACCAATCAATACAATCTAAATCAATCTAATCCAATTAAGTCAGAATACTATCAATATGGAACCTATCTGGGAGTTTCTATTACCTGACAACAACCACTTATGAGCCATTGATTATATAACAATTTCATTGATGTTGCCACAACTGTTTCATACTTGCCAGGGTAGAGAACGAATCGATCCATGATAGGTCCAATCAACCAAGTCCTTTATTGTTTCAGGGACCTATCGGGAGTAACATTTGATTTAACTATTTCAATCCTCTCCTACGTTTAGTGATGTAGCTATTGAGTTCGACTTAGACTTACTCTTATTCAATTTTGATGCTCAATACTCCTCCCAAGAGTCAATGCTCATAAGACAATCACTCTCAATTAACTAGTCTCATTGGACGCTTGTTAACTCAATTCATCACATCAACTATTAACTCTTTGGTTACATTCTTTTAAGGTTCATTTCTTAACTCATGGAGCCTCTATCATGCATCATTCTAACTCATACATTTAGAAAAACAAAAGTAGAGTTAAAGCATTTAGGGATTTCATAGGCTCTTTAGACTCAAATTATACTTATGCATGCTCATTTAAATGAAATATGTAAAAATAATAAGAATTCATGCTAGGGTTCATATAGTATAGAAAAATCATCTATTTCAAGTATTAAATCCATAAAAATAGTAACTCATGCAAGATTATATAAAAATATATTAGAATGTAAGAAAAAAACTTGAAGGAACATTTATGGGAGACTCAATGCAGTCACAACTCCATTAATTCGGGTTATGAGACACATGGAAGAACATAATTCATGTTTTAGTTAGCCTTACGTACCTGCTGGTAATTTTGAATCTTGAACCAGCTTGGAAAACTCACAGGGTTATCTTCAAACCCTAGCCTTTTCTCCCTTGGAATCTTGCTCTAAGTTTGAGAGAGAGTTTTAGCATAAAAAGATTGAATTGACATGTTTAAGGCTTTATGTAGGTGTAAAAATGTCAAGTTTAGGCTTTGAAAGAGTTAAAAAAGACCGAATATTCTTTCTTAAAAAGTTGTCAAAAGTCATCCACGGGCCCATCTACGGCTTGTAGGAACTCTTCTGTAAACTTTGGGCCAATTTTGAGTCTCTGGATCAATCCAATGAGCCCAATTTACGGCCCATAGAAGTTTTTATGACCCATAGATTGGTCCGTAAAGTCTGAGACCGAACATATAGATTTTTAGGACTTTTTCCACGAGTTAGAAGATGGGAGGTATTTTTTTTCCACAGACCGTATTATGTTTCGTATAACAACTCTGCATTTGACAATCTCCAGTAAAATGGCCATAATTTTTTACTCTAAACTCCAAATGAGGTGAAATTAGTTGCACTGGAAAGTTAATTCAAAGACCTTTCATTTGGTAGGCCATGGGTCACTTAATTCTTTGTGTTCTAAGAATTATGATCATTTAAAGTGGACTCTTTCATAATCTAACACTAGAAACTTAATTTATAGGAAGGTTTTGAACTCAGTTAAGCATTAGAGGTCTCTTATGACCCTAATACATTTCCCACATGTGAGAATGGAGTTATGAAGTGTGACAAATATAATGTAAAAATATAAATTTATGTGCTACGGAAAGGTTTCACCTTTAGAGGAAAAAATTAAAGATCAACACATAATGAAGGCGAAATGCAAATAACCCTTTTTGAATCTTTTAAAGTTAGGAAAAATTAAATTCATGCCCCTTTGAAGCAAACTAGTTACATTCATATACCCTTTTACATTTATGCTCCTCTAATTAATTATAATTAATACATCCTTATTTGTTTACTATTAAAATTCGCGGGTTAACATCAGCGCTTACCATATATGATACTGATAGGGTATCAATATACCAACAAATTACGTATCACAGAGGACTAGGTTCAGTGATATATGACACCAATATAGTATCAATATGCCAATGGAGTATCACACAAGATTAAATTCATTCGTATATGATATTGATATGATATCAAGATACCAACATAGTATCACAAAAATATATTATCTTCTAAACTTAGAGTTTAATAAATAAGATTGTGACTTTAATAATTTTTGTCTAATTGTTTCTTACTTTTTTTTTAAAAAAAAAAAAGAGTCTAATACTATATGATACTGATAGGACATTAATACATTGATGGAGTATCACAGAGGATTAAGTTCAGTTTTATGTTATATCAATATGGTATCAATATACTATCGGGGTATCACAAAAGAATATATTTTCTACTCATTTAGAGTTTAGCAAATTTTTTTAATTGTTTCTTATTTAATTATTTCTTATAAAAAAGGTTCAATCCCATAAGATACTGATAGGGAACCAGTATACCGACAAAGTATCACAGAGGATTAAGTTCAATCTTATATGATACTAATATGGTATTGATATACCGATAAATTATCATAAAGGATTAATTCATAGCAGTTATCTTGATGTCATGAATTAATAAAAGAAGGAAAATCAGATAATAGAGTAAATAGTTTGAATCATGGATCCATTAAAGATAAATAGTTTTCAAGGATTATGAATTCATTAAAAATAAATAGTTTCGATTGGATCCAATTTCAGTAAATAATTTTACAATTGGTGTATTTTGTGCAATTTTCCTTAAATTATATACCCTGCTTTGCTGTGCTCCAAGTATATGAATATAATTGATAATATAACGTTGTCAAGATATAAAAGTTAATCCCATATATTACAAAGAAATGAAAAATAAAAATAAAAACAGGCATAGAATCTTTTGAATTTTTTTTTTTTTTAAATGGTGAAGGGATAAGTAGATTCACTACCATGCAATGTAAAGTCTCCACAAGTTGAATTGCTGTAAAAAGGAAACAAGAAAGTAAAGTAGATTCACTTATCATGTAGTAATAATTTAAAAAGGTTCCCACTACCTAGTTGACTGCTTTAGCCTTAAAAAGACTAAATCAACCTTCCAACTTGCATCAGGAATCACATATAAAAAATAATTACATCTAATATTAAATTTGTGTTTGATAGTGCAAAATATTTATTCCAAAGTCAGCAATCAAGTTGGATTTTTGAGACGACGGATCCCAGGAAACAATTTCTCTATCTCTATGAGGTAGTGGTAAGGTTCGCGTACATTCTATTCTCTCCGGACCCCAATTATTTTTGAAATAAGGGATTCCAGGAAATAATTTCTCTATCTCTATAAGGTAGTGGTAAGGTTTGCGTACATTCTACCCTCTCCAAACCCCAATTATGGGACTCCACTGGGTATATTATTGTTGTAAAGCCAGTAATCAAGTTATAAGCTGTTTTTCAAACTCAAAATCCAATTTCAAGTAAGATTTAAAATTTCATGATAAAACACTATTTTTGTTTTTTTTTTAATTGTCATATTTTTCTTTTTGAAAGTCAAATGCTATGAACGTAAATAATATTTTAAGATGCATTTTTTCATCATATTAATATGAAAAAGAACTGCAATTTATAGTACTTGTCGTATGGTTTTTAATATCTAACTATTGAATGAATGTTAGCTTTGAAAAGGGAAAATTGCAAGAATATATATTTTTAGACCTAATTTTACCTCTATGTGTCAACCTCTAAAAATATTTATATTTTTGTCAAACTTTTATGTCACTTCTTTAGTCTTTATGTCACATTCTTAGCATTTATTTTTGTTTTTAATTTTTTTTGGCATAGTTTGGTAAATAATGGTTGACATTTTTGGATAAAAATAGAGATTGACACATAGAGGTAAAATTAGGTCTAAAAATATATACTTTTACAATTTTTTTCTTTGGAAATTAGTCAAAATTGTCTCTCGAAAAACGTAACATGACAACAAAAAAGAAATGAAGAAAGTAATTTTTTAATAAAGTGAAAATTATTCCGAAAAAAATGTTAAATAATATTTATGAACAAATATTATTTAATTAAATGACTTTAAGACTTTGTATATCTGGTGAAGATTCGATGCTCCACTCC
Organism: Solanum clarkiae; assembly: GCA_011800125.2. Classification (NCBI taxonomy): domain Eukaryota; kingdom Viridiplantae; phylum Streptophyta; class Magnoliopsida; order Solanales; family Solanaceae; genus Solanum; species Solanum clarkiae. The sequence goes on along the minus strand of JAABOM020000110.1, from coordinate 18,688,066 downwards.
ATTTTCACTCTCTCTATCCTCATTTTGTTTTAATGTACTTTATATAAAAATGTCACTGTACGAATCCGTCTTTTCACAAAAATTCTCATCTCATGGATAAACCGATATATGGGGTCAACTTTAAGGTTGAAAAAATAATAGTAACACACACGATACTTTTTAAAATAAAAAATAAAGAAGATAGCAACATGTATGATTCGACTTCCATTAGCCTAATTATCTATGTTTATTATTTATTCTAAAAAAGGACAGTACCTAAATTAGTAATTTGACTTCTCATAAAACCAAAAGCTAATTGGAGGTGTTACTTATATTAATTAATTAATAAAACTACTAGTTAATTAATAAAACTAGTAGCAGTAGTTTTAAGATAAAATATTTATCTCCCATTTGATGATTTAAAAAAGAGAACACATGCTCTTTGATCTTAATGTCTTGTCATTAAAATAATATTCTACAAGTTTGTTTAAATTATCTTTGAGTAAAATTATTTTTAGCCCCAAAAGGTGAGTAGTGAACTGTCCCAATAAAATTAGAGCGATTAAAGGACACAGAAAAAAATAATCATATTCCCATTTCCATTTCATTGTATTGTCAGTTTCTCACCATATAAAACCATACAACACATCTCAAACAATTAGTATTAATATTCTATCGATATGAATTGGGATGAGATGATTGAATTTTTTTATTTATAATTGAAAATTTGAGTTCGATTTTTTAAAAATAGAAAAAAATATTTTGAGAGCATAAACCTTCATAAATTTGAGCATAAACAGCCTCTCTACTTTGAGGTAGCGGTAAGGTTTGCGTATAATCTACCACTAGTGAGATTATACCGAGTATGTTGTTATTATTGTAAACCTTCATAAATTTAATTTTTTTATTAATCAAACTTCAATAAAAAATATTAATACGGAACAATTAATATTCCTTATTTTCTCCTTTATTTTTATTCGGTATAACATAGACTTTGTTAGTGAATTAAGTACGTCTTATTTTTGAGGTTTGATATATAAAACAACAAAAAAACAGTCAAAAGTAAAATTGGGGTCGTGCCAGAATTTATACTTCAATATTTAAATGAGTAAACTAATTGACCATAAGGAAAGAATCTCGAAAAGAGTGGATGTGGAAAAAGGATTATATTGCGAAGATCTCTTTGCGTTACTTCTTTCGTCCCATATTAATTATCATGTACATGATTAACTTTTAATAACTAAAATTAATATAATATTTTAAAATTATCAAAAAGCTAATAAAAATTTTTTTTCTCTTATTAATATAATAATTATTGGTGTCAATGATATTTTCGAAAACCAACTGAATTGAACTGATTGTTAGATTTTCTTTCTCAAGAATTCATAGATCTCTATATGAATTTATGATATATTAAATTTATCAGGATATGTTTTTATTTTTCTAAAGAGAAATGCTCCCTCCATTTAAAAGAAAATAACATACTTCTCTTTTTCGTCCGTTTAAAAAAGAATGACTCATTTTCTTTTTTAGAAAAACTTTAATGTTAATTTTTCACGTGATACATTTAAGGCTAAAGACTAAAGGATATTTTGGTACCTTTAACATAACTTTAATCAAGGACTACAAGACTAAAAAATCTTCTTTATTTTCTTAAACTCCATGCCAAGTCAACTAAATTATTTTTTTTTAAACAAAGGGAGTATTAAATTTATATTCATAAAATATAATATTAGTTGGTAAATTTTAATATGAAGAGATATTTAAAACTTAACGACCTTGGATCTTTATATTTTATTAGATGAAAATGTCTACAAATAATACCTAAATCCTACCCTATTAATATCTATACATTGATCTAATTTGATTCGATAATTTTCAGAAGTCTAGCTACCTAGGTATATTTAACTTTTTTCATCTTTCATGTTTTCTTTCCCTTTATATCTTTATGGTGCTTGATTCAGATATCAAGTCCAAGTCTATTGTTTTTTAAATTGTAGTGAGGCTACATGTTAAATTGTTTATTATCTTACCCATAACAAATGAACATTCTACTAAAAGTGCGGCTCTTATGTGACATTCCAAAAATAAATTATCAAAAATCATTTGACTCATGTCAATATTGAAAAAAAATCGAGATGACTGAAACGATTTTATTATAATTTATCAAAGAATTAATATGGTATAAATATCTTTTTAATACTCCATTGAACACTATACTTTCCTGCGACTTTATATGTTAACCATACTTATCGTTGATAATAACTTTTCGATTAGTCAGTAAACATTATGGTAGCAACAATAACAATAAATACTCAGTGAAATCCCACAAGTAGGTCTGAGGAGGGTAAAATGTACGTAGACCTTACCACTACCTCATAAAGATATAGAGACTATTTGCGGAAGACTCTCATCAGAAAAATATCAAGTCTCACCTAACATTGTGGCAATAAGTATAATTTTATTCTTAAATATGAGATCTAAGAGCATAACCATCTTTAGTAGATTGAGTTTTAATTATCATCAAAGTGGAATGTTTTAACAAAAATTCAAATAAATTAGAAGCCAAAACAAAATTATGACAATTTCCACATTATTTCGTGCATAATGTGATATGTATTTGCCATTGTGATAATTAGTCAAATTATTTAGTTGTAAAGATGGTAAGGTGGTGGACTTTTAGCAACTAGCCATAACTCTCTTTTTCTCAATTCAATTGAACTCCTTTGGAATCATATACTACAACTTTTATCTTCAATACTTCTCACTAACTCCACGATTGCTTATACCAAGTTGACAAATTAATTTTTTTAATTTAAATATTATGTGGCCTTTCACAAGTCATCGCTAAAATAGCTTACATATGATTACGTAATTCTTATTTGGTTAACTATATAATAATAAGGTACCTACTTGTAACACCGTCCACAGTGTCCAAACAAAAAAGTTTTTTTTTTTTTTTTTTTTTTTAGAAAACCCAAAATAGAAAAGAAAAAATCAAAATAGAAAAAGAAGAAACACTAAGAGTGGAGCTTGAATTTGGTTTGGTTTAATTTTTATCAAAATATAGTTTCTGGGAAAAAATAGTTAGGTATTTGACTATTCCTTTTTAGGAAAATATATGCTGATCTAGGGCGATTTAATACTGAATCAAAATTAATAATCCAAACCCGAAAAAAATTGTCAGTTTATTTGCAATTGATAATTGATTTAATGACTTCGATAATAATTTTAATTTTTTATATGGGTGTTATCGATTCTTAACTATTTAAGATATTTTCTTAATTGGTTAATGGATAATTTGATAGTAAATAAATAAATCATATTTATATCATTTGGTATACAAAGACCTTGACTAAGAATTTAGTTTCATACTTTCATTTCTGACTATCTCAAATTCTTGACAGGACCGACTCAGCAAGATCGGAGGCCTAAAGCCAAATTCTAGAAAGGGGCCCTAATTTTTTTTAAAAAATTACTTTATATTTTTTAATTTAAAATCTACTTTTCTTGCATATTTTTAGATTTGAAGCCATTAATTATTGTTTTAAAATCAATTTGTTTTAATAATTCTTTTTCAATTGATAATATAGCTAATCCATTCAATCTTTCTTGAGACATTGTTGATCTTAGATAAGATTTTATGAATTTTAATTTCAAATTTTATTGATCTCTCAACTTTGGATCTACACTATTCCATTGACTTGGATCATATATATACTTTTAGAGATGTAACTATTTAATTTATTTAAGAGCTTTTGATTATCGGGAACTACATCACATTTTTTACTAATTTCTTCTACATTTTTTTTGAATATTATTATCATTTAACTCAATTCTATTAGTAACTTGTTCACTTGAAGAACATCCTCTCATATTTTTCAATTCAACATTTTTATCTTTTGTTAAAAATTTGTCAAGGCTCCTGTTTGAGATTTATTTAATTCTTCAGGTTTTCTCTTTTGCTCTCTTTTTGTAAAACCCGAATCATATTTTCTAGTTGACATATTTAAATAATTCAATTGAATAAATTTTAACAATAACTAAAACAAGAGTATATGCACTTATGAATTAAGAATTTCAACAATAATAAATTTTAAAGAAAAATTATAAAAAAAAGTTAGAATGATAAAACTTGTTTCACAAATTTGATAAGATGTATAACAATATTGAAATAGTGTTGAGTTCCTTCAAGCACTTCTTGAAATTTTGAAAAAATACAAAGAAGCAATTCTTTTGTAACTTGTAAGCAGGAATAAAACAAAAATTTTGTAGGAAAGAATATAAAAATAATAAAATAAAGAATAAAAAAATGAGTATAAGATAAATAATAATATAAAATTGAATTACTAATTATTAGGAGATGTTTGAGGAAGCACAATTTCTCACCTAAGGAAGTTATTCAAAAAATTGTTATATTTCCTTGGGGAAGAAATGTGCTAACTGCTAACAACTATTTCTTTTTTCTTTTTTTTACTTTTATACATTTTTTTTAAAAAAAAAATTAAAAATATACATAATTTTTAAAATAATATATATAAGTACCTTTTTCTTTTTTAAGAAAAAGGAGGGGGGGGGGGGAGACCCGATGACTTTAGTGGCCTACTGTTCAAGACGGCCCCGATTCTTGATTATTCTACAAGGTGCTAATATTTATTTTTGAGCAAGATGCAATTTGTCACCTCATGTACATGGTTCTTTGGTTTGTTACTGTGTTTCTAAGTGATTTTTACTTTTTTTTTTATGTGAAATCTTAATGGTTAAACCGATAACAATTGATAACCAATAAATCATTATCCTAATTATTCTATAATAATATAGTATGTCTATCGATCAAGAACCAGTAAATCAAAATTCATAAATTTCAAAATCGAACCAAACTTATCGATATGCGAGTACGCTTATCTGACTTGCAACAACAATAATATATCCAGTGGAATTTCACAAGTAAGATCTAAAAAGAGTAAAATATACGCAAATCTTACTACTACATAATAGAGATAGAGAAATTATTTCTAAAAAATCCTTGTCTAAAAGAATGGAGCCCCATAGGCCAAAGGACTTATATGACTTTGAATAATTAAAATTTTCTTACAAGCCAAAAGACTTGATTTGTTTAATTGAGAAAAAAGGAATACTTTAAACCCACTTTCAACTATTGGGGCCTACAATATAACACTTCTATAATTTTCATCGATCAATCATTTGCTATATCATTTGTGATATTCCTTTTTAGCTTTTAGGCCATTATATAAAGCTGACAAACCATTACCACCCAAAGCCTCAAAGAAGAACCATTTCTTTCTTCAATTCACTACAAACACATTGTCTATTTGCCGCATTTACATTCATACAAGGTACTTCCCTCCGTACCCTATTTTGCCATACTCAATAAACTCATTATAGTCGATCTCGATTTGTTTGAATAATCGTTATATCATGATTGGTATGATGAACTCTGCACAAATGTGCAAACAAGTATGGCCAAATTTGCTACAATTGCGAAATTTCCTTCAAAATGACAAGGTTGTGGTGGTCATGGGAGTCACCGGAGCCGGGAAATCAAGACTCTCTATAGACTTAGCCACTCAATTCAATGGAGAAATAGTGAATTCGGACAAAATACAAGTGTACAAAGGTCTTGATATCGCCACCAACAAAATAACAGAAGAAGAACGTTGTGGTATACCACATCATCTCCTAGGTGTAATTGATCCTTACAAAGAATTCACCCCCAAAAACTTCTGCAACATGGCTTCATCTGCTGTTAACTCGATAACCAACCGTGGAAAACTTCCCATCATCGTGGGAGGATCCAATTCGTTCATCGAGGCACTTGTCCACTACAACAATTCCTGTAGTTTTAGTACGAGGTACGATTTTTGCTTCCTGTGGGTCGATGCATCCATGAACGTGCTAAACTCCTTCTTATACGATCGAGTAGACAAAATGGTCGATCAAGGAATGGTAGAGGAGGTACGACAAATGTTCAATCCGGAAAACACAGATTACACCAAAGGCATTCGTAAAGCCATTGGTGTCCCGGAATTTGACAGTTACTTTCGTGCTGAACTGTCAAATTCCGCGGACAGACAGACTCGCGAGAGGCTGCTAAAGGAAGCAATAAACGAAGTCAAGATCAATAACTGTATACTAGCAAGTAAACAGTTAGAGAAAATAAAACGATTAATAAACGTTGAAGGATGGAAAATCCATCGATTCGATGCAACTGAAGTTTTCAGGAAACAGAGAAAAGCAGAGAAAGAAGAGGCAGAGGAAATATGGAAGAATATGGTGATGGGACAGAGCAGAAAGATTGTGGCTAAGTTTTTATTCGAAAAGTATAGGAATTCAATGGTTTATAAAAGTGATGGGACACCCATTGCAGCATCAGCCATGGCAGCAGCATCTCACTAGCAACAAAAAAGTTAACCGTCGCTTCTTCGCCAGTTTCCTGTCTCAACTATTCATTGTTCCATTTACCTCCTTAACCATCACTCGTTTGTATTAAAACACACTTCGATGCTGAGCTGACTACATGTGTCAGCTCACCATTAAGTTGTATTCTTAATACAATGATAGTGATAGTTTAAGTAGGTAAAAGAAACAGTTAGATAGCTGAGATATGAAACTTACGAAAAAATAATAAGTTAAATGCATTTTTGACCATTAACTTCAAGAAAGAAGAAAAAGTTGTGTGCATGCATTAATGTGAAGACCTTTTTGTACCTTAGTTGAGCATGATCACCAATTTTGGGAGATAACATTCATATATGTCCACTACCAGCTAGCTATTTAGCAATCATATAGTTTATTTTATTTTTCACTGATCACTATTGTAACTATATAAGACTTGTAACCATTTTGCTCCAATAATAATTGACACTGATCCTAAAATAAAAATTTATGAATTGAGTTGTGGAATGTTGCAAGTAGTTCTTTATGTTTAAGAACTAATTAATGCTACTACTATTTTAATTTACCCATTTTAGTTTAATTGCACTCTTTAAATGAGAATCAAAAAATATTAAAGAGAACTTTTGAATCGTATTCTCTTAAACTGAAAATGTGCATAACATATTAAAAATATTCCATTAAATATTACGATTATAAACTTGACATGTTATTCTTATAAGTCATTGTCATTAAAGGGCAATATGAAATTGTTGGGATTAAAAATGTTCTCAATGTAAAAAAATTGGGGCTTCTTGTATTTTTGGCCGAACGGCCAACCTTAATATGAGCTCTACTTTAAATATACAAAACTTATACATTGATATGTACAATATATATTATATTAAAAGCACTCATAAATGTTGTTTGAACCTTTTGGTTTTTATTAAAAGACGTTGCTTTAGATAAAATCGTCTTTTCACTATTTCTTTAAAATTATTATATTATTATTTTAATAATATGATATTGACTATAATAAGCATAATAAAATTAAGTGGAGAAGATTTTAAAGGATCAACTGCTTTAGCACTTAGGAACTTCACTCTTCACAGCAGAGCATCCAACTAATATATTATGCTTTGTTCCTCGCTTTCTTTACTGGTGTGTCTAGGTGAGCCTGCAATAGTGTGGACTTCGGGGAATTTAAGGGTGAATTTCTAAGTAAGCTAGGTCAATGTTAATTGAAGTAAAAGAATATTTATGTATTTTGTAATTGCCTAGCATCAGGGACGGACTCGCATGTTGGGTTTCGGGTTCTCGAGCATCCACTGACCTCGAAAAACTCTTTGTGTATCTATATAGAAAATATGAAAAAATGGTATAAGTATAAGGTTAAGCACCCACTAAATAAGGAGTTCCATGGGTGCAGTGATTCTCCATGCCTTCTTAAGGTTCAAGATGAATTGCTAGATTTAGTTCGAATTCCACCGACAATAAATTTTTTTCCTTTAAGCACCCACAATCCAAAGATCCTGAATCTGCCACTGCCTAACGTATATACATATATATATATGTATAGAGTCGGTTGGACTCTCCAAGGTCATACACATTTTATATAGACCGGAAGATATAATTTTAACCACCTCTTACTTAGTATTTATATAAAGGAAGGAATATATTCTCTCATTGACATGCAAGAAATATGGTTCTACATGTATTTTAATTTATTTTTAATGTAAATATAGTTCAATTTGCATTTATTGTCACCATTCTTTAAGTCTTTCTTTATTTCTCTTAAGTTAATACTCTCTCTGTCCATATTTACTTGACTCCTATACTATTTTGAGATATTCAACAATATTTGTCTACTTTATAAAATCAAGAGATAATTTTACACTTACTTTCTAATTTACTCTTATCATTAATTATAGTCATTTCCCCATTATATTTTTTAAGACATAGTATTTATTATATTCAAAGGGTACTTTGATAAGATTACTTCATCAGTTACTACTTTTTAATCCCTATAGCAAGTTAACGGGGACTAAGTAAAGTTAGACGGACAGAATAGCTTTAAAGATTGTATACCAATTATACACAATTAATAATGATAATGAATTCTCTCATTTTGTTATTGCGTAATTCTCCTATATATATCTTTCAGTGTGCTTAATTTCATTAAATATTTATTCTTAATGCTATCAATAGAATCAAAACATTTACAAATTAGATTTCTACAGTTTCGCTCAGCGTAAGACAAAACTTTCTATCTCAGAGAGCAATATACTTTAAAATTAAAGAGGTACACATCCCTAAATATATTTTTTATCTTAAAGATTTCACATTATACTTTTAAAAAATTTTATACTTAATATTATGACATACGTACAGCAATGTTTCCTTTTTAATATGACGTACATTACAACAAGGTTTTCTTTTTATATATATTTATTATTATTAGCACAATAAACACGTGTAAAACACGTATACTATATTAGTATATGTATAAGCATATATATTATACGCATATTTAAATAAATATAAAAAAACTATACATTTGCTAACTATTTTATAAATTAGATTACCCAAAGACATTAGATCATAATTATCGCTACAAATAAAGTGATGGTTTGTTTAAATTGATGAATAAGAAAGATTAACAGATTTCTGCTGCAGAACTGCTGCAACAATCAAATGTTCATCTTCCTTTCCTATTTTAGACAGAATTATTGGAAATACTAATAAAATAAACATAAATATCACAAAAAGTGGAGGTAATAATTACGTACTCTTAAAGGTTATAATCATATAAATATTACATTATACTTAAAATTGAAATTTCAAAAATTTTAATATTTGTATTTAATATTATGTCAAGCTAAATAAGATCACATAAATTAAAATGATAAAAATAATGTGGTCTAATGTATTCAAAAAAAGGTAAACCATAAATAGTAAAAGATGTAAAGGAAAAATATAAGGCCCGTAAATTAGGAAGTTGGAAAGTGCAAAAGAAGTGAAATTGGAAATGTGCATGTCAAAGTATGAGTCTCATTTACGACTCGTGGTTCAAACGACGGGTCATAAACAAGGTTCGTCGATGGGATCAGACAAGATGAAAATTTGATTATTAAGTGTGGGGTAAGTCTCAGGGATGTTTACGGTTCGTAAATGGAACTACGGACCGTAAAAAGGATTCGTGGTTTGGGGTCTTGGATTGATGAGAAATTGAGTTTCTGAGACTCGAATTACAAATAACAGAATGAGTTGTAGTCCATTTTATGAGTCGTAAATGAACTCGTGGATTGGAGTCCTGAGTTTGAAAATTTTTTTTAGTATGGAAAGAAACCACAAAAGGGTTCTATGACCTGTAGATCATTCTAAGAGTTGTAGAATGATGTCGTAGTTGCGATTCAAAGACAATTTCAAAGGATGAAAAATTCAACAGGACAAAACCCCAATTGTATGACTCGTAGATCATTTTATGATCCGTAAATGGGGGTCATGGTTTGGTCCGATAGTTTTAATGAAGGGTATTTTTGACCTTTTTCCATATTCTAAGCCCAAAATTATGCCATTTTTGGACCTAAAATCTACCAATATCAGCCTCAACCCTCTCAAATACTCTCATTCTCTTCTACTCATAGGAGTAGCTCATTAACTTAGGAATCTACTCAGTTGAAAACTGTCAGTTCACATTGAGAATCCATCTTTGATGAGAATTGTATTTTTCACTATTGTAAACATCTTAAAAGGGCATCTTAAAGACTTTATAACTTTCATAAACATCAATTGAAAAACCCTTATCATTCGTATTATACTTTATCATAAAACTTCGACTAAAAACTTAGTGGGTTGATGCAAGTAGACTTAATAACATACAATTCAGGAGGATTATGCAATAATACGATATTATTCATCAACTGATCAAAATCATTCTTAAATAACCCATTTCATCATTCAAAATCCTAGTTAAGGATATTATGAACTTCATCTCAATCGATCATCAACTCTCATAATGGCATCATATTATTATAATTTAAAGGAAACTCATGAAAACCTGAAATTTCATAACTTAAGGAAAAGGTAACAACAACAACAACAACATGCCTAGTGCAATTCCACAAGTGGGGTTTGGGGAGAGAACAATGTACGCAGACCTTACCATTACCTCATAGAGGTAAAGAGGTTGTTTCCTGTGAAACTCTCCTCTCAAAAACCCATAAGCAGAATAAATTAGATATGTAAAAAAATGAAAGGAAAATAAAAGGAAATAGAAAGAACGACTAATAACAAAAAGTATATGATAGTATGCAAATACAATAAAATTAACATATATAAGACGAAACTTAAGGAAAAAGTAAAATAGAATATTATTGGACCTTATGGACGAAAGAAATCCACAAATCAAACCCACATACCTAATTAAAATTCCTAAAGAAACTTGAAGTTTGAAGGAGGACTTGATGAAACCCTAGCTTCCTTGCCTTGCTTGAGAGAATTATTGCCTTAGGAATTTTAGAGGAATTTTAGGTGAATTAAGGCTAATATATGAGGAAAAGAACTCAAAATAACATAGTATTAGGCTTAGAATATCGAAAAAGGTCGAAAATACCCTTTATTAAAAACTGTCGGACCCAAACTACGACCATCATTTACGGGTCGTAGATCGGACCACAAGTCATAAACATGGGATTTTGTCCTGGTTACATTTTTGAACTTATGAAATAATCTCTGAAACCCAAACTACAAGTCCTTTTTATGACCCATAGAACGGTTTATAGGTCCTAGACCCTTTCGTGGTTCCTGCCCACATACACTTAGAAAAAAATTTAATCTCAGGACCCCAATTGACGAGTCCATTTATGACTCATAAAAGCAACTACAACTCGTCTTGTTTGTTTGTAGATCATGATTCAGAAATTCATATTTTATCAACCCTTACCCCAAACTATGAATACTCATTTACGATTCTTAGCTCCTTTTACGGACTTTAAATATCCCCCGTACACCATTTTCACAACTTTTGACTGATCCCATCTACGAGACACATTTTACGACCTGTGGTTTGAACCATGAACCGTAATTTGGGCTCGTACTTGTCTATAATATTTCAGTTTCAACCTTTCTCTGCAATTTTTAACTTTCTAACTTACGAGGCCTTGCAGTCGCTTAGAATGTTGTTCATACCTAAACAAATCTGAGTGCTTCCAAGCTTCTATTACTAAGAGTTGTTTTTATCTAGAGTTCTTTCGCATAGAACAAGAACATTCTCACTAATAAACTTCTGCAAACTTAAGGTAGTCAAACAGAAGAATATCTTTGGCTACCATCTCTTGAAATCAACACCAATAAACTTTACAGATTTTTCAGTTAGTGAAACTGGTGGCAGCACTTGGACGATTTTAAGTTGCAGTTGATATTGCTGCAGCATTCATCGTTCCAATTGTGACTTCATGTAGATTAGACATTTTTCTGTCACAAATAGACAAGAATAGTTAGTATGTAAAATACTACCTATGAATGTTTATACTTCTTGTTTCTAGTTAATGGTAACTAAACATAAATATTATAACTAAGAATATAGAAATAAAAAAATAAATTCCTTAAGCTTATTGTCTAATATATTGGAAAAAAGTAAACCGAAAACAGTGAAAGATGTAAAGAAAAAAATTATCCGAATCAACAGAATTTATTGTCTGTCTTTAAGTAATTTAAACCCCTCACTGTATCCAAGGTTGTAGATTATTTCCTCGCAGGATAAAATAGATAGACATTAAAGAAGTAGCAGTACCTTAAACTTACGTAACGTTAGCAAACTCAAATAATAGCAACGAAATTACACGAAGACTCAATTTGATTTGTAGGAAAATAGATGCAGGAGAAGCAGACAATTTTTTTATACCCTAAAAATGCAGAAATTATATTCAATGAATAGGGATGAAAGATTGTAATCATACCTATTCAGACCAGACTCATCTGTTTAGAATAAGCATAGTGTCTTTTGGGAAGGCTATGACTGTTCGAAAGGAGCAGGTCCTTTCCGCGAATTTTTAAAATAAATTTCATGAATTTTTTAATTAGTTCTACAAATATTAATTAATTAATAATCCATGAACCAACATAATTAATAAATAAATATAATTTCATGAATTAATTAATTAGAAATACCAAGAAAAAGAAAACTTAATGAGAATAATAAATAAATTTTATCTAATAAATTTATTAATCAAATTATTTATCGAAGGTGAAGACGAAAACAAGTCGATCAATGATGATAACGGCACGAGGAGTCCCCTATGCTATGATGTCATGTCACAAATATACTAGCAAATTGCATGCCATCCAACTAATAAAAATGCGACCGATCTTATCCCCTTTTGATATAACAATTTGTAAATGAAAGCTGCTTCATATCATATGTGTGTACGAAGTATTTAGTGGGTTTGAGTGACGTGTGAATTGAGAAATGAGAAATATAGGGGAATTAAGTAAAGGAAAAATGAAAAATTATTTATATTTTATTGGTAGAATAGAGGAAAAAATTTATAAATAATTTTTCATTTTTTCTTTACTTAATTTTTTTATATTTCTCATTTCTCAATTCACACGTCACTCAAACCCACTAAATACTTCGCCCCACATATGATATGAAGTAGCTTTCATTTACAAATTGTTATATCAAAAGGGGATAAGATCGGTCGCATTTTTATTAGTTGGATGGCATGCAATTTGCTAGTATATTTGTGACAGGACATCATAACATAATATTAGTTGCAGATATTTTGCTACACAATGTAAGTGCATCTTCCATTATCACTAAGTAATAGTATTGGAAAAATGAAATATTGATAGTAAATAAATATATTGTTATTTAATCTGAAAATTTTTTATAATTCAGTTAGTTGAGGTCAATGATCCATTGAATCATATACATATACTAGTGGCCAAGATCGTGCCTCTAATATATATACAAAAAAAAAAAGTTAATTGTGTGATCTAGATAAAATTTGGAGAGTCAATAATTTTAATATATTTTTTAATTTTTTGTAATTATTTAAATTTATAATATATTTAAATAGTTTTAAAATAATACACATTACTCCTAAAATGGTAGTTGCTTTTAAAGAAAACAATTTATTATGTGTAATATTGTAATTTTATAGTTGAAGAAATAATTAAATAATAATTAATAGAAATGACATAATAAAATTAAGTAAACACTTTAATAGTCAACAGGAAAATGATTTATTAAGGGTAATATTGTAATTCATAGTTGAAGTAGATAAAAGAATAATTAAATAATAATTAATAAAAATGACATAGTAAAATTAAGTAGGCACTTTTATAGCCACTGTAAAATTAAGCAGACACGTTATTGTAATTTCATAGTTGAAGAAATAATTAAATAATAATTAATAAAAATGACCTAGTAAAATTAAGTAGACACTTTAATAGCCACCATAAAATTTGGCAGGCATGTTATAGTCAACCACTTGCTTCAAGCAGCTGAAGCATACACGATAATCCTAAGCTGTTCAACTTAGCTTCTTATTAAATAAGAGAAAATATAAACATATAGATAGACTCTTGTGAGATTTTTTCACTGGATATGTTGTTCTTGTAAACATATAGATAGACAGTAACGTATTTAATTTTAATATTATCAAAATAATTTTCCTCGGTTATAACATATTTATTAATGAAAGTTTGGAGTATATTTAAAGTTACTTAAATTATATTATTTTTTAGTAACTTATCTTATAAATAATTTTTAGGCATAATATGTAAATATACATTCAAATTTCATCTTAGTTGGTAAATAAACACTACAATGTGAGAGTACATATATAGACACTTTAATTTGATCTCAATTAGCAATTAAATACTTCAATTTGTCCTATTATATCTCGTCGAAATCCTATGTTGATGTAGAACATAAATTTTAGAAATGTCTAGATTATCATTTTGTAAGTTAAAGAGTTCAACTAATACAATAGAGATAAGTTGAAGTGTCTAAATATATATGATCAAATATAAAATATTTGGTTTCAGTCCAGGCTAAATTAAAGTGTTTGTTCATATATTATATCTAAATTTTATACCACATAAATGGAAGGAAAGCATAAGGTTCTTCTTTTCTCTCTCTCTCTTTTTTTTTTAATTTCTTTTTTCTATTTTAGTTACTCATTGTGAATGATAAGTAATTTTCTTAAGGTGGGAATAAACTCAAATCAATGAGTCAAAATCAGTCATAATCAGCATGTAATTAATTCAATATTATTAACTTTTTTTGGGAATACTATGATACTCTTATTATTCAAACACTACTTTATAACAATTACACTTGCACCATCCCATACAATTCATCTTATTATTTTTTAAATATTTCTTTATAAAGAGGAATAGTCCCATCACATCAAATTTATATATGTTGATAATTTATTGAAAGAAGAGAGTATAAGTTAGTGTGTGTATTTTTTAGCCATTTGCTTGCACGCCAGATGTAAGGCCAAAGAAAATGGTGCCTTTTCAACTATTATTTAATGTGAAAGCAATATGTTTTTTAATTCAGTATTTAGTATTTCTATTAGAACTTGATTATTTTAATATACAACTCCGTTAGGAGAAAAACACTACTTACCAAGAATAAACTAAATGTAATTTAAATATATGTATTTCTTTTTATTGCATATATTAGTATGAATAGGACTCCTCTCTCTTTCTTATAGTTAAAACAAGTAATATTTTCAAATATTTTCTCCCAAATATTTTGACAATCCCAAAATTTCAGCTAAACTAAATTAAATAAAATTAATAAACAACATTTTCTCACTAATAATCCTTCATGTTTGTAATATTAGTACACGTTTAGTCCTCCCATAAATTTTTGCTTATTTTTTAACATTGATTTTGTCTATAATTTCATGTATGAAATGTTTGGTCGACTTTATACATTTAATAGAAATAATTATTACATATGAAAGGTGCAAAGAATACCTTGTTTGCTTAATAGAGATGTTATTGCAGTTAAACTAAGAACGCCTCGACATATGACATTGTAACAAAAAAATTGTACTATTGTGTGTGAAATCGACATGATGAACCTCTCAATTTTAGCTGCAATAGTATTTCTAGCTATTAAATAGAACAAGGTGTTTTTCTTTCCTCTTTGAACATACCATACATAGGACAAAATGAATGTAAAAAATAAGGAAAAGTTTAAAGAAGGCTAAATGTTTACCAATATTACAAACATGAGGGACTGCTAATACTCCATGTAAAAAATCAACTCAAGATGACTCTGAATTTTAACCCAAAGATAAGAGACTATTTTGTCCTTTGTCATACCTTTTTGTCATTTAAAAGATATACTCTCTCCCTCCCAAGTGTCAAAAATCCCCCTTAATTTCTTAAACGTCGTATCTAAGTCAATCCAAGATAGCTTAAATTGAAATGGAGTAGCAAGTTACAAAGATCAACACAAAATTTGATGAAGACAAGAACATAACTTTTATTTCTTTTACTTCAACTACACATTACAGACTTTTTCATCAGCATTAAACGAAAATACTAGGTTATCCTAGTTTCTTAAAGACATTTTTTCATTTCAAGATGAAGTTAATAAACTTAAAACACCAATAGTCAAGGTATATTGAGATGGTGCATCATGGGAAAGGGGGTAACATATGATTGTCAACCCTACTCGAACCACACTGGAACGTAATATTGCAAGCTGGATCAACCATGATAGTGTACTGGTGGACAGGCCTAGACAGGAACAGAGGCAAACGAACCAGCAGATCACAAACACATTCGCTGTCAACTTGTTTCATCCACCTGCAGCAGTTCTCTTCTGCAGAAGTTTCTTTATACTCGTGGTGTCGATCATGCCTGTGTCTGTGTCTTCTGTCTGGAGGGCTGGGAGGAGATGGGACCTCTAGCAGAGAAGGGGATGATGGTGGAGATGGTGGAGATGGTGGAGATACCGGAACAAATGGAAGCAACGAACATGCATGATTCACTAGTGCAAATTGAGAGGGACAAAGAGGACTAGGTTGGTTAGTCACCCATTGGCTTCTTGATCCACTTGGGTGCATCATTAGGAAGAATGCCACAATCAATACTATCTTCGGGATGTTATGTATGTCCATCTCACTGATTAACAGAACGTTCTTCTACTGACACTAGAAAAAAGACAGTTTTCAAGGCCTTTGTTAAGTTCCTCACAAACAGCTAGCAAGTACTTACCTCCTGCCAACACTTACTTTCAGTTTCACTTATATAGACTAAACCTGCATACACAAGTTTTTCATGTTATTCAAGTTAGGTATTGATTTTCAGGTTTCATCAGCCAAAAAAAATTGAGAAACAGATATGGTACATACTTACCTGCAGTAGAGCATATTAGGTCCATGGTTGAGGAAGCCTCATTCTTTTTGTGTGAATTGTGTTATTTTCTCAAGTAATATTTACTTGAGAAACACAAAAGTTGATCCAACTGAAAGCTTCCTAACTGGTAAAAACATAAACAAATAAACAGAAATGTTAAAACTCCATCTTTTTGTTATATATATTTCCAGTACCCGTTATTTAGGACCTCTTGAGGAAGGGGACAGAATCATGCCAGTATGAGAAATGCCACAGAGAGATTTCACCACGACCGATGTTCAGATCTTGTTCCAAAATCAAACATCTTTACAAACAAGTAAAGGCATATAATATAAATAATTAGACAAAAAGCATAACCTGTTGAAAAACATAAAGACAAAGCAACCTATAAGATATAGAAGAGTACTCAAATAAAATAAGAATTTCTATTGCATTAGGAATTCAAGTGGGAAGGATGATAGCAAGAATTAAACTCCCACTTTATTGTGTGCGAAAACTCCCATTAATATCACTAGTAGACTTGAGCTTTTGTGATAAAAGAAAGGGTTGAATAAACAGCAGGACTCTGTTTCCTGTTCAGGCGCAAATTGTGGCATGAGTACATAGGTCAGCATTACTGAGGTACAACTGTGTGCAAACCATCACTTTACCCCTTAATAAAGTTTCACTAGTTGTTGCAAAAATTCTTATTAACATAATCTTGGAAAAGGAAAAAGAAAACTGATATATAGCAGATCAAGGAGCTTGCTATATAAACATAATATACTACCAATGCCAAGAGACAAATGCAGGTTCACTAAGTACAGCCCTCAAGGATATCTTTATGAAATCAAACTACAAATTCGAGCTCCTCGGGAACTTTGAGATCACAAAAGATTAGTACTTTCAAGAAACATAAAAGCAAAAACATGAGAGAGTTTTGGCAGCTGTGATTATCCCAGGAAATCCAAATAGTGCATATTGCCAAAAAATTGTGCTGAATTTGGTATGATTAATGATTTTGTCGCCTCATATTATATCTCCAGTTCACAATCCTGGCATCACCATCTCTCATTATGCACTTGGTCTATACAAGGGTTGCCTCGTCTACAAAACCATGTTATATTTGTAGGTTGGCTACAGAATACCATAATCCATATTGTACCGCTTGAATTTATTGTCCATTCTTCTCAATGCTCAATTCTACCTTCCAATGCAGCCACAACATTGAATAAAGATGCTTGCAAGAGGAAAATGCATTCAATCAGTTTTTTTTTTTGTGGACTAATATTGAAACTTATAACTTGTTGCATTAAGACCAAATCAAATCCCTGGCTACACACTGGATCTTCCTTCCTTCATGCTGGAATTTGTCCTGTTGGTGCCCCCAATCGGCATCGGAGCATTCTATTTTGATGTGTAGACATCGAATCCCAGTTCAGAAGCTATGTTAGGTTTCATAGGTTCTCTCCAACTGTTTGCACAAGTTGCAACCATTCACTGAACCATGCATGATGAACCGGATGAAAGTAACAATTGCTAGAGGGTTTCAAAGACAAATATCCAGCTCCATCTGCCATATTTTGGTAGATAGATTTATCATTTATTGAATATGGGCAGACTAGGAGGCAGGAAGAGAACTTGCTAAAATCAGAAAGTCCAGAAATGAATTATCCGTTTAGTAGTAAATGGAGGATAACTTCTCAATAAGAACAAGAAAAAAGAACACAAACAGAAGATAAGGTAGTATTGTCCTTCATCATAGGGCATAAGGAGAGAGATGGTTAAGTTCTCATAATTTCATCCCAAACATATTATCCATAGCAACTCTTGCAGCCCTTAAGATAATAGATGGGAACAAACGAGCTGAAAAATGAGAGATGTGAAGGTACGGGAGAGTGGGGGGAAGAGAGAGATGCATGTCAAAGAAGGTTTATAAAATGTAAGACTCTAGTCACTGTTGGTCAAAAACCATGTTGAAGTAAAAAAGGGGATTCTCGGGTCAAGCGGAGATTCCCACATGAAGCAACTAATTTTAAAACCAAGACTGTCCATACAAATTTGTGAAGCCAATCAGCAAATTGTCCGGAAAATTTGTGTTGCAATCCAGGGTCTACTAGATCATAAGCATTCTGCTAATTTCAACTGAAAATGAGCAGTGGCACATTTCCCCACAACTCTGCTTTGTGATTCAGTAGTAATGACTATAACAAGAATTTGCAAAGGAGTGTGGTAAACCCAGATCCAAAGACAAGTATAATTTTCCGGAGAAAAGAATAACTTGATATGAACAACTGAATCATATGTAAGACATCTTTTGACTTCTTTTATCAAAAGAAATGTCCTCTATGAAATATAGCATCTTCGAAATGAAATTCCCCAGACAGATACCCAGGAAATTACATTGGACTTTGATTTGGGAAAGCATATACTAAGACTCCTTGTTCAAACATCACTAGCAATTGTATTTACACCCAGCTTGACTTTAAAGATGACGCTAGCATTCAAAGCACTGCATCTTCTCCTCTTCAATGTTTTTGATAGTCTATTTCATTATTGCTAACTGCCATCATTTTCAAGTCCTCCTGAACCATCTCTCTCTGCATCCTCAAACACTCAGCTTTCTGCCTGTGGCCCTTAGCAAGTAACTCAAGAAATTTGTCTTTAATCTCAAGAAGTGGGTCTTGATCTATCAGCTCACCATCCTTGTATGCTTCCCTAAGCATTGCGGTTTTAATCCCACACTTCAACGAAGTATAGAATATCCCTGAATGCCTAGTAAATACATTCGAGAATGCATTTGAAAATCTATACTCATCACTAAACTTGCCTAAAATGGGGATGGGAACACGCTTATAAAGAGAAAGCGATAGCAACTCATGGAAAACCCCCACATTCCTCTTCTCCATCTCTCGTGAAGATTGATCCAAATGTGATACATCATCGTATGGTGATATATAAGGAAGCTCCATCCAATCTCGAATCCACTGTCTCACTTCCTTCCTAATGAAAAAACCTGGTGGAAGTTTCCAATTAAATGCTGGCCTAGTTCTGATTCCTGTTAACCTTGCTTCTTCCTCAGCTCTTAGCTCAATCACAGACTTCGCAAACTCTGGGTTCCATGTAACCAATTGCAAAAATGATTTCCCCTCCCCAGGCTCACCAATTAAGTTAAAGTACTCTGGATATTTTGGCACCAAATTCACCAAAAGATCATTCGGGAATCCGAATTCCCTCTTAACCTGTATCAATTTATCTGCACTTACAACCTTATCCTTAGACATCATCAAAAGTTTGCATAATTTAGAAACCAATAAGGGTTCGTTCTTAACAAAGATCCTACTCTCCTCTTCCAAGAATTGTCTTAGTGTTTCACTGGGTCGAACAAATGTGACCGGTTCTGATTTGGGTCTGACCCGATCCAGATAAGTATCGAATAACCCGGGATTCCAATCAAGAAAAGTCTTGATTTTTACGTGCAACCCCAATCTTTCACGGCGTTTTTCCAAATAGTGAAGAGGGATTACCTGACCCGGCTCATTTAGCACTTCTTTGACAACTCTGGCACACTGCTTCCATTTTTTGTCGTTTTCGATAGCTTGGTCTAGCTTTGGGTCTTTGCGCCATGCCACTTTCAGGCTTGAGATTGATGCTTTGAATTGCATGAAAGCACCAAACTCATCGTTTGTGCTTCTAAGTGAACGTACAAGCCGATGCATACCTAGGTTTAGGATTTTAGTAACACGAAGAACAGAAATGGGAACAATTTCGGATTCAGGGTTTAGGGTTTTTGACTGATTCGGGCGACCCGAAGAAGGTCCTACTGGACGGGTTTGATTCGGAAGAAATTAGTAAAAGACTTGCACATGCGATCTCTTAAATTTCTTAAAAAAAATTATTTCGACACCTAAATTAAGAATAAATTCATTGAATATTTCATTTAGTGATTATAAATAAATGAATTATATTGAATAAAATGATTTAATTCACTCTATATCGTGATTAAAGAATTAACAAAAATAATTTATTGAATATTTAATTTAATTAATAACTATAAATAAATGAATTAGAGTGGATAAAATAATTCTAATTCACTTTACACCGTAATAAAAAAATTAGCAAAAAAAATAGGAAAAGAATCTAGTCCGGAGGATTCACTACTACATTTCAAAAACTTAGTTGCGCCCTGCATTAAACTTGCGACTTGGATCAAATGAAGTGCATCAAGGATGAGGAGGGTGAGGTGTTGGTGGATGACACTTCCATTAAACTAAGGTGGCAAGCTTACTTTCATAAACTCTTAAATGAAAAAAGAGATAGAGATTTTGAGCTGGGTGAGTTGGCACACTCCGAAAATCATCGTGATTTTGGTTATTGTAGGTGGTTCAGAGTTGAGGAGGTCAAAAGGGCTATTAGTAGGATGATGAGAGGGAGGGCAATCAAACCCGATGAGATTTCGGTAGATTTTTGGGAGAACATGGCCAAGGCTGAAATAGAGTGGTTGACTAGACTGTTCAATGTCATTATGAAGACTGCCAAGATGTCTGATGAATGGAGAAGGAGTATAATGGTTCTATTGTACAAGAATAAGGGGGATATTCAAAACTGTAACAATTACATGGGTATCAAGTTGTTAAGTCACATTATGAAGGTCTGGGAGAGAGTGGTGGAGATGAGGATAAAAAGAGTAGTGTCTATTCAAAGAATCAGTTTGAATTCATGTCGGGGTGGTCAACTACTGAAGCAATTCATCTTGTTAGAAGATTAATTGGAGAAATATAGGGAAAGAAAGAAGGATCTTCATATGGTGTTCATTGATCTCGAAAAGGCCTACGAGAAAATCCCAAGGGATGTCCTATGGAGGTGTCTAGAGGTGAAAGGTGTCCTAATGGAATATATAAAAGTGATAAAAGGATATGTACGACGGAGACAAAAATCGAGTAAGAAAGTTGGGAGGAGACTCAGAATATTTTCCTGTTGAGATGATACTCCATCAATGATCTGTTGATGGATGAGCTGACGCGATATATCTAGAAATAGGTTTCATGGTGTATACTATTTGCAGATGACATAGTACTGATTGATGAGACTCAAATTAAAGTTAATGATTGGTTGGAGGTTTGGAGACACGCCTTGGAATCTAA
The DNA here is from genome assembly GCA_011800125.2 of Solanum clarkiae. NCBI lineage: Eukaryota > Viridiplantae > Streptophyta > Magnoliopsida > Solanales > Solanaceae > Solanum > Solanum clarkiae. Next base: position 18,666,179 of record JAABOM020000110.1, on the reverse strand, counting down.
AGGAGTCAAACTGAGTAGGACCAAAACATAATACTTGAAGTGCAAATTTCATGTTGCGAGGAATGAAGCAAACATTGATGTGAGGCTTGCCACTCAACCTATCCCCGAGAGGGAAAACTTTAAGTATCTGGGGTCCATCATCCAAAGTAGTAGCGATATCGACGATGATATCACACATCGTATTAGGGCAGCATGGACTAAATGAAGGCTTGCCTCTTGAGTATTGTATGATAAGAAGATACCACCTAAACTCAAAGGTAAGTTTTACAGAATGGTGGTTAGACCATCTTTGTTGTATGGGATGGAGTGTTGGCCAATAAAAAATGCACACATTCAGAAGATGCATGTAGCAGAGATGAGGAAGTTAAGATGGATGTGTGTTCATACCAGGAGTGATAAGATTATGAATAAGACCATTTGGGAGAAGCTAGAGGTGGCCCCTATGGTTGATAAGATGAGGGAAGCAAGACTGTGATGGTTTGAACATGTGCAGAGAAGGAGTACCGATACTCCTATTAGGAGGCACGCCAGGTTGATTTTGGGAGTTACACGGAGGGGTAGAGGTAGACCTAAGAAGTATTACGGGAGATGATCAGACAAGATATGGTAAAACTTGATCTCACCAAAGACATGACCTTAGATAGAAAGGAGTGAAGGTCGCGAATTAGAGTAGCAGACTAATTGGTTGGTAGGTTAGGTAGTTGTCTGGCCTTGGGGTATAGTAGGGTACCAGGAATAATCGTGTTTTATATCATGTGTTGTCATTATCTGTCGTATATGTGTTAACTCTATCGCATTTACTTATTGTTATGTGCTTTTCGTTATTAGTTGCTCTTTCTGTTCCCTTTCTTTTTCTTTGACATGTCTAGTTTATTCTGCGTATGGGTTTTTGAGACGAGAGTTCCTAGAAAATAGCCTTTCTACTTTCTAGGAGATAGTAGTAAGGTCTAATATATTCTACCCAGACCGCAACTTGTGGAATTCTACTAGGTATGTTGTTGTTGTTTGTAGTTGCGTCCTGCCGCATTAATAAGTAATTATATATTTTCAGATAGAATTGTCAAAGATATAACTGTCACGCCCCACTCTAAGGTTCATGACCAGGGTCCGATAGGAACACCTAGACACATGCTAACTTTAAATTCCCAATGGAATCGACCCGAAAATCTATCGAAATTTTGGCAGAGTTTCCTTTGTTTTATTAACTAACTGCACCTGCAAAAAGAACCCAACAACAACCCAGACAACAATGCAAATATATTTTCACTTGTACATATACATAAATGCGGGCCGACAAGGTCTC
>JAABOM020000110.1:18627352-18649704 GCA_011800125.2 Solanum clarkiae | reverse complement strand
CTCTAATTAATTAGTCATTTAATTAGGTCCCAAACTTTTATAATTTAATCCAATTAAGGACTTCCGAAATCAATTTTCCAATTGCACCTCTCCAATACACCCCACTCAGTTACTTATGCACCATAATTAACTTAAGTGCAATTCACAAAATTTACGAAATTTTCCAACGCGATAATTTACCATAATTAACTATTTACGGGGTCTAACATTTGTAGTCCTTGAATGAGTGTTAGTAGTTCAACTTTTATGTGGTTACCTAGGTGTTGATTAGTATAGTAACTTGTTATCCAGTTCCCTTGAATGTCTCTGATTACTCCTCCCGTCCCTCATTTATTTATATTTGTTGTGTAAGCTCTATCATTATTTAGCTTAAAATCTTTCAAATTAGTCTATATTTTACCTTTCGATATGGGGGGCTTGGGGTTTTGTTTAGTGTCAGAAATTCTGTTGCATGGAAGAGGATGTTTCCTAAGCTGAGGCTTTGTTCTTATTCTGGAAAGTATTTTCGTTTTGATTTAACCAAATGCACGAAAATATGAATGGAAATGTTCATTCCATTTTACAACTTTAGTTGCAGAAATATTTAGGGATAGGATATGTTGTAGCTATTTTTTATTTGGGCTCTGACCGATTATATCTATAAGGTGTGAGCTGCCCAGTTTCTTCTAAAGTATGCGTGCCGCTTGAGATTTAATATGTGTTGAATAGTTTCGAATTTGCTACAAATGTGACATATATCATCATTTAAGATGCCAAATTTTGTGGAGGTAGATTTTGGTTGGTAGCCTGGTATAATGACATAGCCAGATGAAATATTTTATTTTGTTAGGACATTTTAATGCCCATATCCCGTTAAAGCTTTCTTTTTGTGGAGGTTTGGTACTGGCGATGAGTTGGTAAACTGATGAGGTCGTGAGTAGGCCTCTTGGGCTTGGTCCCTAGGGATGGAATCCCTCTTAGATGGGGACATGTAGGTGGAAGTTATTTGGTTTTATATGGTGGGGGTAGCTCAAAGGGAATGTATTCAAGGTTTAACCCATTCTCAGAGATTATATTCTCTACTTTTGCTGTGAGGTCACGCTCCCTCAGGGGTCCTATCATAAGTTCGGGGAGTGTTAGTCTATTTGAGAGTCATGTGCTAGACCAGAATGAGGCAGTATTTCCATCGCCTATGATCCATAAGATGCCTTTTTTTACAGGTTTTCCTTCTATGAATTAGAGCTTTTCATATCTTACTATGGTGGCTTAAAGCTTTGGAGTGTTCGTCTAATTTTTCTGTCAGGAAATATTTTTGCAGCAGGAGGGAGGCCCATATTATAGTTGGGTCCTGGCTAGCTCTCCATGCTAGTTTGGCTAAAAGGGATGTGTTTTTAAGACTTGCTTTTTGAAGATCTAGTCCGTTATTTTTCCTTTTTTTTTTTTGCATAATTGTGTCCCATTTTATAAGGTGGAGCTTCTTTTTGTATTTGTGGTACCCCAAAAGAAGTTTTTTTTTTTTGTATTTTATTAATGGTATTTGTAATTGTTGTGGATAGTTTTATTGTTTGCATGATGTGAGTTGGGATATGATGGAGGCAAGACTTGCCAGAGTTGCCCTTCCTGCCATGTTTAGGAATTTGATTTTCCACCCGGATAATTTACTTGTCAGATTGTCCACAATGAACTGGTCGTGTTGTGTGTTTGATCTTTGTATGGAGATAGGATATTACCTAAATTGTTGCTATATTTTGTTTGCAGCTCATTAGATATTTTTAATTTGGTCTCTTTCGGGCAATTTTTGAAAAAAATAAGTTTGGATTTATTGGTATTTATAGTTTGTCCTGATTCTTCACAGAATTTATCGTGATAATTTTGATACATTTAGAGTTTGGATTTGTTGCTTGGCTCATTAAAATTAAGTCATCTGCAAAAAATAGATGGGACAACATAGGGCCCTTTTTAGAGATTCTAAAAGGCTTTCAGGTTCTTATGTTAACTTATTGTCTATTCTCCTAGATAGAACTTCCATACGTAATATAAATAGGTAAGGTGACAAGGGGTCTCCTTGTCTTATACCTCTAGATGGTTCAAAAAAGTCATTCTAGTGCCATTTATTAATATTGCAATGCGACTCGTTGTTACGTAAGACATAATCAAGTTGGTAATGCTCTGGGATAGGTTGAGTGCGCATAGTGTTTTGTGGATAAAGGACCATTCTAATTTGTCGAAGACCTTTTCCAGGTCTATTTTTAACATCATGTTTACCCGAGACTCCTTCATTTTTTGAAAATGAGAGAAAATTTCTTGTATAATAATTGTGTTATCGAAGTCTGCGAGCAATAATTTTAGTGATGGTTTTGCAGGTAGTGTTACAAAGGCTGATTAGGCAAAAGTCTTTAACATTACTAGCATTATTATTTTTTGGGATAAGACATAAATGGATTCTATTAATATCTTCTGGAATGTGTCCATTTGTGAATGCATTTTTGCATAATTGTATTGTTGAGTTCCCCACGATGTCCCAATATTTTTGGTAGAATAGAGGGTGTAGACCATCGGGTCCTGGAGCTTTCAAGGGTTGAAAAGATTTAATGGTGTCCAAGATTTCCTCTTCTGTAGGGATATCTCCTATTGAATGGTAAATAAAGTCTGTTAAGAATTCGTCTGGCCTTTCATCGGGAATCCTTACAGATGTCTTTCCGTTAGTGAAGAGGTTTTTGAAGTAAATAAAGGTAATGCTTTGTATTTCCTGGGGATCATATGTCCAATCCCCTTCCTCTTTTTGGAGGACTATAATTTATTTCGTCGTCTTCTGTTGAGGGTTGTTGTATAGAAGAACCTAGTATTTGTATCTCCATCATTGAGCCAGATTACTCTAGATCTTAATTTCGAAAAATCTTCTTCTACTTTTAGGAGGTAATTAAGTTCTTTTATAAGTTCTTCCTTTAAATTTGTTTGGAAGGTACTATGACCATAATGAGGAGATTTGTGAATACCTTCGAGTCTTTTAGCAATTATTTTCAATTTGTAGAAAATATTGCCAAAAGAATTGCGATTTCAAGTAGTTACATTTTTTTTTGAAAAGATGATATGACTATTAAAATATTATTTTTTCCATCCCAGGTGCTTTTAATGATTCCCCCTAGATCCGGATGTGTGGTCCACATAGTTTCAAATCTAAAATTTGTTTTAGGCTACTATTAATAGGGGGAATATTGATAGTAGTAGCGGACAGTGATCCGAACTAGTACGAGGTAAGTGTTGTACTACCACATTCGGGAATTCATGTAGCCAACTATCATTGGCTAGGTATTTGTCCAATCTCTCATAGATTAGAGCAAATTTGTTTTTAAAGCGTTTATTCAGCCATCAGAAGCAACTACCTTTAAAACCTAAATCAATCAGTTCACAAAAATTAATAATGTCCCAGAATTTTGATGCACATATTTTATTTAGTAGCTTGCTACCCTTTTTTTCATTTTTGCACAGGATTTCGTTAAAATCTCCTCCTAATAATCATTTCCCATTAAAATTATTTTTTATCATTTTTAAATTGTGCCATAGTATTCTACGTGAGTGTTGATGATTACCGACATATATAACACTGAGAAACTAGGAAATATTAGAGATGCATACCTTTATTATTGCATGAATTTCTTGTCCAATTGAAGAGATTTCGTCAAGTTCCAGAATCTCATTATCTTAAAGAAGTGCCAGGCGCCTGATCTCCCTATAGCTAGCACTTGAATCATGTTGTTGAAAGGAAAAAAGTCGAGTAAGTGTTGGTGGTCACTCATTTTGGTTTCTACAAGGTCTACTAGTGATGGCTTATGTCAATCTATTAAGGCCCTAAAACTTCATCTAAACACATCCCAGTTGCAACCTACAGTTCCAAATTATGATATTCATGGATCTGTTCAAAGTCGGGGTCAGAGTATTGCTCCTGTCCCTCCTCAAAGTTGGGTTCATTATCATAACAAAGTTCCTTACAATTCGTTGTTCGGTGCTCTTATATCCAGAGAGCTTTTTAACAGATATGGTGGACAAATGAGTATGAATTTTTTTTCGTATCTCTCTTTGAATATTACTATTTTTATTTTCTTTAGCATGAATATCTATGTTTGGGTTTCCCTCATTATCTCTAGTGTGCCTTCTATGTCAGCAAATTTATTTTTAATTCTAGAGATGTTACTAGGTGTAAAAGAGAGGGGGGGGGAAGAGGAATGAACATTACCTGGGGTGACTGAGCTGCTAGCCTGGTGACATCTCGGATTTTTTGAGGCGCGTTCTCTCTGGCTTTACTGTTCACAATCGTTTGGAAGATGGAGGGGGATCCAACACTATTCCATGGGGGTATATTCTCCTCTGGGATCTGGTGGGGATATAGGAAGGGCCAAGTGGGTGAGAGAGGATCCAAGTTCGAGGGGACACTAAGGGGGTTGAAGAGTGGGTTCTCCCAAGTTGGGTGGTGATAAAATAGGAGCTGAAGAAATGGAAAGTTCATGGGTGGCTGGAGGACAGTTGAGAGCCAAAGATGGTTGTTGTATGTTTGTACAACTAGTCTCATCCTCTTCGAGATAACTTGAGCAAGTAATGTTGAATTCTGGACAAGAATTACTACATTCTCCCTTCCACTACTGTATTAAAGAACAGTGCCTGACCCCAAAAGCTCATTTCTAGCCATGAGTGGGGAATGTGGTTCGGGTCTAGCGCTAGGGTTGCATAAAAGGTGTGATCCCCCATAGTCACTGGAGATGTTGAAATGAAATTTCTGGGGGTTGGGGAGTCATGTCGTGAGTGCAGGTGGTGGGGAGTTTCTGGACTGAAGAAGAGGGGGATCACCGGAGCGCAACTCGTTTTCGTTGAGAGAAAAGAGGTTATCATGGCATTGTGGGCTATGGAGGAACTATTTTCTATTAGAGGATGATTTTCTTTAGTACTAGGTATATTAGCAGTATTATTTATGGAAGTAAAGGAGTTAGTCATATTCAAAAGTACATTATGGGTTTTGTTATTTATGGAAAGAAGTGGAGGTGATAAGTCTCCTACCTTTGTGGACAGTGTGTCCGACATTTCCAATGATTTTGTGTTACAAGTCTTACAAGTTTCCAATGCATTATTAGAGGGATTTAGTGAGGAGATATTTTGATTTGTGGTGATTTGATAGAAAATATGTGGTAAAAGGTTGTGATTGGGAAGTGTGGGCCTAGGGGTTAATTTAGGGGTCATTGTAGGGTTGCTCGTAATAGTGACCTTATCTACCCCCTAATTGTTGACCCAATTTTTTTTTAGATAATTTATATAGTTAGATGAGATATTTGTAGTTTTTTCATTATTATTATTTTGCACAGTAGTCGCCTTTTTCACGGATATGGCGTCGACAGGACTGATGTCACCATGATAGTTGTGCAGTGACTGGCACATGGCCTTGTTGCGTGAATTATTATCATTTTGCAGTTCTTTTCCTATTCTATTGTGAGAACGTTTCATCCTCCATGTTTGTAGATTGTAATGTTTTGTATTGAAAGACTTTAGATTGGAGATACTTACATGTGTCCGCATGAAATAATTTGGCATGAATACCTTTATTTTTGTCATTGTTTGTGTTGTTGTTGTTGTTTATCGTGTGAGTTCCTCCTCTTTTCTATTGTTGAGTTGCTTTTTTTTTTTTTTTTTTTTGCAAAGGACATCACCTTTCATTTGTCCTCTTCTTTGGTTGGCACTGTATCGCTGGTTGTTTTCGGTATTCGATGGACTAGTGGTGTGTTTTGTAGTTTCCCCTCTTGTGTGTCTGTGCAGGTATCTTGCACATGTGACTCATGGGTCCTAAGACTCCACAGGTTAGGCACAATATGTCTTGGCCCTTATAAACAAGGAATTGTTTGTGTTGGCCTATGAGGATGTTTTTTCTGACTGGGTTCTGATGTCAATCTCCATACATATTCTAGCATAGCGGCCTCTAAGCATTTCAGATGTGTAGACATCAGTTTTGACAAGCTTGCCTAGCTTCTGTCCTATGCGTGCTAGTATTGAGTGGTCGTAGAACTCCGTTGGTAGTTTAGGGAGCCTAATCCAAATGACTGATTTAGTTTCCTTTGCTGTTGAAACCACGAAATTTGGGTGCCAATGCTTGACAAACAAGAAGAAGCCATTAATGAACCAAGGCCCATGTTCTAGTGCTTTGTTTAGATTTTTCTCTTTGAAGAACTTGACTAAGTAATAGTCATGACCTAGATCTATGAGAATGATTTCTTTTGTGGTTTTCCATATAATAGACAGTCTCCTTTTGAGATAAATATGGTCAATCTTTTTTCAGAAGACTTTAATGATTACGGAGAAGGCTCATGGTTTATAGATTCTCTTGTTATCTTCATTTATTAGGTGAATCTGCTCGCTGGCTTCTTCATTATTATCTTTGGGATAGTCGGGTGTACCCACCTTCATTTTTTTCTATTGTTGTCCATGATGGAGTTCTGAATATCCATATTGTTAGTGTAGGGAGTGATGAGAATGTCTTTGAATGATAATGGCAAGCCTGCATGTTCTTGATTTTTGATGGCAAAGGGATTTTCCAAGGTTGTGTTGATTTGCTTTTGTCAGGCGGGTCTGGTGGTTTGAAAGTCTCCTCGAGCTGCGTTAATTGGGTTGGGAGCGGAGGAGTCAAAGTCATTTACATACTATTTCTCCAATACTTTTTTTTTTCTATATCAAAAATTATTATTCCTTGAAATGATAAAGATTATTAAAAACAAGAGTTATAAAGATAATAATGTGGGAGTTAGCAACACACGATTATTGAATATTATTAGAATATAAGTTATGAAAATGAAGGTGTAGTTATGGAGTTGGTTTTAAACTAAAAATTAATTTTTTAAAATAATTTTAAGAAAATAAATCAATAGGGGTATTTTTGTAATTTAATTTTGACTCTCTTCCCACTTTTAATAAAGTAATATAATATATGATATGATGATATGATATGGTGATTAGATTTTTGCTTAAACCAGAGTCTAGACTCGTGACGTCGTGCATCTAATCCACATATTGCATGCCACAAAGTGTTATTTTTTTACTGTTTGGCATCAAAGTTTAAATGAAAATGTCAATCCTAACAAATCTCTTCCCACAATGTGATGTTCATGGTGTAACAAATAGAAAAGAAACAAAAGGCAATCCAATGGAGTGTAATGTAGGCAATCTTTGTAACACAAATATTGATGGGACGCACCCTAATACAAACGTCAATGCAAAATTTGAGTTAAAAAATATGGCATAGATGAGTCTTTTCTCAAAAAGTAATAACATAAACGAGCCAAACTTTTGACAGATGACATAGATAAGCCTTTTCTCAAAGTTTGATGACATATTTGAGCATTTTTTCATTTTTAAGATGAAGCGGCACATACTTTGCACGTACATTGAACTAGTCTATACTATATTAAAAGCATGAATATCTGCAGAAATGTTGTTTGAATTTTTTGCCTTTCATTAAAATATTTTTCGTTAGCCAAAATAGTCTTTTCATTACTTTTCTTAATTTATTATTTAATCTTTTCATTTATTTAGTTTCAAAATTCATTTTTGGATTAGAATTTCTTTATGTTTAGAATTCACTTTTGATTTAGGATTAGTCTATTTAAATAATTAACTAAAATTTTGACTATCAAATATTTTGTCAATAAATATTTAAAAAGAAAACAAATTTATGGTGGAAAAGAAATTTAAAAAGAAAAAATCCAGTAAAATTATGGTGGAAACATTAAACTACTCCTTTTATTTAAAATCTTTTGTTATATTAAATTTTAATCAATTAATTATTTAACTTCTAATTATTTAACTCTAAATTATTATTTTATGTATTAAAAACTATTAATATATCTATATTATAAGCAATTGAATTGATTTTCTTATCTTTGTCGTTTCACAATAGACTAAAAAACTATTGCATCAAACTAATAGTATTTATTTAATTTTATTAATATGAATATTATATTTATTTAATGGTAAATACTATTTATATATAATTTTTAAATTGATGCGATACATACATGCTAAGTGCATACACTAAATTAATTATTATATAAACTAAAACATATGTATAACTAATAAAAAAATTAACTAAGTATTGATTAATCTCAATAATCTCATAACATGCCACGTAACTCTTAAATTTTAAAACATTTCCATTCTACATTATTTTTAAACTTTAAATGTATCGTCCAACAGACGCTTCACCAAAATTTTACGCTACACATGTTCAATAAAATCTGATTACTTTCATAAGTAATCTTTGTCCAGCTCCAATTAAAAACAACGGTAAATACACAAATAATTTTTAACCCATTGTATACATATAAGTTCCCCCAAAATATATCGTCCATATTATCATTATATATTATACTAGTCTTGTTATACATATTTTGTATGTGATCAAAGTGTGTAATTCATCTGGTAACAAACATTTTATAAAAAATTAATTTTAATTATGAATTTATGAAAAGATAAATAATCCATTACAAAAGTAATTTTGATAAATTATTTATTTATAAAAGTTTTATATATCATGGTAAATTATAATTTTCCTTAGCTGTTGTAGAGTATTTTCTTGTTCAAATAAAGAAGTTGAAGTCCATTAACTTAGAAGATTTAGAAGTCTTTCCATGGCTAGAAATTTTTATTTTATCATTTGTTTTCATATAATTTAAAAATCAATATTACAAATATAATTAATAAGAATTTAAAGAAAAATGATAAAAAAATGATTTTGTCTAAAGATGAATCTTTTAATAAAAGGCAAAAAGTTCAAACAACATTTCTAAGGGCCTTCGCGCTTTTAATATAATACTCGTTGTAGTACGCGCTTTGCGCGTGATCAAAGTATGTATCTCATATGGTAATAAACATTACATAGAAAAATTAAATTGTGATAATGAACTTATGAAAAAATAAATAATTCATTACAAAAATAATTTTGATAAGTTATTTTTTTTATAAAGGTCCTATATGTCATGGTCAAATTAAATTTTCTTTAGCAGTTGTAGAGTATTTTCTAGATGCAAATAAGGAAGAAGTAGAAGTCTATTAAATAAGGAAGATTTAGGAGTCTTTCCACGGATAAAATTCCTTATTTTATCATTTATTTTCTTATATTTATTATTTAATTATATTTATAATATTGACTTTTACAATATATGGGAAGAAGTGAAAAATAAGAACTTCTACCCGTGGAAAGAAAAATAGTGAAAAATGATTTTATCTAAAGAACAGATTTTTAATGAAGGACAAAAAGTTCAAACAATATTTCTAAGGGCCTTCACACTTTTACTAGAGTATAGACATAGATATAGATAATTTATCAAAATTAGTGAATATTAATTTTTTATAAATTTATAATTAAATTTAATTTTTTTCGATGTAAAACCCGTATAACAAAACTAGTAGAAATAACAAAAAAAATATCGTAAAGCTTTACACTTTTTACTTATATACAAGTCTCCTCACATGATCTGTAAAAACAAAAATAAGGAACTTTATATTTGCAAGTCAAATAAGTTTGACCGACTTTTTACTCCTGCCATTAGTTTCTGATGTTTATATATATTTGTAAGACCAATATGAAATACTTTTATATATATTTGGGACTATTTGTGTCAAAAGGAATACATTAGGGATCAAACTAATTCACCTCTTATACATTAAGGACCATTTGATTATATAGTGGGGTCCCAGCATGCATCGTCATTAACCCGCCACATTAAATACCCGAAAGTGTAGAGCGGTAGTGTTGTATTTACAATATTATCCTGGGATAAATTCCTGAATGACAAACTGATCCTATATGAGGTTCCTTAGCGGCGTAGGTCTCCGATACCACGCTACTACAAATACGGTTCGCTGTTTCGCCTTCTGATCACTCTCTCCAAATTTTGCTTCCGCCGCGCCGCTCCTCCTCCGCCGCCCTGCATTCCAAAGCCTTATAAGGTCATTTGATCATTTCTTCTCTTCTTGATTTCTTAGGGCTTTTCCTTTGTGCTGCTCTACCTGTAATATGCAATCTGGGATTGTGATCTTTTCATTTATTTACTTTATCAATTTTTTCTTGCTACAGGAACCGGAATTTGTAAGTCAATTCCGTCTTCCGACTCTGTTTTGGATACAAAATTCTTGACGTTTCATATCTCTAACTTCCATTCATTGGAGAATTTTATAATATTAGAACGAAAAGAGACGACATAGACCAGACTGGATGGAGATAATCTTAATTGAGTTGATCTCAACATGTTGATTGTTTATTGCGTTTTAGTAGTATTAATTCAGTTATTTGTGTTATGGTCTCAGTTTTTGTCATTTACTGATGCTTTCATGGTCTCTGCTCACATTTCCTTATTTTTTGTTAAAGCAGAATTACATCTATAGCTGTTGGAGATGGGATTTAAGACAGTTTATAAGGCATTGCAGGAGATTTTTCCTGAGGTATATATGCATATTAGTTTATGATCCCGTAATATGCTCAAGTTTTCATTATGTAAAACCTCACTTCACATTTGAGTTCATTGAATGAACTCTGTTATTAATGTGGTGATGTCACAACTTGTTATAAATGTCCATTCCACTATGAAATTATGTTCCATAACCATACAGTTTAATCAATATCCCCTTGTCCTCTTTTAGCTCCAAGTCATATGATAATCATCTGATAATGTTCTACTTATAATATCGTTCTAGACAGCTTTCACAAGTTTCTAGAATTTAGATAGGTTGAACTTATAATTTTTTATATGATGTTTCTCTTACACATGAACTTTCCAACTATTGTTGTTGGTATTTTCTTCTACCACTACTTATATGATCCAAGAATCAAACTAGCATCTTCTACTTTGTCCCAATTGGTTAGTTTAAAGTGGGTCAGAGTGCGTATTTGATGTTTTACTCCTTGGGATGTTTGTAGTCTTTTCTTTTCAAATGATTTAGAATCAGTTTTGATGATAATAAATAAAATGATTTTTCCATCAGTATCTACCAAGAGTGTCGTTCTGAATTATCCGTTTTAAGTTATTTTGTGATTTGCCGCAAAACATGTACTGAGGAAAGATAAAGTTTGGACACTTGTATCCTCTTAATTGGTCAGGTTGATTCTCGAGTTCTTAGAGCTGTTGCTATTGAGCATTGTAAGGACGCTGACACAGCCGTCGAGGTGGTCCTTAGTGAAGTTATCCCCTACTTGACTAAGCTTCCCTCAACTTCTTCTGAGCATAGTGGGGTTACTGTCAAATCATCTGAAGGTAAGGCCTAATTTTGGTGAAACTGCCATCTTTCTCTGGTTATGTATATACATTTGCCCGAGTTCTTGAATTTGGAAGCCCCTGATATTCTTCGCTGCTGGCTTTATAAGACTGAAGTTTTTTTTCCCCATATGCTGCCTACTTTAGCTGCAGTAGATGCTGATGGAGCTCCACAAACTGATGCTTTACTTCTTGACAATACAAAAGACTCAGATGAACTGAAAAATGGCTTATCTTTCTTTGATGCTGGTTGTGGACATCATCAAACGATTGGAGATACTGATGGTGAATCCCTTCAGCATTATCATGATGCCGTTGGTGGAGATCATGTTCTGTTTGAAGTCGATGGAGTTGGGACATCAGTCTCCATGGAGAAGTGTGACCGAAGTACTGACAAAGTTACTGCCTATGGACCCTGCGAAGTCATGTATGTCATGTCAAATGCTGAAAATGAGGGTAGAGATGATGTTCATGAGAAGTGTGCACACTTGCTGAGTGAGAATGAAAAAGGTGGACACTTTGCAATTCCTGAAGCAACTGCTTTTAAAGTAAACAAAAATAATGGAGCTGAAGTTGCAAATAATCAGCTTAGTCTGCCTACAGAATGTGTTGTCCTGCATAATACCCATGAAGGGCCTGATAAATCACCTTGTGATGATTCTACTGAACTTGTTCACAAAAGGATGCATGAAGAAGTTTCTTCAATGAACAATCAGGACATGAAAGACCTTGAGAGTCAGGTTCAAACTTTATCTGGTTCTGAAAGTAGTATAGAGTTTGTCGCTGCACCAGATGTGCATAACTTTGAGCTAGAAAAAACAGAACAGAGTCTTCATCAAAAAGAAAAAACAGAACTCAGTGATTCAGTTGATGCTACATCTAGTAAAGAACTGACGGGTGTAATATTTGTAAATGAAGACGAGTCTATGCCAAATTCAGTGGTCACTGCATCAGGTCAAATTTGTAGTATTGACCTTCTTGAGGATATGATGACAGAAGCCAAAAGTAACAAGGTACACTTCATGTAATTTTCCAGATTAATTGTTATGTGGAAAACTAACAGAGACTGCTAAATATGTTAGTATTCCTCTGGATTAACTAGCCAGTGCTGATACTGGTCAACAGGCACTCTTAGGCATAATTCCGTTGCACATGTAGGATTTTCTTTTAGTGGCATCTTTTATGGATTATATGTATATTATTTGGGCTTCAATTGCAGTGAAAAGATCCATTTCTGCTTTTCTATGCCAAATGTTCATCAATTAGGTTTCACTACTGTTTATGCATTTTCTCCTCTCTCTGTTACAGCAAACTGTTGTCAGCTATCAGTTCACTGGAATAGGTAGCATTGGCTAGTGGTCCATAATGAATGCGTGATCAGTTTCATCATTATTTCTGATATTATGATCTCTTTGTGATGCAAATAGTCTGTACAAGCACATCACTACCCTTTATCATTTGTTGGTTAGTTGTGACCCTTCTTTAGCTTTTTAATACTTTGGCCTATGCATCAGCTTAGACTTACATATTTCTGCACGGGACAGGTCAGGGTTGCATAGATGTCCTCCATGTTTAAAGTCTTCCGCATATTTAGTTTATTCTGGCCCTGGCACATGCCAAACTTATCTTTAATTCATTTAAGATGGATACTGAGAATAGGGAAGGGCCTATTTTCCTGAAACTTAATTTGAAGTCTAATAAGGGAGGTTAGCAATTTTCTTAGTGAACTCCTGTAACTCTAATTAAATCTTCATGCAGAAAACACTGTTTTTGGCTGTGGAGTCTATTATCTGCTTGATGAGAGAAGTGGAACTCCAAGAGGAAGCTGCAGAGAAGGCAAAGCTTGAGGCTGCTAAGGGGGGAGTGGATTTGCTTAAGAGGGTAGAGGATCTGAAAGAAATGTTACAACATGCTAAGGAGGCAAATAACATGGTTGCCTTTCTCTTCAACTATGTGTTTTCCTTCGCTATGATAATTTAGTTCTTTCATCACTTGTGACCTTACAACTATGCTACACAATCATTTTGCAGCATGCTGGTGAAGTTTATGGTGAGAAGGCCATCTTAGCTACTGAAGTTAAAGAGCTTCAATCTCGCCTGCTCGGCTTGGCAGACGAAAGGGACAAATCTCTTGCAATTCTTGATGAAGTGAGGGGATATTATAATTTACTTCTGTGTGCGTGTTTCAGAGTTTAATATTCTTTCTGTTTATATTCTTTTCTTAACACAATTTTGTTCCAATATTTTGATTAATATCTGGAATCGTCAAAGAGCTATTGAGCATGGCTTTTGTGGTGCAAATATTGCATGTAAATAGACTTTCACATTGTCTGCTTTTCATTAACTGTGGTTTGCTAGAAGTCTCAGACATTCCGAATTATACCTCAAACATGTACGACAATAGGACTGGTCTGGCACAAAAAGATTACCTATTGGATTGTTTGTGAGAAGGTGAGAGGACACAAGTTGAACACAGAAGAAATTTTGTGAAAGAAAAGCTTAACTAATGTAAACATTTGCTTTTGTACCTATAAGAGGAATTATAGAGGAAAATTTTCATGGCCAATTAAGTGCTCAACATGATATGGCACCTTTGAAAGAGTATTTTGCCTTCATTAGTGAGATGGGCCAGAGCTTGGTTTTTCTTTATTTTGCTTTGTTCTTGAAATTTTCTTTTTTCATATTGCTGGTTGAAGGATTTGAGTGGCAGCTTTCATGTGGATATCAAGTTGCTAAATCAGAGATGCTTTGCTTGTACTTGTGGTTCTATCAAATAGAATAAATGGGTGGATGTATAAGTATGATATTCTTCTTTTATCTGAACATCTAAAGTTCCCTTTGTGTAGATGCGTCAGACACTTGGGATGCGAATGGCTGCTGCTGCGAAAGAAATGAAAGCTGCTGAGCAAGAAAGACTAGACAAGGAAGAGGTTGCACATAAAGCACTTGCTGATCAGGAAATCATTATGGAAAAAGTTGTGCAAGAGGCAAATGTTCTGAAGCAAGAGGCAGAAGAAAATGCTAAGGTAATGGCTCTCGCTATTTAAATGAATTTTTTTTATGCATAGCAAATAGAAATTGTTAGTCTTATGATTTTTTCTACTTGTTCTTCTGTTGCACAGTTGAGGGATTTCCTGGTGGATCGGGGGCGTGTTGTTGATACGTTGCAGTAAGTATAACTTCTTTAGGTCTCTTTCAAAATTTCCTTCGATATTTGTGGTCTCCGAATGTGGGTTATTTGCTTTAAAAAAAAGGGAACTGTGCTTGGTTGGGATGCCAAGGTAAAATCATCGGTCTGATTCAAGCTTGTGTTTGCTGAAAAATTTAATATATGTAACTGCAAATTATATTTACATAGTATTGGGGGAGAAGGCAGCTGTCCTTATTTGGTGTATTCTTGTGTTATGATCTGTTTTCGCAGGTTTACCCTGTCCATCACACAATATCCTCATGCTTTTTTTCTTTGGTTTCAAATTCCTTTGAGCAAAACCATTATATTTACTTTTTACTACTATTAATAAGAGGCGCTTTCAGCCTCCTCACGGAGGTAGAATCAAAATTTTTATTTTTTGGACTCGGATAATTCTGTGCCAAAGGTAGGGAGGTCGTAGGTCTGGGTTCATCTTTCCCACCCAGATCCCATTTGTGGGACTATACTGGGTATGTTGTTGTAGATACTTTTGTGTCCATGGCTGTTGCAGCTGTCCTATCCTTACATATTCAATGTTTTCCCTTCAACTGTTATTTAAGTCTAGAGGGCCATTGTGGTTGATGTGTGTTGTTTCTTTTGAAGGCTTCTTGTTGCCCCTCGTTAAGTCACTTTTTACATTATCTCTCCTGTGCGTTTTAGTAAATCTTGACAACTTTGAAGGCTCTTGCTTCCATCCCCCGCTAACCCGAGCATATTAGTTCTTACAATATGTTGTATCAATTCCTTATCCTACATGCTACTCTCCATATTCTCTCTCCCTCTTGTTTCCAGTCCTTAATACTTTCCTTCTCTACTGAGCTCATATGTGCTTATAAAGAGCCTTAATAATTTTGAGGCTTATTTTAAACATCTTTCTACTTTAATGATGTTCTTGTAGAATTAGTGGATTTATTTGTCCAACATAACTAATAGATATTGAAAATTTGAAGTTATTGAGAATTTTCTTGGGTTAATTGAGGAGAAAAACATGAACCTTTGCTAATAGAGGTGCAAAGAGATATATTTCCTTAAAATCTTGAATGAGTTTAACATAACTATAAAGAGACTCTAGTGCATGTCATATTTTCATATTTTTTCCACTTCTAGAATTTGCATTGGATCTTTTCTTCTTGTGAAAGATGTTAGTGCAATGGTTTTTGGTATACATTAACCTAGAGAAATCATGTGTTTCAAGAATCAATATATTAGCATATTTTGGAAAAAATAGGATTTAAGTATAAAATATCTAAGAAGAATGAACGCATTTAGAGGTTCCTTGAATTTAGTCTGGAAGTATGGTTATATCACCAAATTTGGCTAGCATAAACTGTTCTCATATGAAAGTGTGAGTGGGGTCATAGACAATTTGAAATAATTTCATACTTCAAAATTTTGTTGTATAGAACATTGTGTCAGTGCGTCCCTCTGAAATCTGCATATCCACTGCC
The DNA here is from genome assembly GCA_011800125.2 of Solanum clarkiae. Lineage (NCBI taxonomy): Eukaryota > Viridiplantae > Streptophyta > Magnoliopsida > Solanales > Solanaceae > Solanum > Solanum clarkiae. Next base: position 18,633,806 of record JAABOM020000110.1, on the reverse strand, counting down.
ATACTTGCTTTATAAATATTTTTCCCTTTGCTACCTTCTTATTCTCTGTCAGATTTGCTACCTTAAAATTATGTTTAAAAAAAAAAATTATGTTGTTGTGACTAAAGAGCTTTACTAATGACAAAGGCTTATTCAATAATATACTGTTAACATGCCACCATTTTATACAAGTAGTGATTAAATAGAACATGACCAAACAACAACATACTCAGTGAAAAAATCCCACAAAAAGGTAGGGCCTGTGGAGGGTAGACTGTACGCATACCTTACCACTACCTCGTGGAGTATAACATGGCCAAACTTGCTTTATAAATATTTCTTCTCCCTTCGCTACCTGCTTATTCTGTGTCACACTTGCTTACCTTAAAATGATTTTTTTCGTATTCTCTGTCACACTTGCTACCTTAAAATGATTTTTTCTTAAAAAATTGTTGTTGTGAATACAAAACATGAGTAATGACGAAGGCTTATTCAAGGATATACTGTTATCATGCCACCATTTTATACAAGCAGTGTTTAAATAGAACATGACATTTTTCTTCCTTGATCAAAGTTATTACTCCCATTGTCCCAATTTATATGTCTGTCTTTCTTTTTTAGTTGGTCCCAAAAGGAAACATTTCTATATTAAGCAACAATTTAACTTTAGAATACCTATTTTATCTTTTTTTTTCCTTTCTTTTCTTCAACTTCGTGTCAAGTCAAACTACATCATACAAAGTGGGATGGAGGGAGTTGGGAGTACTATTTTTTTAAATCTTGAGCCTTGGGCCCCTGCTTAGTACGGGGCTTTCCACAACTAAAAGTATTAGACCAGACTAAGTTATAGAACACAAACTGAAAAGGTCCATTACTTTTCTAGTCATAGTCCAATTGTTTTCAGTTCTCCCCCTCCACTCAGATCCTTGTGCCCTATGTCGCTCTACTTGTTAGTCATTTAAAAGACTCAATAGATTGTTGCACTCTTTTGCAGAGGCGAAATCTCTGTCATATGCCAAGATGTGAGGTTGTTGAAAGAGAAATTTGATGATCGTGTTCCTCTCTGCAAATCTTTATGTTCCAGCCAGACCAGCTGCATCTTAGCCTCATCAAGTTCATCTTCGAAGAGTATGGTACCAGAACAGGTGCCTGACCCTGCTGATTTGGTGCATGCTCCAGAAAAGATGGATACAGTGTCTTGTCATGAGGAGGAGCTCAAGGCATCTGAGGATGTTAAGTCAGTGATTCATAACACGGATCTTCTGGATGATGGATGGGAAATCTTTGACAACCGTGAGCTATGCATGTGAATCAAATGGGTATATGTCGTGACTAGTATAGAAAAACCATTGACTGCTTGCTTTTAGTTCCAACATATCTCTCATCTATTAAATAAGTTTCTTTGTAGAAACAAACATCTTTAGAATTCCACTTTGTTATGCTCATTTACAATGCTGGTTGAGAGCTATTTCAAAGTAGTATCCTATCGTAAGTATAGAAGCATTTGTACAGAACCAGTATATAGATAACAGTTTATATATAGAGAGCCTTTGGGATTTGAGCTGAGGGTTTTAGGAAACAACCTCTCTACTTCTATGAGGTAGCGATAAGGTCTGCGTACAATCTACCCTCCCCAGACCCCACTAGTGGGATTATACTGGGTATGTTGTTGTTGTTGTTGTTGTAGTTTATATATAGAGAAGTACAATCGTATACTTGGTCAAGTTCTCTATGAGCAGATTGCTTCGCTCAGTTGAGCTTGTCACATAGTGTAGTTATGGTCTCTTTTTAGTTGCTTCGATAATTCTGTTTCTGATTAGGAGTGTTGTTTCCATATTCTGGAATGCCCGTGGTTGAAGAGAGATTTCCATTACTTGGACAACATTTTGGATAAGTGTTGTAGCCTTGTGTGCATATCGTGTGCGCACATGAAAATAACATAAACGAGGGGTGATGGACTCTGATGCATGTATTGTTTTTGTCGCCTTGTTTGAGACTGAAGGTATCGTCCTTGTATTCTCATCTCTGTGCTAAAAGATAGTGCAAGAAGTACTTGACAAAACCTCTTTTGGGTTGGGGCGGCCATGAAGTTTACAGTCAGTTATTATTTGCATGGAAATCGGAACAGCTCTTTCGTTTCATCCTTTATAAAGAATTCAATGACCAAAATGGAATTAATCCTACCTTTAACTGGGTGAAGGAGGGGAGAGGGAAGAAGGCTTGGGGCTACCTGTCCCCATAATTTATGAGCTTGAGGCCTTGTAAGAGGTACTTTAGATTATTCACTTTTACCTCACATCCCTTCCTTATGGACAATCCTCAAACGAGTTGGTGTGTAATTAACAATTTCACTATTAACATTAGATAATTAGTCTTTTATGGAAATAATCATCAGAAGGTTTCCACATCTCCTACTAATTAGATATAAGTATAGGTATAGAAGCCCTTACTGACATTCATTTCCTAAAACCCAACTGCAAAAAGAAGAATAATGGTCCATAAACATAAATAAGAAAGTGTCCTCGATTCACTCTTTGTATACATTGTACATGTCATTTAACTCTACTCCTACACAAAAATCTCAACCCTTCAAAAAGCTATCTTTACTCTCATAGTCATTCATCAGAAAATCTAATCATATAAAGCTAGAAATTGAGTTTATCTAGTCGTGCCAACAGAGGAGCAAGACTATACATCTCCAAATAATGTAAAGTCTTGCCCTCTGTTGTCTAACTTGCTTCGAACATCCTTGCCATTTTCTCATCTTCGAACATGACATTGAACTAGCAAGAGCAGCCATATATAAATGGAAAACTCAAGTGCAAAATGAAGAAAAATGTTTTTGACTAGTGTTTAATTTAAAGAGTTGAACATATATATAAGGGAAAAAGGACTAGAGAGTATGGATATGTGAAAGGAAAACATGTGGTGAATAAAGGCTCAAGAAGCTTGTCCCACATGTTATCAAAGTTGTGTCAATGGATAAATTGGAATAAGGCCATATATGTCTTGTCTTTGTATTGTATGGGTACCCTACATGAGCCTCACTATCATACAAAATTATATAATGAAATCGCCCCATAATCTATTATTCGTGGTGTTACAAAATAAATACTTGTACGACAAGTGTATTTAATGTGACAATGGACTGAGCAATAAGAGACCAAAGGACAAATTAATGACATGGCTTTTAAAATGTACCAATAGTTTGGGAGATTTATATGTGGTGGATAAAATCTAGAGTAAGTTTGATGCTGCTGAGTCAAGATATGCTTATTAAATAAACTCGCTCAACTTCTATTTTCTTAAATTTCAAACTTACATTATATGATTTTTGTGATATAAGAATAAATTAAACAGTGATTCCAATGCATTATTATCCGTTGGATATCAAGACCAAATGGGTAGTGCAATATCAAAATACATTTTTATGTATGGTATTGAGCATTTTCATAAATCAAGATTCGGCATTATCATTAACTTCTTTTAACTTTTATTGAACATAACTTAATCAGTTCATCATCAAAATTAATCGAGCCCAACTTCATTAAATTTTAGCGAGTTAGACAATTCACATGGGTTTTCTCATTTTTCGGATAGCTCAGTTGGTTTGGATGGTGGATATTGGATCTCCCCTCAATGCATTCTGAGATAGCCTATCACACAAGACTTGTCTAGTGAAAGTTTATATCCATGTGATTTGCAGATTATTATATGGTGGACGATTTATCCTGTGCTTATCTAAAGGATAGAAATTGTGACAAAAATTATAGTGCCTATAAATTATCTTGGAGTTAATTAAAAAAAAAAACACGTTTCACATATAGCTATACTTGCTCTCCACTAGATTAGCTCCACCTTTTCATAGACTTTTATAATCATCTTCATGAATCAACAAGCCGTTATTTTGAAGCAAATGATTTGAATTTTATGGGTTCTATATATTACTGAATTTACTAATTATTTGAGTTACTAACGTTGAAATTTAATATTTATGAATATATATATATCGATACATGAATTAAGTTAAAGATATTGAGTTCCGTCAAATCTATTGGTGATGGTGATGCTAATTAACTACATACTTCTCTACTCTTTGGAGGGACACTGCTTGTTTGAAAGCTCACTAACGTAATGACCATTAATGACATTTTTATAGCTTTCATTCTTTTTCTACTTACAAGGCGTTTGATTATAAATTTTAAATTAATTAATTATAAAAATTCATGAACATGGAGTTAAAGATGGATTGTAGTGTATGTTTGATTATATGTTTTGCCAAAGGAGAGGAGAAATCATTTCAGTTGGATTTATGAAGATGACACCAAAAAATATGTTTGGAGTATTGTAATGATCTTAAAGGTTATTTTTGATATTTTGACAAAATTATCATTTTACCCCTTTCAATAGCTATCCCGAGTCATATTTAATTGGTTTGGAAAGTTGATTTTTGTAAATATTGTAAAGAGTTGGATTTTTGCTAAAGAATTGAGTTTTGAAGGCTAAAATTGCCTAATTTGAATCCTTGAGTCATTTGGAGATTCGAGTTTGGAATGGAATTCTGTCTATTCCATCAGTTAAATGTGAAAATTAGTCTAGGAGAGTTGTTGGAATCAAATTTGGTGTTGTTATGTGGACTTTAGGTTCGAAGTTGAAAATTGAGTTGAAATTTAACTTTGGTTTCACTTTGGTCAATATTTTGAGTTCGGCTTGAAGAAGATCTTAGTAGTGGCGATAAGATGAAGAAGAAGATGGAGATTGAGAGAGTTGGGAGATACAGTTAATGGAGAGGAATGTGTATTGTATTGCAGAAGAAGAAATCTGTACAGTGTGTATACATGTATTTATACTACTATGTAATCTGCACTCTAACTATCATGTGGCATTCCACATGTGATTATATCAACTAACTAGCACAACTAACTAACTACTAATTAACAATTAATGGTTAATGAATGTATAACTAATCTTTCTAATTACATTTTAATACTCCCCCTCAAGCTGGATGTATTGAAAATATGTTCAATAATCCAAGTTTGTGTATCAAGTAGTCATGCTGTGTTCTCCCCAAAGCTTTTGTAAGCAAGTCATCTTGTTGATCTTTGGTGTGCACATAGATGGTTTTAATGAGCCCCTTTTGGATCTTTTCTCTAGTAAAGTGGCAATCGATCTCTATGTGTTTCGTTCGTTCATGAAAAACAGGATTAGCAACAAGTTGTAAGGCTGACTTGTTGTCACAGTGAACAATAGCTGGTGTTGTCATGTTTATTCCAAGCTCTCTGAGCAGACCAGTTACCCACATAATTTCAGCTGTTAGTGTGGCTAAACTTCTATATTCTGCTTCTATAGAACTCCTAGAGACTGTGTATTGCTTCTTTGATTTCCAAGAGATCAAGGAGTCTCCAATCTTTAACACAAAACCAGTAATGGACCTTCTTGTGCTGGAACATGCAGCCCAATCTGCATCACAATATCCTTTGAGATGAAGCTCCTGTCTTGCATTCATGATTATCCCTTTTCTTGGTTCCAGCTTGATATATCTGATGACCCTCAGTGCAGCCTTCCAGTGTGACATTTTGGGCTTCTGTAAGAACTGGCTAAGAGACTGAACTGGAAATGCAATATCTGGTCTGGTGGTAGTGAGATATAGCAGCCTTCCAACCATCCTTTGGTATCTTGGAATGTCTTCAAACAAGATGTCTAGCTCAACTTCTACACTGGTCAGCTTCTGATTACATTCCAATGGTGTCATGTTGGGTTTGACATTCCCCAACCCTGCCTCAGCTATCAATTCTAGTGCATATTTCCTTTGATTCATCACAATACCCTCTTTGGACCTCATAAATTCAATGTCTAAGAAGTACTTCAGCTCACCTAAGTCCTTGATTTTGAAGTGCTTGTGCAGAACACTTTTAGTCTCCTCTATCAAATCTGCATCAATGCCTGTGATCAGCATGTCATCAACATATACCAAGACTATCACTAATCCACTACCCTTCCTCTTCGTAAATAGAGAGTAATCCAGTTGACTCTGTGTGTATCCTGAAGTTATCAGTACCTAAGTGAGCTTTGCATTCCATTGCCTTAAAGCTTGTTTGAGGCCATATATAGACTTTGTCAGTTTGCAGACAAGGTTCCTACCCTTCTCAGCCATGTAGAATCCCTTTGGCAGGTCCATATACACCTCTTCAAATAAGTCTCCCTGCAAGAATGCATTGTATACATCCATTTGGAAGATGTTCCAGTTATGAGCAGCAGCTAGAGCTATGATGGTCCTAACAGTGGTCATTTTTACCATTGGTGAGAATATTTCTTGATAATCAAGTCCCTCTGTTTGATTGTACCCTTTTGCTACCAGTCTTGCCTTGAATCTATCAACCTGTCCATCAGCCTTGTGTTTGATTTTGTACACCCATTTGCTCCCAATTGCATGCTTGCCCTGTGGTAGCTCAACTAAGTCCCAAGTTCCATTGTC
>JAABOM020000110.1:18600968-18612448 GCA_011800125.2 Solanum clarkiae | reverse complement strand
TGGGTGGGGTTGGGGGGTTATGCCAATTAGTAGCTGTCCATCTCATCAAATAGATTAAAACCTTCAATTTTCAGAGAGCCTTGGAAGCTTGAAAGGATAAGAATGACTCTAATGTTCCTCCAAAGGTATTTTGATGTGTTTGCTTTGTTCACACTAGAAACCCTGGGAAACTCATCCTAGAGCTCTTAAATATGTCATTATTGGGTATTCTCTAATACAAAAAGGGTACACATCCTATCACCCTCCTTCTGGAAATTCTTTCTTGACATGGATGTTACCTTTGGAGAATCTAAAAGCCCTATTTCAGCATTACACCATCACCTCTTCAGGGGAAGAATCAATGAAATTGGAGAAAGTAATCAAGGGGAGAGTGTTGGGCGTTTGGACAGGCCTGATTTGATAACTTACTCAAGGAGAAATAAAGCAGAAGAAGCCATCATGCAATCTGCCAAAACCGAATCTTGTTCTTCTGGTGAGTTATCTACATTTCATAATGAGTTAATTTGTTTGTTCCTCACATGGAAGGGAAGTTAGATGCACCAAACACCTATCGTCTAACTTTGTTTCCTATAGTTCTTTGTCTCCTTCCTATAGTCTTTGCCTTACCTATATCCTCTGTATCTATTCCCCAAAATTGGAGGGAAGTTTCTGCATCTTCTCAATGGAAGCAAGATATGATTGAAGAAATGAACGCCTTATCAATGAATAAGACGAGGTAAACTTGTGGATCACCAAAGGAGAAGAAGGTTGTAAGTAGGTCTTCACTGTAAAACATAAAGTTGATGGTTCCATTGTAAATTCAAGGCAAAATTGATGTCTAAGGGATCATTCAGACTTATAGAGTGGATTATTTTCCCCTGATGCTCCGTTTGAAGAAAGGAAGGATCCCAAAGAATCGATCTTTCTATTCATTGTTGAAACTCTCTTTGATTAATCAATGTGTGATATTCCGAATCCTCATTACTAATGGAATCCAAATGAACACTATCAGAATTCTTTTGTTGCTAATCTTGATTGAGACTTGCAATAGTTTGATGTGAAGAATGCATTTCTTCATGTAGAGTCAAAAGAAGAGGTATACAAGGAGATTCCTACTGAAAAAGTCGAGGAAAGGTATGTAACTCGAAGAAAGCCTCGTACATAATGAAGCAATCTCCTAGAACTTGGTTTGATAGATTCTGCAAGGCAATGATCTACTTCAGTTACCAACAAAGCAGTGTTAGTCACATCCACTTCATCATCATATCATCATATGATATTAACAGTGAGAAGGTTTTGAGTTCAAAGTTCGATTACAAAAATGTCATTCACTATTTTTTTAAATTAAAAGATGTTTTTACTAACTTTATAAATTAAATAAATAATAGCAGCTAAACTAGACCAAATACATGGATAGATGTTAGAACTTACTACTTTCTATTTCTTAATGACCTTTAATTATTTATCCTTTTAGCGACTGACATTGAACTCATTCCAATAGCACTTAATGCTTCACACTAAATTCAATATGGTTAAGGTCGATTATGGACATTCATAATCTCATTAATTACAATCCAAAAAAAGTTTCTAATCATAATTTCTTTAGTTATTATTGATAAATATTTATACCATTTTCTACATTAAAATTACTGCCATGTGATCAGAAGGTCATGGGTTCAGGCCTTGTAAACAACCTCTAGCATAAATGCAAGGGAACACCCTTGTGGTCAGGCCCTTTCCCGACCCTGCACATAGCGAGAGCTTTAACGCACCGGGCTTCCCCTTTAACCTTTTCCTATTTTTTACATTACAAAATTGAATAAAGTTATACAATAAATTCTTTTTGCCCATCTTCATGTCGTCTTCATTCTGCCAAAAATTCTCTTTTTTTCAGGTATATCTATTGTTTGGGTGTGTGTGTCAATCTTAGTATGTTTACACTTTGCTTGGATGGTTGTTATATATTGTTTCATAATGTATTATATTGTGTTATACTGTATTATATTGTATCGTACCGTATTGTTCCAATGACTACAATGTTTGAATAGATTGTATTGTTCTTCATCGTTACATAATGTCATACATCCATAATTTGAATGATAAACCTACAAGAAATTGAAAGGTATGTGGTGGATTCCATGAAAATATAAGGTAAATGATAAAGTACAATTATAATATAAATAAATAAAGTGAAAAATGAGAAGAAGATATTAAAGTAACGACGCAACTATACAAAATCAGTCGTTACATAAAATGGGTCTTTCTATCGTTACCTAACGATGGAATTAAACGATACGATACAATGGAATTTAAGTAACAATTAAAACAAACATTGTACTTAAACTAACAATACAATATAATACAACGGGTAACAACCATCCAAGCAAGGGGTTAGTGATATCTTGCTAGATATCTAAAATTTTGATTACCTTTAAATTGGAACTGTTTGTCCCAACTTTTTAAGTTAATCTTTTGGTTCATATACTTGTGTTTGACGAAAATGCAACGTCCCACTTCTATGTTTTTTTATTTAATGAACAAAATGTAAATGATAAAATTAATATTATTAATTTCAGGATTTTCTATTTTGTAATTCAACTTTTCAAATATAAAGAAATTTTATTAAAATGATAAGGGACAAATGTGCAATGTACCTTCCAGAGACTAGTTAGACATCAAAAGGGTAAACTCATTCTTCTCATTGTTAAAGTTGATGACATAGTAATGACAAGAGAGACAAAAAGGATCTTGAAAAACTGCAAACTTATTAGGATTTGAGGTGCTAGCTCAAAAAGAAGAATCTTTTTTTCTCAAAGGAAGTATATTTTGGCCTCTTGAAGAAAACTGGTATGACAGGTTGCAAACCAGCAAAATAGCCCACTGAAAGCAACCACAAATTGCAGAGTGGAATTGGAGTCTCAGTTGGTATGCAGAGATATCAGAGGTTGGTTGGAAGACTCATTTTCCCACAATAGACCAGATATAGCCTATTCAGTTAGCCTGGCGGATTAGTCCATGCATGATCCCTGAGATACACATATGCAAGTTGTCTTTCACATTTTGCGGTATCTGAATTCGTCTTCAGGGAAAGCATACTTTCCTCCAGACTTGGTCACCTCCAAATTTACAAGACTTCAGAGATGCAGATTGGGCTAAACCTCTAAATGATAAAAGATCTACATCCGGCAATTGTACAACTATAGGAGGAAACCTAGTACTTGGAGAAGCAAAAAGCAAAGTGTAGTAGCAAGATCAAGTGCAGAGGCAGAATAAAGAGCTATGACCGAGGGTGTTTGTGAACTTTTGTGGTTACAAAAGCTGCTAGAAGAATTGAAATGCATGAAAAGGGTAACTTTCCTTGTATTGTGAGAAGAAGGTTACAATCAGTATAGCTGAAAATCCATGCCAAACAAAGCATGTTGAAATTGGTCAACACATTATCAAAGAAAAAGTTATGATGGTATCTCGAGTTTGGTCCTTGTGTCATCGGAAAAGCTAATAGATGATGTTTAACCAAAAGGCTCAACAAACGGACTTTTTATACACTGGTTTGCAAGTTGGGCAGGTGTGACATTTTTGCACCAACTTGAAGGGGAGTGTTGATTGATACTAACAGCTTAATTACAGGAGTAGAAGAATATTGTATTGATTGTAAACTATTTGGGATTGATTATGTGATATATCTTTCCTTATTTAGTCTTAGGACTCATCTTATAAGTGCCCATTCTCATGGATTGTATATTCATCAAGAAATACCAAGAAACTTTTTCTATCTCTAGAAATCTTGAATTCTATCCCATCGTCTAAACAGAGCCTCCTACAACTCCTCTACTAATAACTTAGGATAAGGTGAAGAAGAACAATTTACAAAGAGCACAAAGCTGGATAAAAATGCGGGCTGATAATAAGATGCTGAAGGGTTCTTGAAATTCACGATTAGGTCTATACGAAGTTACAACCACTATGCAATCCTTAACATCTATCAGGAAGAACTTGAAGTTGTTGCTGAATATTTTGGGTGATACAGAGCCTTACAAAGATTGGAAGCAGAAGCAGCAACCTATGATTTGCAAGTGGTAGTATATTTAAAGATTCACTCAAATATTTCATGTCTAACAGCTGAAAAAGAGGATTGGAGAGAATGTAACTCCTTCAACTGATGTACCAGTTTGCACCCCAAATCGACCACACTTGATCAAACCATTGCAATACTTAAAGAGAGAGTGACAGCAAATGGGAACGTAACTAAACAAGTGTTAGTTCAGTAAATGAATTTATTACCCAAAAAGCCCACATTAAACCATCATTTTCTTTGCTCTCAGTTTCCAGATTTAAAACCTCAACGACAAGTTTTTTCTGAAGGAGAAAAAAAACATATAGTACTTTAAGCTTGAAAATGTACGCACACATTACTTCTAGCCTCTCATGTACCACGTTATTTTTCATAGTTTCCCTGATTGCAAATGGCCACTCTCCACTCACATAGGTATAGTATTGTCTGCATACATCCTAATGCTCAGATCCCACTTGTGAGATTACACTGGGTATGTTGTTGCAAAATTCTTACTACTGATTTCAGTGAGAGTGAGGCTAAGATCATCACAACTGCCTGGACCTAAGCAGCATCTTTCTTCTTGAATCCTTTTCTCTCTTTCAAATTTTCATTCAATTTCTTTTCATTTACTTTGCAACTTTTGAATCTCTATTCATTCATTTGGTTTGACACTTAGAGTTCCCATTAGACAGTCAAATGCATTTACCTTCATTACTTTCCAAACTGTTTGCATTTGACAAAACTAGAGAGATTGTTAACCAGAAGTTTGCAATATGGAGCAGCACACTAAAAGTAAGTGTTTTAACGTTAAGTAGAAGACAGAATCTATGCACTGTAAAATACAGCCATCATAAGAAAAGTGAAGCTGAGGTGAGATTACACAAGTTTGCTGTGCATAAATGTAGACAATTCAGATATCTAGACTCGAAATCCTTCGAGAATGGTAATATAGATGAAGATGTAACATAATTGAAATAGGAGAGTGAAATTGAGAAGTGTTATTAGAGTAGTATATGATAGAAGGATACCTATTAAAGTGTAAGACAAGTTCTATTGAATGATTGCAAAACAACAATGTAACGTCGGAGTGAATGTTAGGCCTTTAAAGTCTAGCATATCCACAAGATGAGTGTCGTAGATGTATGACTTTACAAGAGTAGATAAATCTAGAAAAGACACACCTACCAAAGGCACAAATCTACACATGTAAAGGATAAAATAAGAAAATGTTGTTTGAGAGTATTGGAGCTAATTAGCAACGTTTATGATCATGCATAATTAAAAGGTTGTTTGATATAGTTTTGTCTTGTCCTATGTCGACTTCCAGATATATTGGTCCTTCGATGTGAAATCAAGATAATTGTAAGTGTTACGAGAGACGAGATAGACCGAAATCGCGTGGAAAGAAGTTATCCAGAAAGATCTATGATATTATAAAATCTATGTAGACTTGGCCAAAAAAATAGAATACAATGTAAGAAAAAGATCTATGTAGTCTAAGCCAAAAATAAAAGAATATGATACCACCTAGTTGGATGTGCACTTCTAGTGTTAGAAAATCTAAATTATTAAATATTGGAATTAAGCAGATTGAGATTTAAGTGGAACAGATAGTGACGATTCATATTGCCTATGTGACTAGCTTGGGATTGAAGAGCAGATAGAGGGGATCCGAAGATGCTAAACATATGCTTATGATTTGTGTAAGACAAGGCACATATAGGATGATTATAAAAGTGTAACAAGAAAAAATGCAAGTTATGACAATAGAGTGGAAGGACCATAGATTTCCAGATACTGCTTGTTATCATTCTAATAGCATACCTTTTGGAAAACCGGATACTCTGCACTAAATCGTGTACAAGCAAATTCTTGAGCTTCCTCACTCGTACCGGGCTCTTGCTTCAAAAATTGGTTGCAGGGGAAGGCCAAGATTTCAAAACCTGATAACTCAATTCAAATATATATGCATAAGGGTCTCTATAATAACAACAACATCCCAGTGGAATCCCAAAAGTGGAGTTTGGGGAGGGTAGAATGTAACCAGACCTTACCACTACCTCATAGAGGTAGAGAGGCTGTTTCCTGTCCTCATAAGGGTGGGTCTCTATAGAGACCAATAAACTTCTAGTAACAGTGAACAAACCTTAAGAGAAATAAAATATGGAAAGAGTATCACAACAACAACATAAACATGCCCACTGAGATCAGACAAGTGGGGTCTAGGGAAAAACTTTGAAAGACTACTTACAAATACTTAACAGACCACTCACCTTTATCCTTGAATTGATTGTAGAGTTGAGTCAATTGGGTATAATTGGTGTTTGTGAACCCACTGTTTCAGCCAACATAGAACCACTATCACCAAAATTGAAATAACAAAGAAGAGGAAAAAAAACAGTAGAAATATAGCTTAAAGTTGGATACTTGAATTGAAAAAAGAACAAATAAATCAAGAACTGAAGAGAGAAGAACCATTTGGAGGCAACATTAACTACAAGCAGCACTTTTCCCTTGTAGATGCTTAGGTCTACATTTTTCCCTTTGAAATCCTGGAAACAAGAAGAGAAAAGGGGTAAAAAAGAATTTGATACCAAATAAACGCCCATCATATCAGGAAAGAAAAAAGGAAGCAGGTGTGCATAAGGGGTGTAAAGGAATCACCTTGACAGTGAATTCATGGATTGATTTCTGTGGAACTGATTTAGAAGCCCCCATTTTTGTGTGAAACAGAAGTTGTAGAGTATACCCCAGAATTGGGTTTAAGAAGACACACTACCAACAAAGATAACAGCTTTTGGTTATCTGACTTTCTTGAATGTGAATGCGGTTGGGACCAATTTTGCCACCTGATATTTCCCTTCTTGTCACTTCATAACCGCTCCGACCAATTTATGTTTTACCGCATTTTATATCTGTTAACCCACCCCTTTTTCTCGCTTTAATGTCCGGTATTCTAATTTGATTTTCCATATTTAATATTTAGATTATAGGTTGATCAATTTAAATTTGTATGGGAAAGATTTTATTCAAAATTGAGAGAAAAATAATCTCATCTATTATATCATATTCTTTGATGGTAATCCACGTGTACTAACCTATTAGATAAATAAATTATACTTTCTTCGTCTTAAATTAATTGAATTTTTTAGATTTTTTTCAAGATTCAAAATAATTGAATTTTTCAAAGTTCAAGATGAATGTTTGAAACTTTTTCCATATTTACCCTTCATTTTTTGAATTTTTATATTTTCTATTACACTATATATTTATAATTTTACAAAAGGCAACGGTGGAAAGTATGGTGTAAAAATATGTATGCATTACCTTACAAATTCAGTTTATCTTTGAATGTTTTTCTTAATATGTGTGCATTACCTTACGAAGTCAGTTAATATGTACCTATTTATTTGATAGTTTATTTTTGCTTATTGTAACTATTATTTTAAGAGTGAATTTATAAAGAAACACAGAATTACCACCAGGCACTTTAGTTTTAAATGCTGTATAAGAAAATTAACAGCATTAAGAATATAAGTCTTTATAACGTGTTGCCAACGACAAAAATCAATCAAGAACCGTAAAGTGTTGAGAATTTGCAGACTCTATTGGTCTGCTTCATACTTTTAGCATGTGATGCCCTTTTAATAAGTTTGATTTTAGATCTGCAATTGTAATCCATATTTCAAACTCTGAGACAACGCCTTTTTCTTTCCCAAGTTTTCAACAAACAGAAAAAAAAATTAAAATAATACAACATACCTAGTGAAAAATATTGTGTTAGGGCTAATTGGCTTCCAGGTTGGGTTTCTTTTTCTCAACAGCACCATGCTAAATACTTTCAAAACTCAAGAGTAAAATATTACTAAGAAGTTGCTCACCACATTCAACCTTCAAGAAATCCACAATATAGGTGGTTGCACCAGAACAGCAGATTAGTATTTTTTTTTAGTGAAACAGATAGCACCCCAATAGACCTGCAGTGGAGGAATAGAACCAGCAGCGTCCATCTCATTTGACACGGCTGTTGCAGCTCAGCATATTAATAGGCTACTACCACTTGTAACAATAACACAAATCTGGAGAAATATGCAAGAGATAAAGCTAAGAAAACACAATTTTAATTTATCACCTTATGATTTCAGCTTCACAATTCTAGTTACACTGAATGAGGTGAGTTCCACCAGAATGTACAGGGATCATGTGAGACTTCTATAACAATGGGTGCACACATGATGAGTAATAACCTGAAATGCCCTAACTATTGCCAAATTGTTTTTGACAGACCTCTGATATTAACTAGGAAGGAGAGTCGATGAACAGTATAAAAAGGAAAAAACAATATAATTAAATATACAAAACTCGGCTGCCTAGGAATATGCTACAGAGCTCTCTAGATGATGAATTATCCCCTCTACAATTGTGAAGGAACGCTAAGATACATATATATACAATCATGAACTGCGTCGCTCTTCTCCCCTTCAGTGCACCTCCGTGCACAAATTGCTCTCAAATTAGTATAAACAAGCCGCACTACCTGCAACAGTATGACAGGTAAGAACAAATGCCTTAAAGAATGACATGATACCACAGCCCGAACTCTTAAATTTTTTAACAAAGTAGCAGTACCAGCAGCTGTAGCTTCCACTCTTGGGTCATCATCTTATCTTGGTCTCCAAAAGCCAGGACCTGCACAGCAGAAGCCATCACCATCTAAGTAGTGTGTAAAAATTCCTCCAGAAAAAATGCCTGCTCATTTATTGCCTTCAGATAAATTTAAAAATAGAAAGAGCAAGGTAACCCACAAAAACAATAAAACAACATCCCTCTCACACTTCTCTCTTTATTACTTGGAACCTTTACTTGTTTATTGTTCAATTTCACATTGAAGGTCATATCATATTTCTACAAATGCACATCAGTCGACAGTGGGTAGAATATAAGAACTTCTGGTTAAGTTTTTGCAAAAGCTTCTAAGAGAAATTTGATGCATTGTGTCAAGTTATTCATCCCATGCGCCATATACAAACAAAAAATGGCTGACAGTTCAATTTGAAAGATTCGAGAAAAATTAAATCTGGTTGTTAAGTCGCACACTTGCAACACAAAGGGTATTTCATAAACAGAAGTGCATTGGAAATAGAGCAACAGTACATGTAGTATCCACATTGAATTAAAGAACTCAACCTCTAGATGTTACTGGGATTGGGTGTTCAGGCGGTGGCCTATGAGTAAAGATATCCCTCCTGTTCATACCCCGAGGTGGATAACCCCACTTGTGGCTTGGTAAAGGTGGTTCATGTGGAACAGGATATGATCCAGCAGCATAGTGACCTCTGGAGCCATCTGGAAAGCATGGACCTGAATGAAACGAGCAACAGTAAAACCAAAGGAAATATAGACAGTTGAAATACTCGGCATTGCAGAATGGCGAAGGCCTTACCCGAATAATGGGATGGTGCCATCCAGCTCTCTCCAATTTCATGTCGTGTTGCCTTCACTCCATTACGATCTCTGGGAAAACTTCTATTATCTCCATTCTGCATATGGAGTACACTGGAATAAGGGGTTGCTATATCCCTCCTCTGATCAGCCTGAACATAAGAGAACTGATTTGAAGGAGCGGGATGAGGTGGCCGCAAATGGAAGCCCTTGCCAGAAGCCCCATCATGTGGCTGCACTCCATTAGACAAGCCAAATGGTGGATGACGAACAGCTCCAGTGCTGGAAGGACGTGAACTAGCCACATCGAGCACCTTCATTGGTCCCTCAGCACGAAGCTCTCTGCTGTCAGAGGGCTGACAATGAATAGCATCTGAGACTGTCGGATGAACTTGTGCAACTGCACACTGCTGAAAAATGGTTTCTGGCAAGTTGTCTTTGATATTCTGTGAAAGATAAAGATTGAGATTGCACATGTTAAAATAATTCTAACAAAAGTAATAGCTGATCCTACCAATACAAATTCACAAGGGAAAAAATCACCATAGCCGGAGAAAGAAGTAAAACAAATGTACCTGGGAACCCATTGAACACTTTGACTGAACACTACTAGGGGCGGAATTCAATATAGAAGATGGAGGTGGAAAAGAAGATGGTGCAGGAACAACTGAGGGCAGAAGTGGTGGTGGTGGTGGTGGAGATGATGGCAAAGGAGGAGATGAGGGAGGACCATCTTTTGGAAGTGGGGGATGGAAGGAAGCTCCAAAACTTTTCCCATCATCAGGACGTGAAATCCGAGCAGAATCTGTTCCAACGCCGTAACGAATGGAAGCAATTTCACCTTCACACACGGGGGACACATCTTCCATTTCAAGTTCACCATCAACATCTTCCAGGATATGTTTGTGCTTCTCAGTAGCCGGGATAGCCTCCTCTCCATTGTGCTTTCCAGCAGGGTGTTCTGGAGTGACAGCCTCAAAACTCTCACCATCAGAATCACTCACTTCTTCATCCTTGAGCATTGCAGGCATACAAAACCCAGGAAGTTGAAAACTTGAATTGCTGAAGAAGTACAAAAAGATTCACAATCAAGGAATCTCAAGGGGAAGAGTCTAAAATCATAAAAGCTATTTTTACATTCAACAATAACACCTACAAGGGTATTAAATAAGTTACCTTCCATATTCATCAACCAGCATCCCCTCCATTTCTCTAATTGGATCATCGAAAGGTCTTTCTGTCCTCATGGGACGTCGAGAGAAACCACGACTCAATGATGACCCACAAAAAGATTCAAGTTCTCGTATGTAAGGTCGAACAACAGACTCGGGAAGAATCTTCCTTTCCTGCCAAACCCTCAAAACCTATCAAGAAACAAGATAGATAATGAGAGCTAAGTTGACCAAACATTAAATTTGAAATCCAACGGAAGGTATAGAAAAAGGAAATATTCCTTACTTTCAAACATTGCCTTCGATTTTCCTGAGAACTACTGCCAGGAGGAGCAGCTGCTGATATTAGACGAGGCAATACTACCTGAATCGCTGAAGGATATATGCCACCAATGTGACCTATAATTACAAATACAAGCAGAGAATAACATACCAGGAAGATACAAAGGAAGCATACTAGTGCAATGCCTTAAAGTAGAAAATACTGAATTCAGGTTACCTTTCAGTCCTCTAGAAAACTGCGCAATGGAATCAACAAGAAAGAAAAGATCCACCCTTCTACGTAAGCTTGACTCGATTTCCAACTTTTGAGCAATGATCTCTACAACCTGAGGTCATCATTCAACATCAGCAAACAGGACTAACATGCATATTGGGAAATAAAAGATACAAATTTTTAAATTCCCAGTCCTTGTCAGTAGAAACTCAGAACTTCAACAACAACAACATACCCAGTGAAATCCCACACGTGGGGTTTGGGGAGGGAAGATTGTACGCAGACCTTGCCGCTACTTCATAGAAGTAGAGAGGCTGTTTCCGAGAACCCTCATCAC
>JAABOM020000110.1:18585484-18600868 GCA_011800125.2 Solanum clarkiae | reverse complement strand
TCCAAGTACTCAGTCTTGGTCCTGCTTAATTTGAATCCTTTGGACTCCAAGGCGTGCCTCCAGGCCTCCAACCTCTCGTTAACTTTAATCCTAGACTCATCAATTAGTACTTCAAACTCTGAATTATATATCCATTTTTTGGGCACAAGGAGCCAGGACGCAAGGATTTGTCAAATACAGCTGAACTCAAGGCACCAGAACCAAAAAGCCTCAATTCCAACAACTTATGTCAAGGTGAAAAAGAAAAAGGCAACTGAACTTAATTGAAGATAAGAACTTACATCAAGCATGCATCTAGGAAGCGAATTAGTTCAACATTTGTAGGGGAACACAGGATACAAATGTCAACCAGGTCCCAGATTAATCTCACCTTATTTTATCCATACTTTGTTTATTTTCTCAATGAGGACAGATTTAGAATCTCTAATCCCATCCATACAATATATCATTTATTACTCTTCACCTTAGGATCTCTATATCAATCATGCTTCAGATAATAAACAAAGAACATGAATGAGTCAAAAATAAATAAGCAATTCTCTTTAACTGAATAAACACTATGTTCCCTCCCTGTTGGGAATTAACACACTTCACGGTCCCTTCAGACCAATAGGAACAAATTACTTGTTCCACAACCTGAGGTGGCGACCTGAAAGCTCATAACTAAAATGATAAATAGACAGGTATCAGATCTTAGAGAATCCAAAATATCAAAGCTCTTTCTAGCAGAACCAAGCAACAAACTTTCTTTTTCTGTCAGACAGCCTTCCCCCCCCAACCTAGTAAATCCGCAGAAAACCAAAATAGACGCTGAATAAACAAAGCCAACAACTTGTAAACTGCCCATAAAGCAGAGAGAAAACAACACATCCTAACCAAGCTTCAGAAAGCAGGAACAGGTTCAAGGAAAAGACTAGCATTATTCATCTGAGCTAGACAGCTATTCGCAGTAGACAGTAGTAGATGAGAAAGGAGGAAAACAAATCAAGAAGATTGAACAGATATGTTTAACACATACTATAACAAACTATTATAAATAAGTGTGACGAGAAGCATGTAACTTTACCTTGGAAGCAACACCGAACTTAGCACAGTCTAAAGCAACACGTGTGGCCCGACCAATGCTTTCTTTTGTCCTTGTCAATATTCCAAGAGTGGCCTCAAAGGAACCCAAAGCAGCATTGGCTTCACCTCTGCTGCTCAGTTTCCCACCAGTCCTTGGTTTGTCATGTAGCTGACGAGGCAAGGGACTAGAGCTTCCAATACTTAAATGCATGCTACTATCTACAGTAGACATGTTGCAAGTTAAAGTATTTGGTGTAGATGTCCTAGCAAAGGAGTCCATCCCATCAGTAAGAGAGGATGACGATAGGGTGGTAGAGACAGCTTTATCGCCGAACTGATCATCAGATACAGAGCTCAAACCAGACACGTGCAACTCCTTGAGTGACACATCCACAACTTTTTCAGGACTTGAAGATGAAGTCGCACTTATATTCTTTGATGCTGATCCAGCTTCTTTCATTTTAATTGACCTAAGATAAGGCATACAGGAAAGTATCAACACATCACACACAACAGATTAGGGACCAGAGCAAATAAGATGGAGACAAAAAATTGTTACAGGAAAAACAAAAATATCTTACTTGTCATTCTCTTGAATGCTCACATCTAATGACACCTCGCACAGCTTGTTATTTTGACCACATTCAGCCTCTGCAATACCCAACCTCATTATACCACCTTTTTCCGGTGAACTTTTTATCAACTCATCATTAGATACACAATCAGCAGATTTTCCAGAAACTTCAGAAATTGGATCTTCAAGGTGTTTTGCCGACTCTGCAGCTTCATTTTCACAATTTTCATCAGATGTCAAGACTGGTTCTGGTGAGGGCCGTTCACATTTGAAGGTACCCTGTGACTTGCCATCATTAGACTTTCCATTAGCAGAATGTGCAACAAAAGTGCTAGAAGGGCAGTCAATTGATGACTCCACTTTTGAGGGCATCTGAATAATAGCGTCTGAGACATCACATTTATCTTCACTGGATACCTTTGCTGAGCTATCATCACAAGCTAAAGGTGTGGTAAGAGCTGGCAGTTCTGATAAATGTTCCAAGCCATCCGGAGCTACTAACGCTTTAGCACTGGCAACAACAGCAGCATCTTCCTGCACAGCATCAGCTGGGCTTCCCACTTTACCCACAGCAGAGTTATTCTCAAGTTTAATACCTACAGACAGTTCAGAGCAAACCTCCTTGGAACTTGAGCAATGCCCATTGATAGATGTCTTCATTTTACAAAGCCCATCCACATCTCGTTTGTCATCCTCTGCAGCATAAGCTGACATGGCCTCCAAGGCACGATGAAGACGTTTAGAGGGAGGTAAAGCAGATTCACCATCCAGCGAACCACCAAACTGTTTACGGATTTCCCAAAAAGGTGGTCTTTTGGGAGAACATTTCTTCGATGGAGATGAATCGTACGCATCACTTTTAATACAAGTAGAGTTCTGAATGCAAGATCCATCTCCCTCGGGTACCTGTTCCAAGGACTTGTCAGAAGCTCCTGGTGATTTTGCATCTGTCAGAACCTCATTACGTAGCACCTCCCCTTCAGGTGCTGATCTACCCATACGCACCCTGGCTCTCTTGACTAGTGGTAAGTGCTCATCACCATCTTCCTTCAATTCCTTGGAATTTCTTTCATCAGATTTTACAAGGTCACCTGGCAAAACATCTGTACTTCTAGCAGTCAGTGTCTCTGGTACTGTATCTTTGTCTAAACCAGCAGCGGACTCAGTTAAATCAGTATGCAGCCTCTTTCTATTTGGCTTCCGTTTCTTCTTGAGTATCACTGCACTACTTTGGAACTCAAGCCTTTGGCTCAACTCAACCTCCGATTCACATTGCACAGCACACCTATACACAGGTTTACAACCAGATTCCACACTGCTTCCTTCATTTAAGCTAATGCTGCCAGAGTCAACAGTAGCAATTTCGGAATTACTCTCTTCTGTGCTGCCATCAGAAACAAAATCAAGTTGTTCCATATTCTTCCTATCTAAACCATCTGATGGTTTTCCATCCAGTTTATTCCTTCTGGCAGATCTAT
The DNA here is from genome assembly GCA_011800125.2 of Solanum clarkiae. Lineage (NCBI taxonomy): Eukaryota > Viridiplantae > Streptophyta > Magnoliopsida > Solanales > Solanaceae > Solanum > Solanum clarkiae. The sequence continues at coordinate 18,597,751 of JAABOM020000110.1, read as the reverse complement.
CTCTTACAGAATTCGCACCATATCCTGCATTCATGCTGAGAGGGCCTGAGGAAAACAAACGATTTTGAAGTACATCAGGATCAATTCTCAATGAACTTCTCAACCTGCGTGCAGATGGAGCCCTTCTCTCCACAGCACCATCCCTTGACCTTCCACCTACAATTTTCCTTCGCGTAGAATAAGTCTTTGTAGCTGGCCCATCCACAACCTCCACACCAGTAGGATCAAGTGACAGCATTTCACCATCATGCGAGACATTGTCTTTTACAGCAACTGCACCAGCCTCATTTTCAAAGTCGGGTTCATTTTCCTCTCCATGGTTCACTTTTGATGAAGACTCGAGTGTATTAAGAGCTTCACCCTCCAAATGAGTTCTGCTCAATTCAACAACCACATTGTCACTCCCAACAGCAACTTCATTGGTAGGATTGCCATTCACTAGTTGCTCTGTTTTCAACTTCTCAAAGGAATCAATAATCTCATGCACAGCACGAACAAAATCAGCACCTTTTCCACGACGTTTCACAAAAAGAGATTGTTTCTTATCTTCAGTAAATGCTTCGACATCCACAGGATTGCAGAAGGCTCTGAATTAAGAAAAATAATTAGCAAAACAATATTAAAGTCATGGGATGGGAGCACAGAAAATAAAAGATGCCATACACACAAAATAAGAAGACACAGCAGAATTAATAGGCAACACCATTCTAACAGCAAAGGAATATAAAGAAATATGTGGTATTACTTTCATATGATTAAAGTCTCTCATTCTTTTCCTTTCTAAAACTGTTTGGTGATGTTATTACTTGAGCCAATGGTCTATCAAAAACTGTTTCTCTACCAACACACAATCCAGCCAGACCCCACTTGTGGGATTATACTTGGTTTGTTGTTGTTATACTTACATACGACTAAAAAAATTAGGAGAGCAATTAGATGTGGTCGAAAAACGTTAGTCTTATTCTATCAACTCCTAACATATGAAGCCTCCAAAAATATACAAAGAATCAGTCGGTGAATATTACTTGAGGTGCATCAACAAGATATTCTGTAACAACCTAGAATACCTGGCATTCGGTATACATCCTCAAAACATTGGTTCTCTTAGTTTGAAGGTGATAGTTCTTAAATCTTAAGTGTACTTCAACATTGAAAGCATCTATTGATGATCATTATATTACTAAAAGTACAGAAAGTACTTCTAAGAAGTCTGAGCAAGGAGATAACTCCATTCAGTCAAGTTTGCAGATGTTGAAAGAGGTTCAACCACACAGAAGTTCCAAGGTTTAAAAGAAAAAATATAAGAAGTCACGATCAATAAATAGAGTACTCACATTTGTTGGGTTCCAAAAAAGTAAACCAACACTTTCTTCCGGTCTCTCGAATAACCCCACTTTTCTGGCTCACTCACCTGTCATAAGCAAAAAAATCATGTTTAGGCTTCTCCTTGCAGAGCTTACAGCTGTTAGCCAAATGAGAGGTAAGGGAAATAGACAAAGAAAGAGACTAGGTGCTTCTGGCCATCATGTGAGAATACATACAATTTAATCTAGTGAGAAAAAACATTTTTAGGATAATTAAAAACTTGGTCAAATGAGTAAAAGGTAACAGATTTAGAAAGCGACTAGACATTTCTGGCTATCAGGTGAGGATACACAACCAAAAAAGTTGAACCTGGCATTGAAGCTAATGAAAAACATATCTAGGATAAATCATAAGAGTAATAACCTATTAATTAGAATTTATAAAACCAAAAAAATTCCCCCAGCACAGTGGCACACGGTTCGACTGGCTATCAGGTGAGGATAAAAGTTGAACCTGGTATTGAAGCTGATGAAAAACATATCTAGGATAAATCATAAGAGTAAGAACTTATTCATTAGAATTTATAAAACCAAAAAAATCCCCCAGAACAGTGGCACACAGTTCGAAACTCAATATATAACAGGCCCAACCCTCTAGCCTTCCCAACTTGAACACCAAACTTTCGTCTATGGCATGGTTCAAGCCCGTGAATTTATTAAGAACATGAACGCTCCATTTGCAATGTCAAAGAAACTGTATAGACACCATTATTGTTTGCACATGCTTTACGCAAAAACAGAAACTCATAAATTGAGCTTAATCATTGCTATTGTACCCTATACGATACTGATTCCTGCTTAAGCTAGAAGAAAATCCCAGTTCTTGGTAGAAGCTAAACATCAACAGATATTAACATCTAAAGTAACCTCTTGATTATCTAGTCCTCTGCTTTTGAAATATTTCTGAGAGTTCATATTGCAAAAATTTTCAGAACAATTCTTTTTAAAAGAAGGCTAATAACTAAACAAACGTTTCCATAAAATAGACTGCCCCTCACCATATAGCTCACTATGAAGTTATGCTGGTAAAACTAATTGTGTGGCCTACTGGTCAATAAATTGAGTGCAAACCTTAAAATAAAGGTTCCAATCCCAACAGAACAAAAATAAAAAGTGACTTCGTCCTATACACCTAAGCTTGGTGCACAGAACTACCGGACACCTGTATTAGTCAAATGTACTTGGTATGGATGGAATCTAAATGCCTCCAAGCTGCCGGACACCATTGCTATTAAAGAAAACATTGTGGCAGCTAAGTAGATTTCCTTTTTTCCCAAGAACATTACGATATGTACCCTTAGTAAAAGTGTCTAAACAAGCATAGTTTTTAAAAACACACGACCAAGAACTATTGCATCAAACACACTTCTTGTTAATACTAAAATATTTTTTCCTGAGAAGGTAAATAATACTAGGTACTTTTAAGTTCATGGGTAACAGTACTACTTGTGTACATTTAAGATCAGAACTTTATTTTCACAGCATAGAACAAACAAATATGGGAACTAGTTGTGGGGTGATATTATCTTTCTTTTGTGGAAGGACGCACTTTCTTTCTCAAAATGACTGTATACAACCGACATACTATATTAGAAAACAAACTAGTCTAACAATGTTCTATGAATTAGTAATCTTGTTGTACAAACAAAATCTACAACCTGACATTAAAAAGGCACTGTTTATTTGAGAAGGCACAAATGCAGAAGATTATACGTAATAAAAATAAAAGATAAAAATAAATAGACAATAATTATTTATTTGTCATAATGGTGGCACTCAAACAACCTTGTAATACACCTCCATGAAGTACCTGCTATATTTCAACAATATAAATTCAAATAACTTGGTGGACCACGAGTTGCAGAACACATTAAGCAAAAATTACATCAACCAGGCTCGAAAACCAATCCAGATTATTTATATTCGGTTGCAAAAATGGTTCTGGAGGTTCAATGAAGAAGATAATTCCCTTTGGAGAACATCATCTGTGTAAAATATGGATCGCTAAGCCAGTGGATTTCTAAAACCTGGCCCTCTCCTGTTGGTATTAGCATTCGGAAAAATATCAGACTTATCGGACTTTTCTGGGGAGCACATATCCCTGCAAGTAGGAAATGGATGGAAGATTCGATTTTGGCAAAACACTTGGTGATTTGCGTATTTTGATAGTCATCAGAATTTTGGTTACTACAGGCTTTTCAAGGTTGAGGAGGTTATACGTGATATCAGTAGGATGAGCGGGGGAGAGCGATCGGACCCAATGTGTTCCATCGGAATTTTGGAAGAGCACTCTCAAGGATGGTATGGAGTAGTTGACTAGGTTGTTTAATACTATTCTAAAGAGTGCTAAGATGCTTGATGAGTGGAGAAGTACAATGGTTCCATTGTACAAGAAAGAGTGATATCCAAAGTTGTAACAATTACAGGGGTATCACATTGCTAAGCCGCACTATGAAGGTCCAGGAGAGTGGTGAAGATGAGGGTGAAGAGAGAAGTGTGTATTTCAGAGAATCAATATGGATTCATGCCGAGACAAATGACTACTAGAGCAATCCATCTCAGAGACGGGTGGAGAAGTATAGGGAAAGCAGGGACCTTCATATGGTATTCATTGATCTTAAGAAAGCCTATGACGAAGTTCCAAGGGTTGTCCTCGAGAGTTGTCCGGAGGCAGAAGGTGTTCCAACGATATATGCTAGGGCGATAAAGGACATGTATCACGGAGCCAAAACATAGGTAAGAACGGTGGAAAGAGACTCGTATTTTCCAATTGAGATAGAAAGAAATGGAGATCGCGAATTAGAGTAGTAGGCTAATTGATTGGTAGGGTTAGGTGGTTATCTAGTCATGGGGTATAATAGAGTAAAGGAGTAGTAGTGTTTTATAACATGTGTTGTCATTATTTATTGTTTATGTGTTAATTGTATCATATTTACGTATTGTCATGTGCTTTTGGTTATTAGTCATTTTTTGTTATTCTCTTTCTTTTACTTTTTGTCATATCTAGTTTATTCTGCTTATAGGTTTTTGAGACGATAGTTCCCAAAAAACCACCTCTCTACTTCTATGAGGTAGTGGTAAGGTCTGCATACATTCTACCCTCCCCAGACCCCACTTGTGGTATTCCACTGGGTATGTTGTTGATGATGTTGCTGAGATGGGACTTCATCAAGGATTTGTGTTCAAGCCTTTTCTTTTTGCCTTAGTGATGAATGAACTGACACGGTTTATTCAAGAAGAGGTTCCACGGAGTATGCTTTCTGTGGATTCCATAGTACTAATTGATGAGATTTGGATAAAGTTAATGATAGGTTGGAGGTTTGGAGACATACTCTAGAGTTCAAGAGTTTCAAATTGAGCAGGACCAAAACATAAAACTTGGAGTGCAAATTCAGTGTTGTGAGGATGAAGCAGACATCAAAGTAAGGCTTGCCACTCAACCTATTCCCAAGAGAGAGAACTTTAAAATCTTGGGTCCATCATCCTTTGTAGTGGTGATATCGATGATGTGTCACGTGTCACGTGTCACATTGGGCTAGCCTAGATGAAATGGAAGCTTCCCTCTTACCAGTTTTATCGAATGTTGGTTAGACCACCTTTGCTATATGGAGTAGAGTGTTGGCCCGTCAAAAACTCACATGTTCAGAAGATACAGGTTGCGGAGATGAGGATGTTGAAATGGATGTGTGGACATACCTAGTGTGATAAGATTAAGAAAGAGGTTATTTGAGAGAAGGTAAGGGTGGCCTTTGTGGCAAACGAGACGAGCAAAGCGAGAATGAGATGGTTTGGGCATGTCCAAAGGGGGAATGTCAACGCTCCTATTAAGACATGCGGGAGGTTGGATTTAGGGGTTACGCGAATGGGGAGATGTAGACCGAAAAAGTACTGTGGAAAAGTAATTAAACAGGATATGGTGCAGCTTTATATCACCAAGGACATGAGCGTAGATAGAATGGAATAGAGGTCGCATATTAGGGTAGAAGGTTAATAGGCTAATAGGGGTAGGATGTTGTTTTGCCTTGTGTTGTAATAGGTTAATAGGATTAGTCGCATTTTTATACATCGTGTTATTACTTCTCGCCAGTTATTTGGCTACTTTTTCTTATTATTCATAGAATTGTAATTGTTTCTCACTTTAGTTGCTATTCTATATCCATTGTTGTCTTGCTCTTGGGACTGATATATTTGAGTCGAGGTCTTCTAGAAACAGTCTTTCTATCTCTATGAGGTAGTGTTAAGGTCTGCATACACTCTACCCTCCCCAAACCCCACTTGTGGGATTCCACTAAGTTGTTCTTACTTGGATTGGACACTCCCCACTGAAGGACTCATTTCCTACTCTAATCCATAGTACCACTTGCCAAGTAACTTTCCTTACAGGTCCCGAGCAAGCTCAAGATTGGTGCATCCATAGAAATCTCAATGATTTGGGAAATAAAAGGATATTTATCGATCCTTCAGATGTTGTACAATCTTCCTCCTTTCTTAAACAAATCGGATCACTTCATATGGAAATAGCATTCCAGAGGTGTATTCTCTCTTAAAGAGTTGCTAATCTTTTCTTCCTAGACCTCCCTATAGTCTTGGGCCCTCGACAACTAAATGGAAAAGTAAAGGTCCTTTAACAGGTGAAGTGTTCCACATTTGGATCGTAGCATATGTTTGACTTTGGATGACCTACAAAGGAGAGGTATTGCCTTTGCAATTGATCCATTCTTTAGGAAGAAGCACAAGGTGTTAACCATCTTTTCCTTTATTACAAAATTGTATTCTAAAGATCAAACAGTGTATGCTATGTTCAACTAAGGGAAGCTTCATTCTTGGCAAATTAAAGTTATGGCAAAGTCGCGTCTTAATTCTATTCATGTAGCGGTCGTATGTTGGGTCATTTGGAAAGGGAAAAATGTCAGATTTTTATGACCAAAAAAATAATAACTATTCTGAAACTGAAACAAACTTGCATATCTTCACTTGGTTTTTGGAACATGGCAATGTCAAATGTGTAAAGAGTTGGATGCCATGTTTGACTATGTTAATCCTTCAAGCGACTTGTAAAGCTCGTTCTTGTTTTTGTTTGCCCACATCTGGTGCCTCTTTGTAAATTGTGCAACTTTTCGTCAACTCTTTTCTTTTGATAATCGATAAATTCGTTTGTGGCCTGCCTTTTGGACCAACCACAGACTTCAGCCTTCTAAACTCGATGGATAAATGGCTCGCCCTTCTATCCTTCTCCACTTAGATATCAAGCTTCACTTTGCATGGCAGGGCTTGAACTTGTGACATCAGCCACAAATCCTCCACCCTTTGCCACTCAAGTTAGGCCCTTATAATCTTCACCTCATCCCAAAAAAAAAAAAATTACACCTTTAATTTCTTATTCCTCACTTTAATTTCTTATTCCTCATCACTAGTAAATTCATTCATAATGCTTTATCAACAGTTTATATACTGGTTTGTCGATTACACTTATTGTTTAGTGTTGCACTTACAAAAACTGCGCTCATTAACAATATAAAGAGCATCCTAGTACCTTAGTGACAACACTAGAACGCAGAAGCCCAAGTTAGGTTGTACGCAACTTCAAGGAATAAGCAAGGCCCAATAATCTTTTAGCAACACTAGATTGTGGCTGAATTCACATACTTATTTTTTATAAACCTTGGTGTCGAGGCCAGCTTTCACACACCTCAACTAATTCCATGGGATACCAGCAACCTCCCACCAACAAATGCTACCAGATAACTCTGACCACCAAGGCTAGGATGGAAGGAAGAAATCACCTCGCGTTTTTTAATCTTTGCTGGAATTTGAACGTAACACCTTAAGGTTATCAACCCATGTCATTAACTATTATTCCACACCCTTGGGTGTATTCACATACATCTTACAACTTAACGGTTTGCAATTAATGACATTTACTTGATGTATCTAAATTAAAAAAATGTTCCATTGTAGTACTATGTGGAGGACTGTGATTACACAAAACATGTAAGAAGAATATGGAAAAGTATCAAGAAGGAATGCGAAACCTTTAGCAACAACATTGCTCTTAAAGAAGGGAATTGAAAGAAGATGGAAGATCAGATTAGAGCGTGGTAATACATGAAAGTTGTCCCTTCTAAAAAAAATATACTCTAGTTGTCATTCCAACTACCTATAGCATAAGGCTCGCACCAACAACTGCTACCATATAACTCTGACCACTAAGGCTAGGATGGAAGGAAAGAAACCACTTAGCGTTTTTTTAATCTTTACTGGAATTTGAACGTAACACCTTAAGGTTATCAACCCATGTCATTAACTACTATTCCACACCCTTGGGTGTATTCACATACATCTTACAACTTAACAATTTGCTATTAATGACATTTACTTGATGTATCTAAATTAAAACAATGTTCCATTGTAGTACTATGTGGAGGACTGTGATTACACAAAACATGTAATCAGAATATGGAGAAGTATCAAGAAGGAATGTGAAACCTTTAGCAGCAACATTGCTCTTAAAGAAGGGAATGGAAAGAAGATGAAGATCAGATTAGAGCGTGGCAATACATGTCCCTTCTAAAAAAATATACTCTAGTTGTCATTCCAACTACCTTTAACATAAGAATATGACAATTCATATCAGGATCACATAGCACAAAATAGTGAAGCCACTTAAGATCGAGCGAAATAAGACATTTGAAAACATAATAAAGTTGCAATAAAAGCAAACGATCACAAATATCGACTTTAATCATCTTCCGTAAAAGTAACTACACATGCTACTAAAAAAGAGAACCACCACATACCAACGTAGGGTTGGGGTGGCTTTCTAGGGCATAAATGCCCTTACTAGTTTTGGGGATTTGGTTGGCAAAAGTGGTTTTTTTTCACCTTCTAGCCATCAGCTGCCGGATTAGCCCAGGACTTTCCCTTACCCGCCTTTATTGAGAAAGAAGAGATCACTAATTTAGATCCACGAAGTAGTGTGGAACACATAGTTACATGACTGGAAACCAGACATGATGTCAATCTATCAAAATCCAACGAGAAAGAAGACAGCATTTGCCAATTTGCTACACCTTCAAACATTAGGATAAAGATGGTGCATCGCTAAGTCACAAGCCAAACAGGATGCCTAAAAGGAGCTAAATTATCTTCTTACCTGGGTACTTTGGAGGGACAAGGAACAAAAGCATTGTGGGAGTGGTAAATGAAGCCCCTTGTAATTGAGGACATATCTTTTGTTTTGGATGAATATTTGGTACAAACAAACGACCATGACATTTTATATGATAAATGAAATCTAGCAAACCATATTTTCAAAACTTCTCCACATTTTCTCTGTATACTTGAATGATGGGATTTCCTCACATGACAACAATCATTACTTTCTGAAAAAAGACAATCTAAATTATTTTCTACTCAAGCGCTTTACAACTTAATACTTTGTTGCTTGTTTCTAGTTTTATTCATCTCTCAATCAAAGGAGGGAAAGGGGACGAGGAATAGGCAAATCTCATATTCATCACCAGATCTTCATGCACTACATTAAGAATAGAGGCAATATCACTATATTGGCAATTTCCTACACAAAAGCCCAAGCAATATTCTTCCTAAACATTATCCAACTTTTTTCCTTATTTTTAATGCATTGGCTGGATGAGGGGAATAACTTTGTATTTCTTTTGACTAGTCAAAGAGGCAAATGATTCATTTTCTCAACTATAATAGAAACAAATTTACAAATCCTAAATTATCTAATAAGAAGGATAAATTGACCAAGTCACACCATTGTCCTAACCTAAAGGAAAAGGTAGCAACATGAACTTCACTTCAAATGAATAATCACTTCCACATACCAATTGTATAAAATTTTGTAATCTTGAATGATTGTATTTGCGGTGGATATTCAATTTTGCATTGTGTTATCCAATAAAGGCAGGATTTAAAGATTGGATATGTACCCTCTTCAACTAAATGATATGATTTATAAATGCAAAAGAATGTCATGTACGACCACAACCACCCGTCGATATATGAGCAAGCTGAGTCGGTATGTATATTATAAACCTAGGGTATAACCAACTCAATTCTTATTTGGTATAGTCGAGACCTATGAACCTATGTATGTGCACTATACAACAGTGTTAAAGATATTCGGCAATATGAGGCTCAGTACAGATCTAGCAGTGATTTGAATCTAAATTTCAGGAGAAACTGTAATAATTGCCCAATTGGAAAGGGTAATTATATTCATTTAGTTACTACGCAATTTCAGTATCAAGGAGAGAGGTCTGACAGGTTATGTGGATTAATCCACAGAACAAAGGAATCTTTTCTGTAAATAATTGCTACACATTTATGATGGCTTCTAGGCCATTGGAGCATAATCATAATGGTGGCCATCGAGACAGATTTGGAGGAATAGGGAACAATACAAGATTGCCCGCTTTTGCACTAAAACCAAACAAAATATAACCCCTCAGCCTCTCAAATCCAAGCAAAAAGCTTTGTTTGCACTAAACCAACTGAATTCTTCATTAACCACATCACTGGATATAAAAACATTTTTGGAAGATAATCAAATTTACACCAAGGCAATATAAAGGACATTTTTATTCAAGTCTAATAGCATGCAAGTGAGAGCAACTGTGTTATGTCCTATTTGGCTACACCTGTAGAAATCCATTTTGGGTCCACTAATTTCATAAGAACCAGTGGTTCTCCAAGATTCAGCAAAATTTTGAATTTTTAATTAAAAAATGTTTAAACGTGAAGTTAAGTCCTGATTCAAAACATATGCAGTTTTGAGTTATAAATTTAAGTCGCGCGACCATCTTTTCTATACTGATTCTAATTTTTCCATCACAACTGGTGTCTCTCCTTGTAATTACACTGCTTAATTAACAGTTAGTATACACTTCTCCAGCTATACTAACAATTAATGTGCACGCATCAGTGAAGACGTGATTGAATAAGGGCCAAAAAAAGATATATGAGTAGACAGTGCAAGAAAACAAAACTATAAGAACAAATGACAACTATACGAACAAATATAGGAAAGAAGTACAATTAAAAGACATATATGTTATTATCAACTTAGATGTCTAAAGTGCAAATATGCAGGCTTTAACTAATGAATTTAAGCTCTATGACCAACGTTCATGTGTGGAGTTTCTAATTTCCTAGTAGTATTTGTAACACATCAATTTATTATGCTTATAAAGAACAAGATCATTAGAATGCTTTACCTGACAACTAAAAATGAACTTCCCAGTTACATTTATTGTTTAGCATCTCCAATATACATCTCATAGACGATGAGCACCAATATAGCCTCCATGCCCACACTAAACCGTGATTAAGCTAGGTTAAATTCCTGGCCTGTACTACACCTAACTCATGATAGGGTTCTGGTAATCAATGAATCTGTCCTCCTTAAGCAGGATTTGGAACAATTATCACATCATATGCCAAATTAACATAGTACCAGAGAACGTTAAGCTAGGTGACACGTTTTATTCAAGTAGACCCTTCAAGCTAGTGTGTTTAAATTCAAGTGGTACAAGTGGTACAAATAGGCAGCATTGCCAGAATAAGCAGCCCAATTAAGAAGTAATACGGTAGTAAGGGAAAATGTAGAAGAAGACAGAAACATATGAAGCAATGGTAGTACAATATAAAAATATAAAGAGAGGAAAACAAACAAGAGGTATAAAGAGAAAGGAAGAGGATACAAGGAATCAATAAAAAAAATTCTTACGCGTGAATGCTAAAGAAATACCTATGCAAGTGGAAATAAGTTGGACACAAGTTGAGATCAAAGAATGAGACAATTTCCAAATAAAGCTACACAAGAATCAAACTGCGTATCTTGTGTTGTTAAGTAGCAAACTGACCAGCAGTCAAGCGTACTAAACACACTAACAACTCAGCAGCAAACTTTCTCTAGATACACTCCAAGTCAAAACACAATGTAGGAGGAACTAGAACACAGTCAAAAGCAGCCGGAAGTCGTTACAACAAGCTGTAGGAGTGACAAATGATCAGATTGAGAAGTCTTATGCCTAAGTTCCTAGCCCCCTTGATTTTAACACTCATGTCAGATGTCATTTTGCGAGATCTTCTCATTTATATAAGTCGATGTATCATAGAGACTGGTAGGTTTAAAGTTATGCATAAGTTCACATCCAAAGGAACTTTAGATTGCTATAATCGTTATTGAGATCCCAAGGACAAGATATTTTATTAATAGCTAAAAGTTCAATTTAGTGAAACTATCTAAATCCTTCTGAAACTCAAATGCCAATCTAACTAATTTGCCAAAGAAACTCACTTTGCTTTAGAAGTCTTGATATTCTTTATTGTAAGATTAGAAAGAGTATTAGATATTAGTATTAGATGACAATTAGAAAAAAAACAGTTGAAATCAACAAACTTGGCAAACTAGCTGAACTTGCTTCTTACTCCTTTTTCCTGCTCATAGATCATTAATCTTCCATTCAAATGGCGGAAAGAACAACAAAAACAGAGGAACCAAAAAAATACTCCATCTGTTCCTACTTCTGTTCCTACTTGTGTGTGTTACTATCATAAAAATGCCACTTTCTGAATTTAGTAAGTTCTTTATTCAAAGATTCCTATTTTCGATTAATGGCGCTCCCTTATAGGAATGACATAGCATATTTAAGACTCCACACACACCTTTGTGTTTAAGACCACAAAATTCAAAATTCTTTTACATTCTTAAATGGGTCTCCCATCCAACTAGGACATAAAATGAAATAAAGAATGTAATGTCTATCCTTGCTGCATAACTAGAACCAAGAACAATAGGATAAACAACAACAACAACAACATACCCAGTGAAATCCCACAAGTGGGGTCTGGGGAGGGTAGATTGTACGCAGAC
>JAABOM020000110.1:18523831-18572580 GCA_011800125.2 Solanum clarkiae | reverse complement strand
TTGTTCTATTCTAGCGACAATGTCATTTGATACTTGTGTTTTCTTTCGAATCTATTGTAATACATTAGAAGCTTGTGGACGTGACAATCAGGTCTAGGGGGATTTTCATCAAATTGAACTTTTATTTTTATTATAATTCCGGGTTTTTAAGGTTATAGTTAGGTTGTAGGCTGACTTGTCTTGGTGGGATAAGACGAGTGCCATCACGCCTATTTTTCGGCCGTGACATAATCACACCAATTATATACGAAAATAACACTAAATAGTCATAAATATACAGTAAAAACTTTATATCAACTTCATATAAAAAGCATTCAAACAAAAAGCACCATTGATGTCTACAATCATATCAATCTTACACAAAAATAAATTTGCATACCGCCGAAAATAAAATACGAGTGCAAGTCCGAATAGTGTATACTCACACCAATTGTATCCAAAAAATAAATAAAAAAGCACTATGGCTAATGCCAAGTTCATATAAAAAAAAGCATTCAAATAAAATACATCATTGTCAAGGTACAAAAAGTAAATAAAATCGTTGAGTATTGATTCGAACCTGATATTAAACTATAAAGTATATGGAGTATTTATGATTTTATAAAAAAACATTCAAACAAATCTTTTTTTCAAATTTCTATGATAAAAAGTAAATAAATATATGGAGTATTAAGGTAAAAAATACTTTTAATATCAAATTTTATCTTCTGTTGCTTGGAAATTCTTGAATTTTCTTTCAATGTTCTATTAGTTTTTTCTTTGCAGATTTAGAGGACTCCCTCTAAGAATAGTCTTTGTCTTTTTAGAAATATTTGACTATACATTCAAATCCGAATCAGACTCAACAATTAGATCAGGGTGTTCTGTAGAATAAGAATCCGCACTTTTCTCTTTTCTTTTCTATCCGTTTCAAGCAGATGAAGTCGATTCTCTCAACAACGGAAGCCTTTTTTTTGTTCTGGTTTGATGTGAACGAAAGAGAGAAAGATGGGTGTGTGTGAAAGGAAAGAAAAGAAAGAGACGTGTGAAAAGAGAAATACACAGAGTCATGTTGGAATAAGGAAAATAAAATCCCTAAAATCGTGTAATAGCCACTTCTTTCTATTTCTTATCATAATTAGTTGTATTTTATTTAATATAAAAATAATTTTTTAAATTTAATTGAATACTGTTATAACATGTAATTACTTTGTTAATATTAATAATTATAATAAACTATATATAAAATTCGTAATATGCACTCTTAAAAATATATAAAGGATGATTTTTCCATCATAATATTTATTTAGACTAATATATTTATAAATTTAATATAATTAAAACTATTTTCAAATTTATATGTAATAAATTTTTAATGATTACAGATGGAACTAAAAGTAATTTTTTTGCAGTTAGGAAGAAATTAAAATTTCTAGTTCTTAAAAAGGCAAAAGCAAAAATATAAAATTATTTTTTTAAGATCAAAATATCATTGTCATGTATATAAATTTACCAATATACGTATCTCTTATATTTATTTATTTATATGGTAAATTTTTTGTATTTTGCTTGATATTTTTAATTATATTTAAATAAATAAATAAATATTGTAATAAATCAAATATTAGATCCTCCTACATTTAAATAATGAAATTTTCTAGAAAAACTGAAATTTTTAGTAAATCAAATAGTATTAAATTTTTTATAACTAATAACTAATTATTCTAAATAAAAAAAAGAAATCCTTTAATATTACCAATTACTCCCTCTATCCGTTCCAAAAAAATAATCATTTTATCATAATTAAAAATAATAACTTCTTTTTAAATAATTTAAAATTACAGAAATATTTTATATCATAAATTGATTTTTTTGTCAACCTTAAAAATACCACATAAAGAGTAGAATGTTTGAGAGTCATAAATAAACTTTGCATATGATAAAAATGGTGATTTCAGACGTTGACACATGAATCTCAAATCGAATACTAATAAATTATATTTTTGATTACAAAAAGAAATAAGTGGCGGTATTCTGTTAACAGGAGCAGCATTACGCCCTGCCAAAGGAAGGCTCTGCTTCTTTGCCGCCCTCTTTCAGCCCTCGCCAATCTTCAATTTCGCAAACTCAATTCTTTTCTTCATAATCCAACCTTTTGTTTTGCTTGGCAAAAAGGGGGAGAGAAAATATTGTTTTGGGAGGACAGAAAGCAACAATCTTGGCCAAAATATTTTCTTGATGATGGGAGACTCCTTTCATATTCAAATAAGCAAATCTTCAATTCATAATGGGTCTTTGCTCTGCATTCTGATTTGTTTGATACACCATTTATATATAAGAAAATCTATACTTGTTTCGTCTTCTCATTTTCTTATTCCTATGGCTTAAAAATAATTTCTTTTTGGTAGCCCTCCACACTTCTGTCATGGCTATGTGACTCAACAAATTTATCTTATGATTCTTTTTTTTAAAAAAAAAAATGAGGCGTCATACCCAAAACAGGGATTTTGCTATGTGCATGCTACTTTTCTGAATAATTTTTGTTATAACTTTGATGCTTCTTTGATTAGATTACTAATTTGAAACTTATTTTGTAGATGAACTTGTGGGTTAGCACAAAAGTAGAGGCTGATTGACAAACGTCCAAAGTGCACCATCATTGTCGCTGGCAAAAAGGTGCCTTGATAATAAAGGGAAAGGTGCTGACTGCCAAAGGGGAACTGGAAACTGGATTTACTGGTTCAGCCTCTAAGTTACTACTCTTAAGTTAGTATCCGTCATATATATTTACTCACTATCTTGTGCTTTTCGTTGCTTGTCGTTCTTTCTGTTTCCTTTCCTTTCCCGTTTTCCATATCTAGTTTATTCTGCTTATGGGTTTTCGAGACGAGTATTTCAGGCTCTCCGCTTGTGGGATTACACTGGGTATGTTGTTGTTGTTTTGTGAAATGAGTTCAAAATTTTAAAGTATTTCTTGTAATTGTACTGATTTTTCACATATTTCTGTACTGAAATTACTGGCTTAATGTGCAAACAAGGCTGCATCCTCCATTACACTAATGACATATTGTTAAACTAAGTTATGAGTTGTTTTGTCTTGTTATGAGAAATACTACAGCTGGAAAAACTGTCACTCTTATACATTTCAATTCCGTCATGCATGTTTCTCACTAAGTACCTATTCTTGCCGAAATATCAGGTTACAATTAACATTTTGAGGGAAACATGGCTAGCAGTGAAGATATTCTTCTGTCAGCTCTGCTCAATCTTTTATCTGCATTTGCATTTCTTGTGGCCTTTGCTATTCTGCGACTCCAGCCAATCAATGACAGGGTCTATTTCTCAAAATGGTATCTGAAGGGTATACGAGCAAGCCCGAGAAGTTCTGGAACATTTGTGAGAAAATTCGTCAACTTGGACTGCAGAACATACATAAGGTTCTTGAATTGGATGCCTGCAGCTCTAAGAATGCCAGAACCAGAGCTTATTGATCATGCTGGTCTTGATTCTGCCGTATATATACGGATATACCTTCTTGGGTAAGTTCACAACATTTACAATATTCCTTGGCCATTTTACTGATAACAAAATGCTTCTGGTTATGCTTCCTTCATTGTTACAAGGAACTTTTAAAGGATAAGTTGGCCAAAAAGTTCGTTTATGTTGTTGTCTTTTTTATGTATCAGAGCTAATTCCAGTATTATCAATGCAGCTTGAAAATTTTCGTTCCTCTCGCAATACTTTCTTTTGCGGCTTTAGTGCCTGTCAATTGGTCTGGGAAATCATTAGAGCACATTGAGGATCTAACATTCACTACTATTGATAAATTATCAATATCCAACGTTCCGGAGGGATCAAAGAAGTGAGGATTGACTTTTGCCCTTTCTATATTGGTTTCTCGTGTTGACATTGTTGTAAAAAAGCTAATTGCTTCTATTCAACCATCATATAAACTGAGTTTCTCATGTAAAATTTTCATCATAAATATCAATTTGGTAAAGAAACAGCACGTCACAAACCATAATTATTTTTTATATAAAATTCTATTAACAAGGTTTCAAGAAGATATTCACACACATCTGTATGTTTTTGAGAAAAGTATTAATGGAACATATATTAATGCGCGGATTTTATGGCAATCATATTGGTGAATCTTCTTGTTTCTTCACTTTTGTTGCATAGTAAAATGGTAGCATATAAAATAGCACCTCATTTGGTACTCTTGTCAGGCTTAGCTGCTGCAATTTCCTTTGTTTAGTGGTTTATATAAGGATGACACTTACTAACTAAAGCCTTTTTAAAAAACTTTTAGGTTTTGGGCACACCTGGTAATGGCTTACGTAGTCACATTTTGGACCTGCTATATACTGTACAAAGAATATCATATAATAACAGCCATGAGGCTGCAGTTTCTGGCCTCTGAAAATCGTCGGCCTGATCAGTTCACTGTAGGTGCATGACATAATTCGTTGAAATGTTGAGTGTTCAGTGTAAACTGTTTGGTTAGTTTACCACTGCTGTTCTCTTGTAGGTCCTTGTGAGAAATGTCCCTCCAGATCCAGATGAATCAGTGAGCGAGCATGTCGAACATTTCTTTTGTGTGAATCATCCAGATCATTATCTAACACACCAGGTCTTTATCCATTTGGATATCAAGAATAATGTAACAGATATTTCAAATTTGTAGGTTGTTTACAATTGATCAACCTTATACTTATTCAAACTTGTAGGTTGTTTACAATGCAAATAAATTAGCTAAATTGGTGGAAAAGAAGAAGAGCTATAAAAATTGGCTCACATACTACCAAACTAAGTATGAGAGAAACCCTAAGATTAAGCCAAAAACAAAGGTACTTTTTTTTCTTCTTTACCTTGTTACCTTTCTAAACTCCAAAGCATTGTTTAATTTTCATTTCCTGTTTGTTTTCTTGTTAAATTTGTTGAGTCAATCATACGTAACGAATCTCATGTTCAGTCATGTATAGACAGGACTTTGGGGCCTTTGGGGAGAAACTGTGGATGCCATTGAGTATTATACTGCAGAAATTGAGAAGCTGAGTAAAGAAGTAAGTGTCTCTGACTCTGTATCTTATTTCTCTTTGTTCGTTATAATCCATCTGAATTCATACTTTTTTGCTTGGAGTATCGGCTGTTCTTCCGTCTAGTTGCACCACTTTTTAAAAGTTTTTCATGGGCTGGGTTTTACTTCCCAATTGATTCATTCTATGTTACTTCCGTAACTAATTCATATTTCTAAATCATCCTTCTTTCTTTCCCATTGAATGAGCTATATGTTGGGGAACTAAATTGATTTTGAACATTGGAGGTTTGTTAAGAAATAAGAAATATCCATTGTTTTTGTGACATACATGATGGAATGTGGAGAGATAAATGAGTTGCAGAGGGCTGTTTAACAGGGCGTACATACAAACTTTCAGCAGGCCTAAGATTTAATTGTAGTACATGCTGGTCATACATTAAAATGTTACCTTTCAGATTTTTCCATATTTTAAGCACCATCCTGAAAAAATCATGAGAGTCAGCTATCTCTTTTAAACTTAGAGCAAAGAAGATGCATGTATCTGGGCAGTGCATAGGTATATTAATTTAGTACTTTTTATAATCTACCATCAGGGAACCCAAATAAAACGAGAGATTTCTCCTGACTGACCTAACATGAATTGGGACAAATGTTTTTTCTTGTTAATATTTGGCATTAGCTATCATGTGAGAAAATATTTTTGGCTTCTTTTGATGTCTCTTGTCAAATATGATGATTTTTTGATTTAGAGTCGAGAAAAACGTAACATAACTTGTGATAGTATTGTTAATTTTATTGACTGGGCCTAGTTTTGTATGTTAGCTTGTACCAGGTGATTGTAGCCCAGTTTATGTTGAAATAAGACATAGGGTTCCTGTCTTTACTTTACCTGTAGGTAAACTTTCTCTAAAAACTTGCTAAGCTTGTAAGTTGTTTCAAGTTTAATATACATTCTATCGTGAATGTCTCTGCAAAATAAGATGCTTTACCCATATCAAGAGATTTTTGATCCTTTTACCGCTGATGCTTCACTTTATGGGCAACCAATTAGTAACACTAGGTTATTTTGGTAATGGAAAAGGCTTACAGTTTTTAGCAATAAATATTTGGATTTCCTGTTGCATTATGGTAATCGACTACCCTTTGATGTAGGAAACTATAGAAAGAGAAAAGGTAACGAGTGATCCCAAAGCAATAGTTCCTGCAGCATTTGTTTCGTTCAAATCTCGTTGGGGAGCGGCTGTCTGTGCTCAAACACAACAATCAAGTAACCCAACCATTTGGTTGACACAATGGGCTCCTGAACCACGTGATGTCTATTGGGATAATCTTTCAATACCATTTGTTGAACTCAATGTCCGCAAACTGCTAATGGCTGTTGCTTTCTTCTTTCTTACATTCTTTTTTATGATCCCTATTGCATTCGTTCAATCTTTGGCAAGCATTGATGGTATAGAGAATAAATTTCCCATCTTGAAGCCATTGATACAAATGTAAGTGATCGTCTTACTTATTATAATATAAAAACTGATCTTATGTTTTTAAGTTAGTAAAATGGGTGGTAGTGTTTATACAGAAAAGGGAAAACAAATGAAAGAAAGCAATTTCTGAAATGCTGTTATATTGATGGATTATTATACCATTAGAATATTTCTACTCATTCCGTAGAGTTTATTACCAGATATACTAAATTAGAGGTCTATGTATATATTTTTATACTCTTTTCAGTGGTCTCCCTTTCTCTCTTTCGGCCTTCCAAAATTTTTTTCCTTAGGAGTAAGCAGTTAGCTGACTTATCTAGACAGACAAAGAAGCCCACAAATTTAGAATCAAACTTCAATATGCAATCCTTTGTATAGACGTTGTGGCGTATTTGTACTTGAGGAAGTCTTTTGATCTATTACCTGAGTATATCATGTATTTAAGAAATCAATATCTGAGGTTCTTGCTTCTGAAACTTCTGTTACAGGGAAGTTGTCAAATCCTTTATCCAAGGTGTTCTTCCTGGGATTATACTGAAGATCTTTCTGATTCTTGTTCCTATGATTCTAATGGCCATGTCAAAAATAGAAGGCTATACATCACTTTCATCTTTGGACAGAAGATCAGCAACTAAATATCATTTTTTTATTCTTATCAACGTGTTCTTGGGAAGTATTATCACTGGAGCAGCCTTTGAGCAGCTTCAGAGATTTGCCGAAGAGCCTCCGTCAGAGTAAGTTCTTACTTCTCGTCTAAAATGGAAGCCATGAAATGTTGATGGATCTTACTGTTTTACTGCTAGAGAGAAACAAAAAATCATAAGAAAAATAAAAAAGAAAGAGGAAAGAAGATTATATTTGCATTATCAGGTGATAAACATGTTCCCTCCTATGATTGTTTATTTCTTGGTTCAGAGATGCATATATCTGAAAAATTAACATCTTGGCATTAAGATCTCAGTGTTATCTCGAATTGCTTCTGTTGAATGTTTTCAGACATAACTGCATTAACTTGATAGCTGATCCCTGCTTGTAGCCGATCTATTGTAGGGGCATTGATACATAGATGGGGATATTTTGATTGTTTAGTAGTACTTTTTGACTAATATTTCCCCTCAAAGTGCAGCAACAGTTTTCATTGGACAAAGACGGGTCTTTATATCATGTGTTGTCCTTATCTGTCTTATGTGTTAGTTTTATCGTACTTACATACTAGCATGCGCTTTTCGTTATTAGTCGCTATTTCTATTTCCTTTTCTTTTCCTTTCCTTTTTCCATATCTAGTTTATTCTGCTTATGGGTTTTTGAGACGAGGGTTCTCAGGAAACAGCCTCTCTACCTCTATGAGGTAGTGGTAAGGTTTGCGTATATCCTGAACTTCCTCAGACCCCACTTGTGGGATTACACTGGGTATGTTGTTGTTGTTGTTGAATGTTCAGTGAAAGCTGTAACTGCAGATGAATTACATTGAGTGACCTATTATAGGGCTACATTATGTGTGTTAACTATATGAGGCATCAAGAGTTAGGATTATTTGACTTTAGATTGTTCTTGAAGATGGAGGCATCAAGAGTTTGAATTATTCAAGTGACTTTAGATTATTCTTGAAGAAGTCTGAACATGTTTAGAGGAAATTACTTATTACATACTTCTCTGTATTTGATATGAAAGGATTTCTTGGTTTAATGATTATATACTCTGTAAGCATTTCTTCTTGTGTCTTAATTATATGCACCAGTCTGTTTAATCTTTTCCTTTATATTCAGAATTCCAAAAACAGTTGGTGTAACTATTCCGTTGAAGGCTACCTTCTTCATTACCTATATAATGGTTGATGGTTGGGCTGGAATTGCTGCAGAGATTCTTAGATTGGTTCCTTTCGTTATTTTTCATCTTAAGAACACTTTTCTGGTAAAGACAGATCAGGATAGAGAGCATGCTACAGATCCCGGTTCGTTGGATTTTTCTGTATCAGAACCTCGCCTACAACTATATTTCCTACTAGGCCTTGTGTATTCAGTAGTCACACCTATACTCCTGCCTTTCATCATTGTCTTCTTCGCATTCGCTTTTATGGTTTTTCGCCATCAGGTATGTTCACTATTCCTTTTGTAACAGATGTTAGATATTTTGCTATGAAGGTACTTACGATATATGTGATACATGCATAAAAGAAATGAACCTAAAGAAGTCTAGTGTTCTCGAAGAAGTACATTTCAGTATGTAGATCACCCATGAAGCAATTATGGAGTGTGTTGTTTGTATTTTTAGTGTGAAACAAACTAACGACATTCATTCTGAACATTCACCCTTCTCTTGAACCTTTTCTTTTTTTAAACTTTGTTCCTGCTTTATATTTGTGGTAACAACACTTGTTCACAATCTCATCATAGCCTGGAATGCCGTCACTTTCGAAATTCATCATCACTGCTGCAAGTGCTTCGACACCCAATCTTTCTTCAATAGGAACTGCTGTTAAAGAGATGTGATCCCTTTACTTATCCGTGTCTAATAACACACTATTTGATTAAACGAATCCAGTTAACTACCGTTGGAGGCCAGGAACTGTTTTATTGTATTAGCAGATTTATTTCCAAAAACCTGAACAAGTAGCAGATGTAAGTAGTGTCAAGAATCCAGCTTCTATTCATCCCACAGATGCAGGACTGCCTCACGCCCAGGTCTAGACATCTGGAGTGTGGACAATTTAATATGGGGCCCAACATTGGGTTAATCATAAATAGGGATGGACATGATTCTGATATCATATTAAAGAGTCCAAACTCCTCGTCACACAATTCAATAATGTCTTTCTCCTATATTCTCGCATGGATTTTGGGTCTTACTCAGCCCACAAACTAGTTCACGAAGGGAGGATTGACCACATATGAGGAGATCAAGGACCTCTAATTCCACCGGTGTTGGACTTTAACACTACTGCATGCTCAAGATTGGCCATTTGAAACGTGGGCAATATATGATAGCAGGCCAACATTGTAAACAATGAATTGTGTATGGGTCTGACTAGAAATGGATCTTGGGCCTAACTCAACCCCCAAAGATAGCTCATGAGGAGGGGAGATTTGCCTAAGTACATGTAAGGAGACCAAAGACCTCTAATCCCACTGCTGTGGGACTTTAACAAGAAGTACCTGCTAAAAGAATAACAGGTCTACAGAGGGAGAAAATAAAGGATCACTATAAAGCAAAAAAGATTTAATGAAACAAAAAACTCATAATTACTTTAGGCTCAAGAATAAGCAGTAGTTCATCACCATATCATATGCATATATATGGCACTTAAATTGCTACTCAGCTCTGCAAGTCGCCCGTTAGAAGTTAAATGATGTTTTTCACGCTTATATTGTGCTACTTTACCTTGCTTTCCCTTGAAAATGTCAGCTTTTATCCATTTCATGCAAGGTGAACCATATTTTAGATGGTGCAGTTTAGTAGGCATCTTGAACTTCAACATCTAATATTTGCTGTTTCTAGTCCCTAGATCTCCATCAAATGGTCAGACACTGAAATTTGCTCTTTCCTCTAGATCATTAATGTGTACAATCAGAAGTATGAGAGTGGTGCATCATTTTGGCCAGATGTGCATCGTCGTATACTTGTAGGTTTGGTGATATCCCAGCTTCTATTGCTGGGTCTGCTGAGCACCAAAAATATTCCCAGATCAACACCTGTAATGATTGCACTTCCAGTTTTGACGATCTGGTTCCATATATTCTGCAAGGGCCGATATGAGTCGGCATTTGTAAAATTCCCCTTGCAGGTTAGTGTTCGGTACCTACTGCAACACGTTATAAGTGAGGACTACAAGTTTGTAAATATGGAAAAAAAGCCACATTCACAAGAGGATAATCATTATATCGTCTATTATACTGGCACTGTGCTGGTTTGAGTGCTGATAAGAAGGAATTCAATCTTTAGACGTACTTTTTAGATCTTCCTCTGAGTGTTAATTTAGCATGCTTTTTGACTAAGGCTAAGATTGTTGTGTGTTTGGTGCAGGATGCAATGGTGAAGGATACACTAGAAAGGGCAACAGAACCAACACTTAATTTGAAAGCATATCTCAAGGATGCTTATGTCCACCCAGTTTATAAAGGTGTGGAGTTCGACAGACCAATGGCACTTGACGATGAGGAGAATAATCCACTTGTTCCTACCAAGAGATCACGTAAGAGTAGTAAGTCTCACTCTGAAGAGGGCGTCTGAGACACAGGCTTGTACCCCAAGGCAGATAGAAAGAAACTTAAAAGGAAGTGGTTTACTATTCTTTATTCTGTTTTCCCCACTATAGCTTGTGTTGGGATATCTGCAGTAGAGCATTAAACAATCAGAATATACTGAATGCAGAACTCAAACGCGCAAGGAGGATGATATTTCAGCTTCAGGCGCCTGTCAATGCTCGCTATATATAGAAGAAAGAAAGACTTCTTTAATTTGTTCATACTATCTGATGTTTGTGTGCAGAGTCCAAAGCCTAAAAAGGAAGTGTGTAACTGTATCTAAGCAATCAAAGTATAAAGTAAGGTCCCTATAATTTCCATAAACATAATAAATTATGGAAACAACCTCTGCCTTGAGACCCTCCTGATCCTATTTTACGGGATTACACTGGGTATGTTGTTTATAAATATATTAAATTGTGGGAAAAGCCCATGAGCCAACAAACATATCCAAGTGAGGTCTGGAGAGAGTGAAATGTACACAGATTTTACCACTACCTCTTAGAGATAGAGAGGTAGTTTTCAGAAGACCCTCGTCTCGAGGAAGAAAGTAAATGATTTTAATAATTAACCTGGTTTAGGATCCGTTCGGGTCAAGTAGGTGGATTTTATTTGTTTAATTAAGCTATATTCTACTATATTATAAGAGGGAGTTGAAGCAGGCAGCATGTCAACATGCCTGCTTGAGCTACTTACTTCTTCTTATACATTACGCGGAACTCATAAAAATATTTTGGGGATTCTTTAATTGAATCTATTTAAAGCAACTGCTTTGAGCTGCCTGCTTCTTCTTATATATTATGCGGAACTCATAAAATTATTTTGGGGATTTTTTAATTGAATCTAGAGGGAGTTAAAGCAGTTGAAGCAGACAGCATGTCAACATGTGCTGGAGTTACTTGCTTCTTCTTATACATTATGCGGAACCCATAAAAATATTTCGGCGATTTTTAATTGAATCTATTTAAAGCAGTTGTCTGCTTCTTCTTATATGTTATGCGGAACACATAAAATTATTTTGGCGATTTTTTAATCTAATCTATTTAAAGCAAAAGCTGCTTAGTGATTTACAATATTACTCTTAACATAATTTTCACAATTGAATGGCCCATAAAAATATTTCAAAGATTTTTTAATTTAATTTATTTAAACCAGTTGCTTATTAATTTTGCGATATTGTCCCTCATAAATAATTTCCCAACTACTTCAATTGTTCAGTTATTTTAAATTAATGGAACTGACAAAAATATTTCAGGGTTTCTTAATTTAATCTTTTCAAAGCAACTGTTTAGCAATTTTATAATATTACTTCCAACAACTAATTTTCACAATTGAAGGCCCATAAAAATATTGTGACGAATTTTTAATCTAATCTATGTAAAGCAGCTGCTTAGTGATTTTACGATATTGCCAATGAAATTGAGATAAAAGTTTATAATTTATTCTTGAGTGAAAATTCAAAATAGTAGTTGTTTAGTGATTTTGCGATATTGCCAATAAAATTAGAATAAAAGTTACAATTTATTTTAGATTAAAAATTAAAAATTATTTAATCATTAGACTAAAAATTCAGTAATATTAATAATATATATTTATTGATTATTTATTCTACATTTAATAAAATAATTAAATAATATTTAATTATATCACTAAAAATAACTTTATAAATAACTATTGGACCGTGAATTGCACGGAATTTAGTATCTAGTATAAATATATATGATTTGGGTGATTCAAATGGGTCCTCAATTTGAATATTTTGCTGTGAGATATTTAAGTTTTCTAAGTTATGCTCACGTGACTTCCTTTGATAGGACAAGGAGTTCAAGCAAAATGAAAGATGCCAAATAAATCAAACTGACATTTTCCTCGATACTAACTTTAAAAAACACACATAAATTAATTTTTTTTTTTAAAAAAAAACACTTCTTTTTTTGTTGAAATTAATAGTAGTAAATATCTTTTTCATAAATATATTACTGTGCCAGATATTTCACGAATCAATAAGCAATTGGGTCCAGGGAAGAAAAAGAATTAATTATGCGATGGTCTGATTTTTAATTTTTATTCTTCAAATAAATTGATTTTTAATTTTCCTCCTTAACAACAAAATTTATGCAGCAATACATACGTTTTCTAAAAATAATAAAATATTACCCTCAGTTTCATTTTATGTGGCATCATTTAACTCGGCATGATATTTAAAAAGAAAGACTTTTTAAACTTATGATCTAAAATCATCCATAGATTTTTATGTGGTTAAAAATCATTTAATTAAGGATAAAAGGAGATTTTTAATGTTAAATTATTTTTAGTTTTAGTGAGATAATATTCTTTTTGGGACCGACAAAAAAGAAAAGAAAGAGTGCCATATTTTTGGAGGGGACGGAGTATAATAAAAAATATAAATTTATATTTCTGCAAAAGTTAATGGGTTAATTTCAAATATAGACCAAAAAAAGCTAATTAATTTATAACAAATATAACTCATGTTTTATTTACATAAAAAAATAGTTCAAAATCACTGAAACTATACATGACTCTACAATATACCTTGTCAAAAGTTATAGAAACTATACAATATATATTACTTTTATATAAACTATACATTAAATATATATTATGATACACAATATCTACTGACTTATACATACTTATATAATAAAGACTTTTTTTTATAATTATGTGTCCCTAAATATAATTATCTCAAAATTAATTAATATGGCTGGTGGACAAAAAATTAAAAATGAGCAGAAAAGAAGGTGCAAAAGTGCAAATGACAGAATAGAGCACAAATAAATTGGTACTGCTTTCTCTCTCCTGCACCAAAATCCTCCCATGACTGAATAATGGGTATGTTCTCTTTCTCTCTCTTTATATTCTTTCTTCTTACTTTAATTTCTGCTTCGACTAGATTTCCAATGATTTTTTAGAGTAAATTAGTAGATTTTAGTGTTTTGTTGGCTCTCATTTCTTAATAAAAAATCACTGTCATTGTACAAATTCCTCTTGATAATACCTTGAAGTCGTCATTGATTGATAATATATGTTGTGATAGGAAATCATGATGTGAAATTTGAATTTCATAACTTGTATTTCAAATCCCAGTTTTTGAGATGCGAGTCCCAGGAAACAGCCTCTCTACCCTTGAGGCAGAGGCAATGGTAAGTTCTGTGTATCGACTCATGGGATTCCACTGGTATGGTATGGTATGTTGTTGTTGTATTTCAAATCCCAAAAGTTGTAAAAACTATTAATCTTTTTTCCTTTTTTTATACAATCGCACCGAATGAGCAAACTGTAGTTCATAAATAATATATTAGAAGATTTTAAGGCGCTGCTTGGTAACTGATATATCTACATGCTCTTTTTATAAATATATGTTTGTCTTTACAAACTTTCAAATATATATAATTTTATAAAGATCCACTAGTAAACGATTGTGTTTAGTAACTAGTTATTCCTTAATATAATCCTTTCATGTGGTACACACAATCTCTTCACGCTGCTCATGAGTTTTTTTCTTCTTTTTTTCAAAATTTAAAACGACGGGTCCTTTATATATATGTATATAAAGTGTAAACTTATGCTTCATAATTGAGATCATGATTTTGGAATCCCATATCATGCTTTTCAGAGAATTTGAGATTTGAAATCATTAACTCAAATCACACGTCCAAACGCAAGAATCAATTTTTCAGATAATCTCCCAAAATATCTTTTGATAATGTTTGCTTAAAATGTGTGGTTCATAAAATAAAAGTATTTCATGAAATGCAAACCAAAACCAATCCAGACTTGCATCAAGAATATTACATGATCCTTTTGATGTTGTAAATTTATCTTTCTTTGGATAATAAACTGCGAAATATTACCAGTACTATTTATAAAAAAAAATACTCCCTCCGTCCCATTTTATGTAGCACCCTTTCCTTTTTTGTGCGTCCCAAAAAGAATGTCACCTTACTCAAATTGGAAACAATTTACCTTTAAACTTCCCTTTTTACCTTTAATAAAATGATTCTCAACCACACAAATATCTAAGAATGATTTTAGACCACAAGTTTAAAAAGTCTTCCTTTTTTCTTAAACACCGTGTCAAGTCAAAGGGTGTCACCTAAAATGGGACAGAGGGAGTACACCAGAAGAACACTTAAAAAAAAATAATGCCTCCTTCGAAGAAGAGTTCATCATATCCAAACCTCCAAAAAGAAAGAATCAGCTATGGTATGTGTTATTACTTATGCAGGATATACCTGCATAACTCATGTCCAAACCAACTACGAAATGACTCCTAAGAACCTTGATGATACCATCCTTTCATGCTTCAGTGCAATTTCCTCCAATACCAACTACTATCTGTTTGTGGGATATGATTCCATAAATCTTGATTGTCTTTCGTATATAAGCCATGAACCCATCCAATCTACATGATGTCTTCCTTTCTTGTCAACTGCCAAATAAATTTTCCCACAGAGGCAATAATTATTCAATGTCTTGCAACTTTTGATATTCAGCCCTCCTTATTTCGTTGGCACACAAACTTTATCCCATGATACCGATGCAGTTTTCCTCTTTTCATCAATACTTCCCGATAAGTACTCCCTACACCTTTTGTCCACCTCATTAAGTATGCTTTGAGGGAGTATGAACATGCCAAGTATGGCATTTGTAATATGTAATCTTCTTGCGTAGGAGAGTTTTCTCGAATAGCCACTGTTAATCCTGCTAGTTATTTTCTCCACCAACTGATGACATTCAATCTTGCTTCATTTCTTAGAAGATAGAGGCAATCCTAATTCCTAGGTATATAATTGGGATCAGTGTTGTCAAAGGCACTCTTAATCCCTGAAGCAAGGGTCAAAACATGTTGAGTGCTTCGCCTCGCTTAGCCTACCAGTGTCGTCATCAAGGTTCTAAGACATGTATACTTTTCCTAACCAATGAACGTCTTTTGAAGAGGGGACACTAAACAATTGATATTTCACTTATCGCAAGCTTTTTCACTTTCATTGTTCTTATATTTGTCTTATGCTTTTAATTAGTAGTCTTGGACTAAACGTATATATTTGCATTTTTTCTTCCTTTGTGCCTTTTTTCATCAAAGCACATGCCTTATTTGCGCTTAAAGCCCCAATGGGCGTTAAAACTTTTTTTGCGCTTTTGTTCTTTGATAACACTGACTGGGACTGTACCCAAAGAAAAGCCTGTGATGCCCAGCAACTTCTCTTTCAAACCAGTATCTACACCAGCTACAAACAAATTTGACTTGTCTAGATTTGTCTCAAAGCGGGTCATTTTACTAAAATGAGTCAGCACTGGTCTAATGTTTCCTTTACAGAAAATCATTATATGATTGGTAAATACCAAGTGAATTAGTTTGGGGACCTAACACATAGGGTGAAATCTGAAATCAGGAAGATTACTCATTGTCTTCAGAATCCTTGAGAGATATGACCAATATTATAAATAATAAACGGGAGGTGGGATCCCCCGCCTCAACCTTCTTCTACCCTCAAAGTAGTCATGCTCTGAACCATTCACCTTAACAAGAAACCTTATAGATGCCTAATGATGTAGAATTTGGGATATGCTTATAGTGTTAACTTACCTGGAGGTTTGACTTATAGTTTATCAAAGTAAAAAACCATGTCCAATTATAATTCTCTATTTGAACTATGTTAAAGGCAAGCACTTGTATTTTCAAAGGTTTCTGTTCAAAAATCAAATAGTCATTTAAAGAGGAATAATTTACGGAAAACTATTCATCAAAAACCTTCTGATAGAACATTACCAAGAAATTTTCCCAAAAATGATCCAAGCACCCTGTAAATCAGTAATTACAAAAATCTTTCTCGAGTCTACTGTTTCTGGAGGCAGTGGGTGCACTTCTATCATGAATCTGCCAATGATTCTTGCAATTTGTTTCCACATTCAGTTCATCTGTAATTTCCATTATTTGTGTTTTACTCTAATTGTTCTGCCTGCTGAAGAAATCTCGGCAAGGCAACCACAATTCCTTTGAGATATATAATGTTTTTTTTTGTGTGTTTTTGCAGGACTTGATTAAGAGTATGTGATCGACCAAGTTCTATATCTGACCCTGTAGTAACATTGTTTGCTGCATTTACAAATGGCAACTTCACCAATACAGTTGGCTGTGCATTCACGTTTGTTGAGCTATGGCAGTACAGAGTTAACCAAGTTGGTTCCTGCACCTCCAGGTAACCGTGGAAAAATAGTATGCCGTCTAAGGAAGCTGGAATTGGAAGATGTGAATTTCTCTGGCATACGTCGAAAAAATGATCAAGAAGTTTCTACGAAAACGTATCGACTAAAAGCACTATCAGCATTGGAAATTTCACTCGTTCCAACTGCAAAAAGGGTCCCCACTTACCTTTTCAGGACCGATGTTGGTGGTCAAGTGAAAGTCTTTGTGGAAAAGACTAATGGAAAGTACAAAGTGCTAGTAGAAGTTTTGCTATTGCAGCTCTCAGATGCACATGCTAAGCTGGTTATGGTTTGGGGCCTATTTAGATCTGATGCTTCATGCTTTATACCTCTAGATCTAAACCAAAGTGGAGCAGATGGAAAAAGTAGTACTGTTGAAACACCATTTGTGCAAGGACCTTCAGACAAGGTCACTGTTGAGCTGGATTTTGAAGCAAGTTTAGCCCCGTTCTATCTCTCCTTCTATATGAAGTCACAACAAGTTTCTGACATGGAAAACTCAGAAATCAGAAGCAACAGGAACACAAATATTGTTGTACCAGTTGGTCTCAGGTCAGGGCATCCTGCTCCGTTGGGTATTTCCTTTCAGCCAGATGGATCCATGAATTTTGCTCTCTTCTCACGCAGTGCAAAAAGTCTAGTTTTGTGCTTGTATGATGATATATCAATTGAAAAACCTTCTTTAGAGATTGATCTAGATCCTTATATTAATCGATCAGGTGATATCTGGCATGCTGCTTTAGATTGTTCTTTGCCATTTAAGACTTATGGTTATAGATGCAACGCGGCTACTTCTGGGAAGGGAGAGCGGGTTCTCTTAGACCCATATGCTAAGGTTATAAGGAGTGTGATTCCTCGCCAGGGTGGGTCTGAGATATGTCCAAAATATCTTGGAGAACTATGCCAGGGACCTGATTATGATTGGACTGGTGATGTCCGTCCAAGTTTACCTATGGAGAAACTAATAATTTATCGCTTAAATGTGTCTCAATTTACAAAGGACAAGTCCAGTAAGTTACCTGACGACCTTGCTGGAACTTTCTCTGGCATTAGCGAAAAATGGCACCATTTCAAAGGTCTTGGTGTGAATGCAATATTACTGGAGCCAATTTTCCCTTTCAATGAGCAGAAAGGACCCTATTTTCCATTGCATTTCTTTTCACTTGGAAATATGTATGGACGTACTGATGACCCTCTTTCTGTCATTAAATCTATGAAGGATATGGTTAAGAAGTTACATGCTAACGGGATAGAGGTTTTTCTTGAAGTTGTTTTCACTCAGACGGCAGAGGATGCACCTTTGATGCATGTTGATAACTCTTCATATAGCATAAAAGGTGGTCAGGATCTGAATATTCAAAATGCAATGAATTGCAATTACCCTATAGTCCAACAAATGATTTTGGACTGTCTCCGCTACTGGGTAATTGAGTTTCATATTGATGGTTTTGTTTTTGTAAATGCTTCTTCCTTGTTGAGAGGGTTCAATGGAGAGATTCTATCTCGTCCTCCATTAGTTGAAGCTATTGCCTTTGATCCTATCCTTTCAAAGGTCAAGATGATTGCTGATAATTGGAATCCACTAGCCAATAATTCGAAGGAAAATTTATTTCCTCACTGGAGGAGATGGGCAGAGATAAATATGAGATTTTGTGATGACATTCGGAACTTCTTGAGAGGTGAGGGTCTTCTAAGCAATCTAGCAACGCGACTTTGTGGAAGCGGGGATATCTTTGCACGTGGACGAGGCCCTGCATTCTCTTTTAATTATATTGCCAGAAATTCAGGACTCACACTTGTTGACCTGGTTAGCTTCAGTAGTGGTGAAGTGGCTTCAGAGTTAAGTTGGAACTGTGGACAAGAAGGCGCTACGACTAATAACATTGTCCTAGAAAGACGACTTAAACAAGTTCGCAACTTTCTGTTCATATTGTTCATTTCTCTAGGTGTACCAGTACTTAACATGGGAGATGAGTGTGGTCAGTCTTCAGGAGGTTCCCTTGCATATGATGCTCGAAAATCTTTTGATTGGAATACTTTAAGGACTGGTTTTGGGATTCAGATTACTCAGTTTATTTCATTCTTGAGTGACTTAAGAATGAGAAGAAGTGATCTTCTTCAAAAGAGAACCTTCTTGAAGGAAGAAAACATCCAGTGGCATGGGAGTGATCAATCTCCTCCGAAATGGGATGACCCGTCTAGCAAATTCTTGGCTATGACTCTGAAGGCCGATGCTGTATTCAGCCAGACATCAGTCTCTGATATCGGGGGTGACCTTTTTGTTGCATTCAATGGAGCTGGTGATTCAGGTAGTGTTATCCTTCCACCACCTCCAACAGATATGGTATGGCATCGTCTCGTTGACACAGCGCTACCATTCCCTGGGTTTTTTGATGAGAAGGGAACTCCAGTTGAAGATGAATTAGTTGCATATGAGATGAAGTCTCACAGCTGTTTGCTGTTAGAAGCACAGAGACTAGGCGAAATCGATTTTAGCAAGGGAAAAAAGGCATATTAGACTTTCTTCTAAGAGGCAGTAGTTTGTAAAGCCCGTACGTGTATGTATAAATATCTATATTTAAATAAGAGGTTTTTTTATTTCTGAACAGATGAACAAATAAGAGGCTTTTACTGAGAAATTGTATCTAAACATTTTCTTTTGCCCATCAGGTAGTGATAAGGTCTGCGTATATTTTATCCTCTCCGGACCTCACTTGTAAGATTTCATTGGGTATGTTGAAAACATTTTCTTTTGTGGCTACATGTAAAGATTACTGCCATTGCAGCTTTGTCAGCTGCAAGTTTGTTGGCATGATCCTGTCTTTGTACTGTGATTAAAACTAAGGATTTGCCACAGACTAAAGTTTGACTGTAGTAAAGTTTTAGTATGTTTGATGCGATAAAAACACTTTTCATGAAAAATATTTTTTTGGAAGAAGTTTTAGGACTCGATCAGTAAATCAAATAGTTATATATTGATATTAGTTAAATTGAGATTATTCCTTGTAGACTGTTTGATTTGGTGTATCAAAAATAATATGACTTGCATAGTTTCTAACAAAATCATTTGTTTATAGCAATTTACCCTCACGAATAGAGCAGAAATGTGACACCCAACTCCATTCACTGCTCCCGAAATTTTTCGTCGTAAGTATAAGATTAAACCTAGTAATGCCTTACATGTACGTATATTCCAAGGCTCATTTATATACGTGTGAAGTATATTAGAAGTAAATTGGGTTCATAAGAGACCTCTAGTACTTAATCAAGTTCAAAGGTTTCATATCGGTTAAGTTTTTCACTTTGAATTATGCAAGGGTCAACTTTAAATGACCATAACTCTTAGCACACAAGGAATTAGATGGCCAATGACTACCAAATGAAAGCTATTTGAATTAGTTTTCTTACACAACTGGTTTCACGTTATTTAGAGTTTGGAGTAAAAAGTTATGGCCGTTATACTAAAAACTGTCAGTGCAGAGGTGCAATACGAGACCCAGATATGGGTCGTAATTTGGAGTACGACCCATATCGGTATCTAGTGGAAAAAGTAAGAGAAGTTAAATTTTCAGCTCCAGACTTTACGGATCCATCTATGAGTTGTAGAACTTTCTACGAGTCGTATCAAGGGGCTAATAGAAAGTTTTAGAGACCCCAAAAAATGTCCTAAAGTTTATGAAAAGTCTCCTATGGGTCGTAGAAGCTTCTGCAAGTCGTGGTGGTGGTGGTGGTGGTGGGGGTCTCGTAGGCGGCCTAACCTGCTATTTTAAAGAGGGGTATTTTCGACTTTTCTCACCCTTTTAAGCCTACACTTGTCAGTTTTCGCCTAATTAAACCCCTGGAATGTAGTTATCATTAACTTCAAAACCCTCTCCTTCACTCCTAAACATAAACTCTCAAAAATCATCAATTTAGATTAGCTTTCAAGATTCATCATCAAGATAAGTTATTCTCCATAAATGTCAAGCTTTTCAATCCAAATTTTTTCATCTATTCATGAATCTCTAAGAAAACCTTAAATCATAACCTAGGGTTTCAAGAAACGAATTCAAGAATCCAAGAAAGGATTTCTTGATTCTTCTTTTTTCTAGAATGAGGGTTCTTCATCAAAAACTCTAAAGATTCCAAGTCAAGAATTCAAGAATCAAAGAGAATTCCTTTCACCAATATTTTTTTCAAGTTCTTCCACTCTAAGAGAACTACAAAGAGAACTTCTTTTCTCAAGAACAAGCATCAAGGTTATAAGATCAAAGATTTTCTCCAACAAACTAATTCTACAGATATGTAAGGCCTACAAAAATCTTCCTACATTATTTTACCATCATGTAACTACTAGTTTCTCCAAGTATCAAGTTATTAGTTGACAACAAGATTTCTTCATTATGAGCAATCGTTCTTGTTTATGCTTTTTTGAAGAAAAATATGAGATTTACTAAATTTTTCTACTATATTGGAGTCTTCAGTTGAGATACTACTTTTAATTGCTAAATTAGTTTAACCCTAGAGTTACTACAGAAATATATGAATTTTGATATCTTACTTTAAACTCAAGGAAAGTATTAATATAAGTATTTTATGAATAGTGAAGCATGAAACTTATGATCTTAGACAGTTTTGAGATGAGTTTAAGAAGTACTTAAAGCTTCAGTATTTTCAAGATAGCTGAGTAATAAGATTATATTTTTGAGACACTTGCACTTATACAACTTCCAGTCAAAGAAAAGAAACAGGTTGAGAAAAGTGTAAGAAAAGCTACAGTTAGGCTGAGTCCCAAAAGATCAAAGAGACATTTTGAGAACTCTTACTCTTTAAGTTATGAGCATTATAGAAGTTATTTTGAGAGTAGTATTGAGCACCGATATAAGTGAGAGTAATAATAACTTGAACTCATAAACTACGTTGACAGCGTAGGATGAGATTGTACCAAGTATACAACTCCTCACTTGCCACTGAGATGGCCCAGTTTTGGGATGAATTCACTCCCCTAGTTTTCGTCCCTTACCCTGGCAAAGTATGGGACGAGTCTGGCAGCGTGGGCAAGACGTTGTATCATTATGAAGCTCATAGTGATGGTTGTCGGTTAGAGAAACTCTCCAAGAAATAAACTTTATTATTTTACACACTCAGATTTATCATATCTTTATTCAAGTATTTTTCTTTATTATGTTGCATAATAAATTGAGTTGAGCTAATTGCAGAGCTAAGTATTTTGAGTATCATACAGTAAAGTAAGTATTTCCTTTATATTGAGTTGCACTTTTAGACCAGTTTAAAAACATATGATTTCACTTGCATGACATACCTTTGTCAATAAAGCTATCTCAAAGTTCAGTTTTAAAGTGAGTATCCTATCCTTAGTAATTTTTAGTCATCTTATGTACGTAGATTCCACGTACTGACGCCTTTGGCGCTGTAACGTTTTGTGATGCATATTCAGATATCCATGTTGGCAAATGTTCAGTAGGATAGTTCCCATCAACAGTCAGCGAGGCATCTTTTCATCCAGAGAAGCTCGGAAGTCTTTATTTCTTTGTATTTATTTTAGTTGAGGTACCCATGAACCTACTCCGGTGCATTGTTCAGAGTCAGTACTTTAGAGGCTTCATAGACTAGAAAGATATTTTTCAAGTTATTTCTTTGAAATTGTTTGAAAAATTTTGAGTTAAGTTGCATATATTGTTATTGTATCTTTAAGTTCATAAATTTTGAGCCCATTCTAATTCATTATGATGCTAGTGTCTTCGGTTGAGTAAGTTAGCAAGGCCAAATAGTTCACTTGGGACCAGAAATAGTTTCCTAGTTCCGACCATGTCCAGAGTGTAGGCTTGGAGCTTGACAAGAAAGAATGTTAAAAATATTTTGAGGAACAATCATGTCTTTAACCATACATTAAAAATCCTCGCATTGGTACTACCTTGTATTAATTATACATAGCATACTGTCAAGTAGAATGTATATGTAGATCAAAAAAATGTACAAAACAAGGTATTAGTGATACACAAAACTAGTACATGAATTGTTTTTTCTAATGCATCCCTGCCAAACGTACCCTAAATGGACACTCGATTTATAAACAAAGCTTCATATGCTATGCTTGCAGCTAATAAATAGGTACTCTTCCTGGCTGGGAGGAAGCAGAAGCACAGAGTGCCTCCATAGGGTGGGGCGGAGAAACTATCGATGGAGTGGCCGAACCTATAGTTATAGTAGGAACTTCACGAGCTGGGCATACTATCGATGAACCTGCTGTGAACTTTTCTTCTCTGATGAGGTTTCTACTTGGACAATATTTCTTAATTGGAAAGAAGCAGCAACTTGATTACCACTCCAAGTTGATGGCCAGATCCAGAAGACTTTCTACTTGGTGTATTGCGCGTTGCTTCTCCTGTTGTTTCAATCTACTCGCGACTGATTCTGGATCAAGTCCTTGTGATTCTAATGATTCGGAATATTCAGAACGCACTTCTTTTAACAGTTCGTCCACCTCTCTGACAAAATCTATCCTCAAAAGCATATCATCAGCTTCCAAAGTTGGTCTTAGAGGACCTTGATGCTAACAACAAATGCAAAGACAGGGAGAAAAGCAACTTTAGATGCCTCGATGTAATGAATTAACGCACACATACCACATATAGGAAAGTGAGTGTAAATATCACATCAGGTTATGGATCTCACAAATTAATACTGGGAAGATAAAAAGTTTATATCAAATCAGAAAAGCAATATGAAAGAGTATAAATATACCGTGTCAATGTCGAAACCTGCAGGTACAAGAATACTAAATGGGTCCTCTCGAGGAAAT
Organism: Solanum clarkiae; assembly: GCA_011800125.2. Taxonomy (NCBI): domain Eukaryota; kingdom Viridiplantae; phylum Streptophyta; class Magnoliopsida; order Solanales; family Solanaceae; genus Solanum; species Solanum clarkiae. The sequence goes on along the minus strand of JAABOM020000110.1, from coordinate 18,548,805 downwards.
GTATCAATCATACGTCTTTTACATGCCTTGAGCCATCCTTCATTGTCTAGTCCATCATGCATATTGAGAAGATCATTCAATAGTCTCATGGCAGGAGTTGCTTCCCGCTTCAAAATCTCAGTCTAAATGCAAGGATGTAGGTCTAAGACAAAAAAAACAAAAAAAATCCAACAACGAAAGGCAGACAGAAAGTACAAACTAAAAAGGAAAGACACAAGCGAACAAAAGAATAGAAGTAGATAAGAAAATAGAAGTAAATCACATCTACTTGTCAATTCATCAAAGATCAATAAATGGGTAAGATACTTATTGAAGCTGGATACTTAAGATGATGAGCACTTCATAAGGTGATAGTGAACCACACAAAAGTTACTTTCGGAGGCAGAGGGATGCAACACATGAGATAAAAGGAAATTCAGTTGGACATCATCAAGGTTAAAATTACGAAGTATAAATTGAGTAAAATGAAAATACAGGGTGAAATAGTCAATGCTTCAGTAATTGACAGTAAAGAAATCTGAGTTATAGGTCAGGAGCACTCCTACTGTAGCTTAGTTTTCACATACCTCCACTCGCCTGTACAAGAGATCAAGACTTCGAATTGCATCCTTCTCATCCTGGAATGCAAAACAAAGATAGAACATGCATTAGATTTTTCTTTTGGTCCTACTCCTAGAGAGTTGGTTCGGGAGGCGGCCTCACTAAGCTTCTATACAAGCACAGAACTAGGAGGCTGCATATACTTCTATTACACCAAAGTATGAAAATGACTTGTTCCCTTTTCTGCACTGCCTATGCAACAGTACCATACTAATCAAAGATTGCACACTGCATATGAAGGACATTAAACACAAGAAGATGGGATCCATAGTAAGTGACAGAATTATCAATGAAGTGATGAACAATACCTAATAGTAATATTGCATGAAATATCATACATGTTGCACTTTATTATTTAATTGTCAAAGCGAGTACTGTAAATTTTCTTGTTTAAACCATGCCATTTTATTAGGGAAAACCTTATGTAAATACAGATACAAATTGCTACTTGTAGGCATGATAAATTTTGAAGCAGACGTTTTCTATCTGAGCTCATGAACTAAAGAACATGCTAATTATGTGACAGTTATACTGATGACCAAAAGGCATGATAAACTTTGAAGCAGACGTTGTTTTCCATCCGAGCTCATGAACTAAAGAACATGCTAATTATGTGACAGTTATACTGATGACCAAAAGGCAAATCCGTTCACAAAGAAACAAAAGCGAAGGAAATAGAAAAGGGTAGCTAACTTCGTCATAGAAAGGTAAGATAAGCCGTAGAATGCTTACATCACGCCGAGCAAGATCAAGCCGATTCCATATGATCAATAGAACAAGTTCATCGAGTTCACCTTTTTCTGCAGCTTCCTCAATTTTCTGTACATAAATATCCAACCAAGATCCATACAAGAAACAATGTCCAATAAGAAAGCTATTACAAAATCGGAACTTTGAAGGGAAAAATCCCTAGGGCTTTGGTCTAGTTGTAAAAGCAAAACACGTGATATGTGGTTTAGGCGCATGTCGTAGGTTCAAACTCTGTCATAAACAAAGGCCTGGTATTTATGTGGAGAAAGGTAGAGTGGAGGGCCATTATCCACCGATCCGGACCTCGGTAATTTCTCAGTCTTCAAAAAAATTGGAATAGATAGACAGATGTCATAAGAAAAGGATTTAATAAGAAGACACTTATGTATTCTATGTCACATCCAAGTAGCTAAACTTCGTGTATAACAGGTAGATTTCACAAGCAAGAAGAGTTCTAAGGGCTAAATTAACAACACAGTAGAAAATCATTACTCAGGAAAGATGCCCCCTCAAGAGAAAGAAGGGTTGTTGGGTATCAGTTATGTAACCCACACAAGGAGAAAAGAAAGAAAACTGTAACTCCAGAACTGAACTCTTTGACTAGTTTTCTCAAGGCACATAAATCAACATGATCAATAAATTGATTGTACATCTTTAAATAAGCAATTGACAAAAAACTATATCCTTGAGAAATGAGGATTTCTACCTCTGGAAGCGGACATGAGGCAAAAAGGGATTGAAAAAGCCAAAAGATACTCTTTTGCTACTAAATTTCTTACCAAGACATCAGTATGGCCAAAGAGATAAATTTCTTCGTCTTTTCTTTTTAAAAAGGAAAGAGAAGACAAAGCAATCAGTGATTTTCTTGCTTTGTATTAACACCAGTTCCATAACGTCTTCGACATTGATAAAATTCTCTTTGGTTGGGTAAGTAAGTTGAATACTTAACAAGGTATTACATTAATCTTCTCATAAAGGCTGAAATTCCGTTCTTCTAGAAAACAAATACAGTTCGCATCACATAGAAATCCTCATACACCTCAAGTATATTATCTATATCCAACCAGAAATAAATAAGAATACACATTAGCAATAAAAGTTGTTCACCTCTTCCACTTCTTCAGCTGATGTAATGAAGCTTGCCACCAATTTCTTAGCCTTTACAAGCTCTTCTTCTGGATAATCTTTCAAGCGCAATCCAATTTCACGATATTCTTCTATCTTTTCCTCCTCTTCCTCTTCCTCCTGTTGACGTCGTCTATGCAATTCCTTAGTCTTTTCCCTTTGTTTAGCTTGCCATTCCTAATAAGAGAAAGCTTCCAACATTCAGAGCGTGCTACCAACATTAACCTTCCTTTTTGCTTATACATTGCTCCTTCTATCACAATTTATACTCCATTACTGTATCACTACCTACATCTCAACTTACACAAAGGTGTTTGACTGGCACAAAGTTTAAGAATGAAAAGAATACTTTTGAAACTTGTGGTCTTAAACTAAAAATAGGCAGAATATACTACAATGTTCTTTAATCATGCAATATGTGGAAAGTTAGAATTAAAGAATTGACAGAAATATGAAAGAGTCCTTTTTAAAGGGATTAAAAGGAAAGCAAGACAGACAAAATTGAAACGAAAGGGGTACTTCAAAAAACTTGAGAGCACTGAAATTAGAAGCTTTTGACCCTAGTATCCTTCTCATTCTACTCAGGAAGATTGCGTATTACTCCCTCCGTCTCATTTTATGTGGCACCCTTTCCTTTTTGGTCCGTCCAAAAAGAATATCACCTTACTTAAATTGGAAACAATTTACTTTTTAAAGTTCTATTTTTACCCTTAATAAAATGTCCCATAAAATGAGACCAGTGGAGTAATATTATGATTTTCTTCTACCCTTTTGCAAGAATCAAGTAATCCAACCAAAATTATTACGGAGAATGTTAATAGCTCAATTGATAGGTTAAATCAACTTCACCTACCCCAATTTTGGAAAAAGTAATCAAAACTATGAAATTCAATATCAAAATATGCTCAAACATCAAAGCAAAACAGAGAGATAAAAAACCAGACCCAGAAACAATACAGGCAAAAAGGGAACTTACATCATCATAATACTCCTTTGGAAGTCCATAAAGGTCCTTTTCTTCAATCTTCTTGCTTCGCATTGCTAAAAATTGCAATTTTTAAATTCTTCAATCATTTAACCTCAAAATTGAAAGGAAAAAAAATAGGAAGTGGCTGACCTTTGGCGGATGGATTTTTGATTGAATGAAAATTTGAGATAGATTTAATTGAAGGAAAAGAGTGAGAGAAAAGAGTGTATGTTAATCCCACAGCTATGGACTCCATTTCTTGCTGGCTAATGGCTGTTCCCTAAAACCACCACATAAACCCTCTCCAATTTATACCCATTTAATTTGGCACCAACTCTAAAAGAGATTGTAATTTATGTGAAATATATTAAAATGTTTTTAATTTTATGACTTTAAATATACTATTATCTTGAAATTTGAAATTAAGGTATTATTTTAAAAAGAAAAATAAATTATTATTTTTAGATCGAGAGAATAACTTTTAAAGGAGGTTGGCTCAATGATTAAAGTAATGCAAATATTACTAATGTTAAGAATGGATTTGCATCTTCTCTAGTAGCAAAGATAAAGGAAACGCAACACCAAGATTCTGTCCTGCTTCAATTGAAGAAAGTCGTTCATAAACCAAAAATGATGATTTTCTCCAAAGGAGCAGATAGAGTGTTGAGATATCAAAGTAGATTATGTGTCTCGAATGTTGATGGTGTTCGAGATAGGATCATGATTGAAGCCTATAGTTCTAAATACTCCATTCAACCTGACTCTACAAAGATGTATCATGACTTGAAACTTGAGAGCAGAGCCAAATCTGGAAATTCAAGAAAATGGGTAAATCATTACTTTATTTTTAAAAAGGGACAAAAAATAGTGTTATTTGACTGAGATTGAACCTCCAACCTTCATGTTTGAAAAAAGTCTTTGGATCAGTGAACCAACTTGTCATTTTAAGAATAGATTCCTTTAGCTAATATTTAATATATTCCTTAAGAATTATACAAGTAATACACTAAATTTAGTCGGATGACCACGGGTTCTCATGACCCAAAGTTCATTCATAAATTCACTGCTGCTTGAGAGAAGTCTATTGGTAGAGTGGAATGGACAAGAATATTGCTGAATTTGTTTTCAGCCCGATTGTCAACAAATCAAAGTTGAGCACCAAAGGCCATGTGCATTGACACAGAACTTTGAGATTCTTAAATGGAAGTGGGAGATAATCAATATGGACTTCATTACACATTTGCCAAGGGTCTGAAGCAGCATGATTTGATATAGGTGCTTGTGGACAGGATGACCAAATCAGCTCACTTCCTGACAATTAAGACGACGGACATTATAGAGGATCATGCCAAATTATACATTCGTTAGATTGCCGATTGGATAGAACTCCCTTGTCCATCATCTCAGATAGAGGAGCTCAATTCACATCTCAATTTTGGATGTCTTTTAAGAAAGGACTGGGTTCTAAGGTTAATTCAAGTCATAAACATGAATGTTTATAGCTTTAGCGCAAGAATCTGGGTATGACCAATGCCTTCCTCAAAACCGTCTTTCACTGAAGCTGCAGCAGAGATGCGATGAGGGTCTGGAACATTGTTGTCTGTTCATTTCTCTAATGCAGCTCATTGTTTGGTTTTTGTTGTCTTTTTTATATTTTAATTGGTGTTTTGAGACGAATTGCCAATTAATACCAGCAGATGTTAGGTACAAGTGAAATAGCAGAGTTCCTTCAATTTTCAATGATTTGGTTTTCTATGCTCAGCTTAGATGATATATATGTACAAAACCAAAACTTGTAAAAGCTAAAGCTCCTTTGATGAATCTAATAGGCTATTGTAGAGACAAGATTTAACTGCAATCAACTCATCTACCAAAGTTCATACCACATTCTATAATCAGTTCAGCAGTGGCGCCCATTGCACCAATACCACTACTACCCAAAAGAGCCAACGCTAGCTCCTCCTCGTTCCACTGTTTCAAACCCAAACTCACACTCTTCAAAATCTCTACATCCACCTCTAGCAACCAGCTTGGTGTGCATCCCACCATCAAGGTTATGAACCCTTTAACGTAAGATTTCCAGGTGGCTTTGTTACAACCGAGGGATATTTTCCCATGAAGAGCACCTGCAACGAACTCCAAGTGAGCCTCAAGAGTACTTGACCGACGCTTGGCTGCAGGTGATGATGAATCTACCCCCCATGCAAATGTTCCAGATATCACTGCAACGGAAGCAAGGGCATAACCCGCTAGCATTGCAACTAGACCACCTGACATCCCGCCACCGGGCTCTGTGCCATGTGCTGATATGAACCAAGATGGCAAAGTTTCTTTAATCAATGATTGGACCAAACCTACACCACCTGTGATCCAAATCAATGAAGCACCCAGTGACGCTGCAAGCTTTACACGAGTCATTGCAGTAGCAAGAGAAACCTGACCATAACTCATACCATATTTACTTTTCTTGAGTTTCTCCAATTTCTCAGCAGGTACTCCACTGCTTGCAATATCTCTAACAGAATGCATCAAAAGGGAAACAATTTCTTCTGTCATAAACATGACATTTGGGACAGCTCTATGGACACGCAAGTAGAGTAAACCAGGGGCAACAGGAGAGATGCCACCAGAAACATGAGAGCCATAACCATGACCAAGAAGTGCACCTACACCGCCGTTGCTTGCAATAGAAGATGTAGTTACACCTAGTGTAGCTGCAAAGCACATTCTAAGCAGTTGAACCACAGCATCCCTATTGTGGTGGAACACAGTCCGTGATGCAGAGAAGACAAGAAAGTCACTCCAGCGCTTCACCTTTTGGGCCCATAGAGCAATCATGACAGGCATGCAGGGCCAAGGACAACCTGTAGCCAAATTACTCAAGGCTGGACCCATTAAGTTCAGAAAGCGGTCAGTTGACCTATCAAGTTTGTATGTGATGGTGAGGCTCACAAGGGCTGCCAGGGGCAATGGAAGGGTAGCTGGAGAATTACCACCTGCAAACAAAAAAAGCATAAGCTAGACATGCAGTAAAAGATGAATGAACAATTAAAAAACCCCGAACCAGATGTACAGAATGTGTGAATGTCCATGGCAGCAAGCAACAACATACCCAGTGAAATCCCACAAGTGGGGTCTGGGTCCATGTCAGCAAGTAAAGCTTTAAAATGCATCAATGGTTGGAGACAGGTTATACATGTATGGGAGGTCAAGCTTAGCACCAGCACATTTGTTTATCTGGGCATAACTTAGTCCTTTGAAAAGTATGATATCAGAACTCTACTATATCCAACTCGTACATATGACAGCAAGCGAGAGTAGACAATTCACCCTCCCATTGAAGAATTATCAGCAGAGATTATTGGCATTATATAGTTGGTGCCAAACCAATATATTTCAGAATAAACGTGCAAAATAGAGAAGCAGGAAATAGGTTTTTTGTGCCGCAATATCTCTGGTCTTAAAAAGCAATCACTTCAACTTAGATGAGTGCTTACCTACAGTGAGACTTGGGACATTCACACCAGTTGCAGCTAAAATTTTCTTTATCTGTTGCTCCACTGACGCTAAATTTGCAGCTGGGCTTGGCCAATCAGTTCCATTCATAGAAGCAAGCCTCCAGATACCCCGTGTCACTTCAGCTGAAAAGTAGCTTACGATTGTTGCCAAAGAAGCAGGGAGAAAATCAGCGAGATCCTTGAGACCTGTGAACAAGAAGATGCATCCATCAAAATACTAATACGTACAAATTCATCAACTTAAACAATGAATCAGAGAAATCACAAGTTAAGAAATACTGAAATTGGAGATTCTGACTATCCATTTTTATTTGTTGTAGCATTGAATAACAAGTCTCTTGCATCTGATAATTGGTCTTAAGGGCTACATCGCTCTTTCTCTCTCTCTAAACTGTCACCTTCACGCATGCTTGGCTGTCCAGCACACTAAACATTTGTCCTAGAAGGCTAGACACTAATTTGGATAGGCTTGTTTTAGGTACTTTTGGCTTTTAAGCACTTTTTAATTTTTAGAGGTGTTTGGCAAAGACACAAAATGCTAAAAAAATAAATTAAAAAAAAGAGGCCAAAAGTAGGTAGGTCCCTACTTTTGGCTTTTCGCTTATAACTTTGAAAAAGCTTATCCAAACACCCCCTAAGTCAATGGGAATTTGCAGTTTATATTATCCAGACCAGATTCTCTAACCTGTAGCTAGTTCACGTGGGGACAATCTACCATGAGCACAGGAAGTGAGAGCAGCATCAAGCACAAAAGGAACAGCTTCCAGAATATCCCATGCAGGTAGCTTAAGGTGGAGAGATACATCTTCATTTCCAGGCCCAGATGAGCTACTGCTTCCAGAAGTAGCTGGTGTCAGGGACTGACCTGTTCTATTTATTTTTCTGAACATGAAGTTCAACAGTGCTTCAACAATCTGATGAACAGGAGTTCCAGGGACAAGTCCTGAGAGAGGTGATGCAATGCATGCTTGATGTTGCCTGTACCAAAGTGTTAATTTTGGAAAAGAATCAAGAAATATGGGTTCTGTAGATAATGGACTTGAGAGTCTAGTCAGCCGCTTGATTTTGCTTTGATCTTTCTGCAGATCATCTGAGGATGCCAACTGGGAATTGCGCAGCAGCAAAAGGTATTCAGGAGTTAGAAGAGCTCCCACTGGAACAGCATCCATAAGATGCTCAAGAGGTGGCTGATCGAACCTCCACAACTTCAGCAAAAGAGTAAATGCATTTGAGAAGACGGCATGTGAAGAAATTTCTTCAGACATTACAATCCATTTCACATTGGGTGCACATGAACCAAAGGCTTCACAAATTGGCATCAATGCACCAGCAAGTTGTGGAACCTGGAAAATGTAATACATAAAGATTAAACAAAAAGAACAATCTGGCTTTCTCTGTCCTAATCTTATGACAACTGCTGCTCTAGGTACTTTCTTGAAACCTACTTCACACACTTCTGTAAATCAGTTTACAGAAAAGCAATGTCAGCATAACCAGTTAGATGTCCATCGTAAAAGTACATTAAAAGATAACCTTAAGATTTAAAGAAAATACATTTCTCCAAAATTCAACAATCATTTCAGGCTTAGCATTGATTGATGAGACCCGGACTAAAGTTAATGATAGGTTGGAGGCTTGGAAACATGCCTTGGAGTCCAAAGTATTCAAGCTGAGCAGGAAGGATTCAAACTGAGCAGGACCAAGACAGAATACTTGGAGTGCAAATTCAGTGTTACGTGGATGAAGTGGACACTGATGTGAGGCTTGCCACTCAACCTTACCCCAAGAGGGAAAAATTTAAGTATCTGGGGTCCATCATCCAGAGTAGTGGCGATATCGACGATGATGTCACACATCATATTGGGGCAGCATGGATAAAATGGAGGTTTGCCTCTGGAGTATTGTGTGATTAGAAGATACCACCTAAACTCAAAGGTAAGTTTTAAAAAATGGTGGTTAGACCATCTTTGCTGTATGGGATGGAGTGTTGGCTAATAAAAAATGCACATGTTCAGAAGATGCAGGTCGCAAAGATGAGGATGTTGAGATGGATGTGTGAACACACCAGGAGTGATAAGATTAGGAATGAGAATATTCGGGAGAAGCTAGAGATAGCCCCTGTGGTTGATAAGATGAGGGAAGCAAGATTGTGATGGTTTGGACATGTGCAAAGGAGGAGTACCGATGCTCCTGTTAGGAGGTGCGCGAGGTTGGATTTGGGAGTTACACGGAGGAGTAGGTAGACCGAAGAAGTATTAGGGGGAGATGATCAGACAAGATATGGCGAAACTTGGTCTCACCGAGGACATGACCTTAGATAGAAAGGAGTGGAGGTCACGAATTAGAGTAACAGACTAATTGGTTGGTAGGGTTAGGTAGAGTAGCAGGCTAATTGGTTGGTAGGGTTGAGTGGATGTTTGGCCTTGGGGTATAGTAGGGTAGTAGGAGTATTCGTGTTTTATATCATGTGTTGTCATTATCTATCATATATTGATGTTATCGTTATATCATGTTGATTTACACACTATCATGTGCTTTGTGTTGTTAGTCGTCTTTTCTGTTTCCCTTTCTTTTCCTTCCCATTTTTTTGATATCAAGTTTATTCTGCTTATGAGTTTTTGAGACGAGGATTTCCAGGAAACAACCTCTCTACCTTGTGACATAGCGATAAGGTCTGCATACATTCTACCCTCCCAGACCCCACTTGTGGGATTCCACAAGGAATGTTGTTTTTGTTGTAGTATTTCAGGCTTAGCATCAAGGCCCTCATAGGTAGACAAAAGATTACTTTATTTCAGGCTTCCTTTGGCATGGCTAACTAAAGTTTCCAATATGTTATATAGGCCCCTGAGTGCAGATAGATATCTTTTCAAATCTGTAAATCAGTTTACAAAAAAGCAATGCCAGCATAACCAGTTAGATGTCCATTGTAAAAGTACATTAAAAGATAACCTTAAGATTAAAGAAAATATATTTCTCCAAAATTCAACAATCATTTCAGGTTAGCATCAAGGCCCTCATAGGTACACAAAAGATTACTTTATTTCAGGCTTCCTTTGGGGTACACAAAAGATTACTTTATTTCAGGCTTCCTTTGGCACGGCTAACTAATGTTTCCAACATGTTATATAGGCCCCTGAGTGATATGGATATCTTTTCAAAATTTATTTGTGATACCATCAAGCTTTCACAATGTGTAGATAGATGAATTCTTTTTTGAACATTTGTCAATTGTCACAAGGTCTCCATACATGTTGAGCAGCCATGCAATTGTAAGTTAGTCTCTATACTTTTTTTTACATGATTTTCAGCTACACAAGCAACATAAATGGCATTTAAGGTAATTTATAATGAGATAAGAGCAGCTGAAGTTCAACGTACCAATCCATGCAAAGAAAAGATTTGAACACAATCAACAGTTGACACTCCGATGAGAAGAACATTCAGGAATCGAGCGTAACCAATCAAATGGCTTTCAGTTCCCAAATAATTAGCAGGAGCAGGAGGCGAAAGCAACCTGGTGATGAACAGAACAGTATGTTCCTGCATCAATGCAGATGAAACACAGGAAATGAGTCTGTTGACCAGAAATAGCAATTTTTGTAACTGATTCAAAACTTGAGAATGACTTCCCTGAAACCAACTTCTAATACAAGTATACACTATTATCTAAGTTCTTTTTTTTTTTTTTGATAACTGTGGTGTCCGGTGCCCGCTTTGCGGACCTGACTATTATTCCACGGGGCCCTGACGCACGACTGGGTAACACATCAGTGGCCCTGGGGATTCGATCCTGTGACCTTGTGGCATTTTTGCCCAAGGTTTAACCATTGGACCAACCCCTCAACCACTATTATCTAAGTTCTTTTGCAGCTCAAATAAATGTAATGTGCTCTAAATAAATAAGTCAGAGAGTATTGCAGGTAGTGTTCAGGAAAAACTAGTGCTCTTCTAAAATGAGCCATTTTCCATGGTCACTCTAGGGGATTTACACTCAACTTATTTTCTTTCTTCTCATCACCGTCACCTGCACCAGTCAACACTTCACGGACACCACCTTTACCATTCCATCTCTTGTTCTACAAGTCATACGAGCCACCAACCAGTGGGCAACTTCTTGCGTTCTCTAATTTCAGTTGCATACACACCAGATACATTCTTTTCAAAGGTCTCACTCAACCAACAGCCAACCATGGAAGGTGGACATTCTTCATCTCTTGATGCTAAATGGGATAGAAAGATGGTGTCAAACTGACCATCCTCAACCTCCCTCCTTGATTTCATTTTTTCACTTTTTGTATCCATGGGTTAGACCATCGTTGTTGTATGGGATGGAGTGTTAGCCAATTAAAAATACACATGTTCAGAAGATGCATGTCGCAGAGATGAGGATGCTGAGAAGGATGTGTGGTCACACCAGGAGTGACAAAGTTAGGAATGAGACCATTCAGGAGAAGCTAAAGGTGGCCCCGGTGGCCGAAAAGATGAGGGAAGCGAGACTGCGATGGTTTGAACATGTGCAGAGGAGTACCGATGCTCCTGTTAGGAGGTGCGAGAGGTTGGTTTTGGGAGCTACACGGAGGGGTAGAGGTAGACCGAAGAAGTACTGGGGGAGGTGATTAGACATTAGACATAATATGGCGGAACTTGATCTCACTGAGGACATGACCTTAGATAGAAAGAAGTGGAGGTCGCAAATTAGAATAGCAGGCTAATTGGTAGGCTTAGGTGGATGCATGCCTTGGGGTGTAGTAGGGTTAGGTGGAGGACATGTTTTTTTATCATGTGTTTTCATTATCTGTCATATTATGTGTTAGTTCTATCATATTTACATACTGTCATGTGTTATTCATTATTAATCGCTCTTTCTGTTCCCTTCCCTTTCTTTTTTGTCATATCTAGTTCTTTCTGCTTATGGGTTTTGAGATGAGGGTTCCCAGGAAACAGCCTCTCTATCTCTATGAGGTAGTGGTAAGGTCTGTGTACATTCTACCCTCCCCAGACCCCACTTGTGGGATTTACTGGGTATATTGTTGTTGTTGTTGTTGGGTTAGGGATTGACTGAATATGCCAATGCTGGAGCTTCTTGGCCTTTGTGCACTACTTACACTGTAATTGGTTATGGTTGTGGGTTTAGCTGACTTGATGTAAGTGGTGTTTCCGAAGCTATACCAACTATTCAACAGATTCTTTGGAAACATACCCAATGAAATCCCACAAGTGGAAATAGAAATATGTAGAAAAATTTCATAAATAATTTAGACTCTAAAGGCTTTGAACAAAGAGAGTTTTGAGGTTCAACTACCTCGAATAGTAAAATACACTTGTTTTATCAAGAGAGAAGGGCAAGTACTACCTGTATATTCCAACCACGAGCAAAAGAGGCACCACAGAGAATAGCAGCAGCAGAAATCTTGTCATCATCTGAGCCATTGACTGCAATTTCATATATTTTCTCTATTTCTGCTAAACTTCCATCAAATCCACGAGCTTAATTTCAGTTCCATACCACTGTATAAATTTCAAAAAAGAACATCTGATATACCTGGCTTCAGCAAAGAGAAGGTTTTAACTGAAGACCAGGCAGTAACTCAGAAAAATAAAAGAAGAATCAATTTTATTTTCTATTGAAATCCCGAACTACTAACCAACCCTTAAACTGGATCTATTTTTCAATTTATAGCACTTTCCAAGAGCTTTTTATAGTAAGATTTTTTTTATGCGATAGGTAAAACTTTGTTATAGTAAGATAACCCCAGGTAAAATCAAGCATAAGATTAACCCTCCGAAAGAATTTTTTTCTCCAGTAGTAAATTCTCCATTATTCTCATTTCTATTATAACGATTTTTCCATCCAATCTTAATCACCCACTCTATCATGTTGCTCATTCTCTGTTTCACCCAATTTCTTTTTTCAATAAAAAAGACCTCCCTAAACCCTCAGGGGTTGGCCTAGTGGTAATAGACTTGAGCATTGGGGTTTGCTCCCTTTCAAGATCTCAAGATCGAAACCCACTGGGTGCAAACAATTTCTGAGGGCCATCGGACTGGGTAAAACCTGAATTAACCGTGGTGCAATTGCGGGAAACTCCTTGCCAAGGGCCTGTGCACCCCCGGGATTAGTCGGGGCTCCAAGAGACTCGGACACCCGATGCAAATCAAAAAAAAAAAAAGGATCTCCCTAAAAGATGGATCACCATCCTCTTTCTACCAACTCAAAATCAACACATAAAACACATCCCACTAAAATTCCTTGAGGAAACAACCAAATGGTCCTTTATGTATAGGGATTGAAGGATTTTGGTAGATGAGGGAAGCGAGACTGCGATGGTTTGGGCATATGCAAAGAAGAAGTATCAACAACCCTGTTAGGAGGTGCGAGAGGTTGAATTTAGGAGTGATACGAAGGGGTAGAGGTAAACCGAAAAAATATTGGGGGAAGGTGATTAGACAGGAAATGGTGCAACTTCATATCACCGAGAACATGACCTTAGATAGGAAGGAGTGGAGGTCGTGTATTAGGGTAGAAGGTTAATAGGCTTGTAGGGGTAGGATGATGTCTAACCTTGTGTTATAGTAGGTTAGTAGGATTAGTCGTATACTCGTGTCTTTATTGTCTGTCTTATACTTGTTACTTTTATTATATTTATATATTATCATTTACTTTCAACTTTTGTCGTTTCTCTTTCATAACTAGTATCTTCTACGTTTGGGGCCTGATATTTTTGAGATGAGGGTCTTCCAGAAACAACCTCTCTATCTCTATGAGGTAGAGGTAAGGTCTGCGTACATTTTATACTCCCGAGACCCCACTTATGGTATTCCACTGGGTATGTTGCTGTTGTTGGTTGAAGGGTTTCGGTCCTTTCATATATACCATCTTATTGAAATAGTCCTTGATAGATATAAAAAATGATCATTTTGGTCCTTAGCCTTACATCTAACCATAAAAATAAGAAGTGTTGTCAAATTCAACTATGGGTCCCCCAATATTAACACCTGGCAGACCTTTCTCCCCCAATCTTCTTCCTTCACTGAAAGAAAAGAAAGCAAAGCCAATTCTTCTTCACATTATCAAAATCCTCTTTGACTCACAAATTAAAATCTCTTCAAATTTCAAAAGAATATATTTAAAATTCTATTTTCCACCTCTGTCCCATTCAATTCATACCCTTATATAAAAGGGTGGAATAGAGAAATACATGAAAAAATTATTAATTTTGGAAAAGGGAAAACAAGAGAGATTCTGGTTAAAGCTTGAAAAGAATTGATTTATGGCAATCTCTTAAGAGGAATAATAAAGTGTTTTATTTGATTTACTTGGCTTGCATTTGAATTAGTGGTCTCATCTTTTTTATTTCATTTTTTGTATGTATGAAAGTGCAAGCTGCTGGAATTATTTTATAGAGGTAGAGGGAGATAAGACATGAGTGTACTGTGTGTTATTTTTCTTGTAAGAATATGGTAGGTGGTGAATTGAAGATGGATAATGACCTTTAATGGTGAAGGAAAGAAGATCGAAGGAGAAGAGGTATGCCATGTGTCAATATTGGGGGACTCACAGTTAAATTCAACAGCATCTTTTATTTCTATGGTTAGTTTTAGTGCTAAGGATTAAAATGATAATTTTTTTTATACATCAAGAACCATTTCAATAAGTTGATATAAATGAAGGACCAAAGTAGTTCAACCCTATACATCAAGGACCATTTTCATCATTTTCTCGAAATTCCTTTTTAGTAAAATCATTTAATTTCTCCATTCTGGTTTATTTCCCATAACCTCTTCTACCATTCCTGAAACTTCAGTAGGTTGAGCATTCTTTGTAACTTCTAGATTTATTATTTAGTCATTCTAATCCAGATTCTAATCCACTAAGGACCGTTTTATAAGCCACTGAGGATGGAATACTTCATGTTGAAGGTGTAGCTTTCTTTCAGTCAGAAAGAAAGCATCATAAAGTCAGTAGTTAAATCTGCATCAGTTCTCTTATCTAGATATCTTTTCACGCTCTTCAACATGTTTGAAAACTCCAACTAGGCAACATGAACCAGTGGCACCATGTAAAATATTACCACTCAAAGCAAGTATCCTCAGTAGAAGATAACTAGGAAATCAGAAAACAAGGAAAACTTTCTAATTTACAACTCTGTTGTACCTTGATGCTGGTGTTGATACCAAAGAGCTGACCATTGGAGGAGTTAAGGGAGACCCCTTCATCAATGATGACCAGCCAGGCATTTGACTTGAGATGCTACGAGGAACTTGATTGCATCTACCTTTTACATATCCAGGCCACAAATAAGCAGAGGTGTCCAAGATGTTTCTTGCAATGCAGGCTTCAATAATCAAGTGCCGCAGGTTTCCAACTACAAATTGTTACAGATTAGCATAAACCATATACTAATAGCTTCACATACTAGTGCATAGACGAGAAGTAACAGATGCACCATTGTAGATTAAGTTTTCCGATCATATTATCTGAAAGCGATCAACCATTAAAAAATAAAATAAATGAACATAACAAACAAGACCAAAAAAAGAAAAAAGAAGATAACATACATAGCCAACTGAGGAATGGCAAAATTGAAAATTTCATCTAGTTACCATCTAAGTTGCTCGGACTCTTCACTTTTGGTGCAGCACCCATGTCGACACGACATGGGAGTGGGTGTGGGTGTGGGTGTGAGTGTGAGTGTGGGATCCATGTCTGATTTGGTCAACCGATTTCGGGTACTTTGACCAAAATCGATGGGGAAAATTTGGATGGTTTTAACAATTTCTGTAGTTAATACAAAAGCTAAGGTGAAACTGAAGAAAATGGAATACCTTTTATATAGAAATTTCTACGTGATGCCTTTTTTCTTTAATCTCCTTCTAAAATTTTTTCAAGTTTTCCACATAATATCTCATAATTTAGGTTTTATCACTCTATTTTTAGATACTTTGATTATTTTTAGGCGAATCCTCGCACCCGTATCCACACATGGATCCATATCCCCGAATCTTAAAAATTAGATCACAAAGGATCCAACTGCTAGATCCGCACCCAGATCGGACACCCGAACCCGTGTCCGAGCAACTTAGGTTACCATTGTATTGATTGGAGATGGGGCACATTTTAGCAATTTCGTCAAACTCTTCAACGTTGCCAAAGTAACAGCATAATGCAAAATAAACCACATGGGACAACTAATAAAAGGTCAGGTGCACTGAACTTTCTTGAAATTCACTAAAGAGATTAACTCACCGCAATTGACAGGCATGTCATTCAAGCTCATTCCCTCAAAATAGCCACTCCCAACACTTACACCTGAAAGAAACATCATTGCTTTTGCAGCAGCTAGATTTGCCAATGGAGCAGCAGGCAATGGTGGGGTCAACAAGCCTTCATAATCACCAAGTTGCTGAAGGCTAAATACCAAGTCTTGGCGACATTTTGTAGATGACTCTTTCCTTTGATTGGTAGAGCTGCAATTCATTTCCTCCTCTTCAACAAGATTCACTATTGCTAAAGGTGTAATCGACAACAACAAACATAAGCAAGTATCCAAGCGAGGTACTGGTCCTTCACTTGAATCCCTTTCCTGAATTGACCAAAAATTGTTAGAAGATTCTACAATGAAACCAAAAGCAAAAAATCGGACTCTTAGGAAGATTGTTAAATAGCAGTTCTAGTTTTTCTGATAAACTACCATCATCCTGCTCCACCACCACCACCACCATAAATGACAATAGTGACACGCACACACATCATACATATTCCCAGAACCTTTATAATAGTTCAATAGCAAACCAGACCTATGTTTAGCTTTAGCTAATACATCAGTTGACTTTCCAGCACTTTAAAACTTGAAACCATTCCTTCCCAGCAATCTCACATTGAAAAGAATAGTTTTTCCTATAATTTTTCTCGAAGGGGAAGAAAGAGAGATAAGATAATACAGCCTGCTTGACAAGGGATTTCATCATGAATGCTTACTCATGTATTTTTTTTTTTTTTGGGACAAGGTAACAGAAAGTGTGTATAAATCATCAGCACAAAGTGCTGGAAGCTAAAACTACGTCATAGAATCTCATCTACAACAACTGGGTCATCTATATACAGTGAGATGCACCAATAATGAACGCTTACTCTATTAACAAGTCTTAGGGCTGCAATCCATAATCCAAGAAAAGTGTCCTGCCAAGTTGAAGAGTTAACTGCCTGCAGAGCCTTCACTAAACCTGCAACAAAAATCCAGTTTAGCAATGTCATTTAGAAAATGTTATTATACACAATAACTTAAGAATTGGACTGCGCATACCGGTGAGTGTTTCAGCAGCACTTGTAACTGCTACTTGTGACCCGTCCATAATATCTTCTAGAAAGAGATCAATAGGAAGCCAGAGAGTTGATGGACTAGCACCATGACACTGATCTGCAGAAGATACAGGCAAACCAGAAGCCGCTACAGCATGAAACCTTTTATGTGAGCTTGTTTTGAATTTTCTAGAGAGGACTACACGATTAGATGTTAACTGCACCAAGGCCTCCGGAGATATATTCGTAGAGTTTCTTAAAGCTGATGAGTTTGACACGAGAAGTCTTAAATTCTGGGTGAAGGACTCCCAATGCGTGGGCCTAACAAAGAAAGAAAGATTAAACAATGAGCCACTGCTATATCAATTTAGTCTAGTCAAGCTAGAACTTATTCATTGCTTAAAAACAGCAAAAGAAGGCAACCATAACATGCAAACTAGATACGGGTTTTATCACTATTAACAAAAGCAGCAGTTGAGGGAATAAAAGTATATGATCTTACATGTTTGTGCGTGCCAAATAAAGGATTGCGGAAGTCACTTTATCTCGAAAAAGTTCACCAATTATTTCAATAGCCATAACTGTGTTCGATTTAAATAATACTTCATGTTTTTCTGGTTTCTTCCCAGCAAAACCATCATGATTATTCAATCCCATATCTTGAGATATAATAGGCCACCTAGACTTCTTTTCAGCAGTCAGTTCCAGCAATCCCTCATCATCAAGGGATGCATCAAGTAACTCCCATACAATTGTAAAAACAAATTCAACCACAATTAGACCACTTTCAGACCCCAGAAGTCCAAATATCTGAGAAAGATGTAATGTATCATTTATAGCTTCCATGATCCTGCAATTGCATTCACATTTTGTTAACTGATGATACTGAATTAATTGACTGCATTTGCATTAGTTCAAACAAACTCAAAATAAGTTAGCAAATCTGAGTCAATACTCTACATTCATATTGATATCCTGCTGCTGACTCTGGGTTAATTAGTTATTAGTCCTCTGAGCTTCACTTATATCATTTTCACAAGCACAAGGATCATCTGAACATTACATAGACAGAACAGAAAGAATCCTCATCTTGAAAACCATTGCTCCACAAGCAAAAAATTGAAAATATAAAAACAAAAAAATTACTGGATAACGAACAGCCCTACTGAGTCTCAACAGAGTAAAGACTACAGAAGAAAGATTTTTTGGAATTACTCTAAACGAATATTTTCCTGAAAGAACATGATACTTCGGCGCTGAGATGGTCAAAAAAAGATTCAAACATTATCAACTGAAGCTGCCAATTTGATTAGGTGGACAAAATGTCCAAGCGAGGCCAATAACCTACCTTACCATTGACACAAAAGTAAACATGTGTAGGCTTTCCTTCTTCACCGCCATTTTTTTTATGACAAGGGGAACTCGCAGTCGCTACCCTGATAAATCCCGCTCCTATGCAATAGCTCGCAAACCACATAGGAGAGGTAACCCGCACTGGGCTCGAGCTCGACCCAGAAGGCAAACCCCTTGCTTTCGGTGGCAAGGGGTTTCGAACTTGAGACCTCCAACATGGAAGTCTCAATCCCAAACCACTTCACCACCATTTACCTTTCCACTTTCTCTGAACTCACCATCTAACAAAGAAATCTAAATAAATTAGGAATCCTGGGTAGTCTATGGTGTCAACACAAATGTTGCATCGCATCAATGCTCTTCAGAGCTAAGATTAAACATAATAACAGAGGATATGAACAAACAAAATGATGGTACTGAGATAACCTGACGAGAGGATTCAAGAAAAGAGACGTACTTTTGATAATTTGGACCATTAATCAGAGATGGCAATGAGAAAGCATATGTTTTTAGAAGTTCCATATAAAGCCTGTATGCCACTGGATAGCTCCTTCGAGTCGGGATCACTCTGCAAAGGGGAAAAGGAAAGGAAAGTGTGAACAAAAAAGACTAATGATTTATTAACTAACCACACCTCAATCTTAATTCCCAAACTAGCTCAAGTTGGCTATGCGAATTTTCTATATCCATCCCATTCTATAACAGCTAAATTCATTTTTTTGTAACTGAAAAATCCATTGTTTATAGCTTCAAAACTCGGTTGGTAATGGGCTTGCCACTCTACCCTTCTCCACTAAAATATGATATTTGGGTTACAATTGACAAAAACTCATTTCTATGGGCTACACAAGCCAATCTCATTCCTATACTACACATGACAAAAGACTAACAACAATGAAATCCCTTACTTAAATTGCATGACCATCTCAACTAAACATTGTTACGAATGGAAACATTGTTACGAATGGTGTTCATTAATTTGATTACATCCCAAATTCCTTTACATGGAGGCTCATTCTTTTCTATTAGGACAAGCTCGTGGAAATACTTGTATTAATCCATGAGTAGTTGTTAATTGTTGTAGTTACTATCCCTTTTTTTTTTTCAAAATATTTTGGCATGTGGCATGCTTTCCTTCGTATCTACTTGATATGCTTTTTCTCGATTATAGTCTCTCTACCTATCCATTACTTAGGAAGTATGTTGAGTAGCCATCATCATTATTATTTCATCATTTTTAAATAAATATTCCGTACCAATTCTGCTGTATTCAGGTGTCATTTCATTCCACAATTAAACTGAGGCAAAAAAAAGGACTAAAATTGAGATAAAAATCAAAAGGACGACCTGTTTGAAAGAAGAGCTAGAACGAATATAGGAGGTACAATCCGAAGCGCCAAAGCTTTCTCAAGGAACTTCCAAGCAATAGGAACATTATTAGCCCAACAAATATGAGAAACGAGAAGGTTAGCAACGTCGGTGGAAGGCATGGAGATTCCAGCAGAGTTAAGAGTAGAAGAGAGTTGCATGGCCCACATCAAAGGGTCAGTGCCTTTGAACTGTGCCAACTTAGTGAGCTCAATCACTCCATCCCATAGAGTTGATTGTTGCCCGGCCACCAAAGCCATGGAGATTTCGACGGTCGCCGGAGAAACTTAGGGTTTAAGCTAGATCTGAAAAAACGGTCATGAATAGAACTAATAAAAGTAGAAAGTTTGAAAGCAGTTCTTCCAAAAGTGTTGCCTGTTTTGTTCGTATTTGGAAATTGGGAATATATTAATCAAATGCAAGACAGGATTAGTCAGTCTTGGAGGCTTTTTCTTTGTTTTTATCTTTTTTTTTTTCTATAAATTCTTTTTAAAATTAAAAAAAAAATCTATTGACACTTTCAAGGATCCAACTGTATTTTTGAGTCGTTTTCGAAAAAAATGTTGGAGTGACAATTTAAGCATAAAAATTGTGAAATTAAAAAAAAAAAAGTTTATTCCAAGTTCCAAGTTAAAAATAGGATTTCAAAATTGGTGTTGTGTTTGAATATGAGAATAAATTTAAATTTTGATGAGTAATTTAAAGTGGTAAATAGTAAAAATTATAGAGTATCATTAAAAAAAAGAAAAACAATAAGTAAAGGTTGAGAATGAGAAAAAAGTGAAATATAAGTAGTAGAAATAATAAAAATAAAAAAAGGAGTTAAAATAGTAAAGATAAAAAATAAATTTAAAAAAAGAAATCAAAAAATTATCAACTTATATTTTACACTATATAATTATCAGTAATTTACAACTTCTTCATGTGAATTGAGGAGTTTAATTACCCTTTCCCTACCAATTAGACCTAATTATCTATTGAACAAGGAATTCTCTTACCAATCAAATAGATCAATATAATTACACCGAACTATGTCAAATTTAATTACATGGTAAAGTTCCACACAAGCCCAAAGAGTATATTAGACTTCCTTCACTTCATATACTAATTTAACTGTTATTTACATAAGTTTCGAGTAATCGTTGAAGGGTGTATTTTAGTATTTCTTGTATTTGAAAGATCAATCAATCTTATTAAAATCAATAAAATTTGAAAATTTGACTTAACAAAAATTTAAAAAATTAATGATTTGAGTTAATTATCTTTTAGCTAAAAATCAAATTATATTGCACCAGGAACCACCTCTAGTATAGAGTCATTCCGACGATGAATTAGATGAAATAGTTCATGACTTTGTGGTCCTTTTTTAGGTTGAGAATATGGTCAAAGTCTATGTTTAATTCAAAAAATTTATGTTTAATCATAGGCATTCAATAACGTTATCCATCTTTAGAAGTAATTAAAAGTCAGCATTTTTTTTTTCGAAAGTGTGGATTCTCTCTGAGATTGTGGTTACCCAACCACTTTGCAACTTTCCACTGTAAGCTACCAGAGAGGAAGAAATTATTTTTTTTAATTAAAATTTTTAATTTTCAAATTTTAAATATGAAAAAAAAATTACTAACTAGCATTTTTTTTGGAAAAAATCTTACATGCTACAAATTTAAATTAATAGGCTTAAATATAAATATTAGACAACAGAATAAAAAAATTAAAAAAAAAAAAAAACAGAAGGAAAGAAAGAACTTTCCACCGCAAGTTAATGACTTCTTAAAAGTTTCCTAATACTATCCAATTAGACAATATCTTGAAACACTCAATCAATTCAAATTCTATTATTAATGAGATGATAAATTTTTATTTATTGTAATTCAATTCTATCGAGGGTTCTCAAAAACAATCTCTCTACCTCTATAAGGTAGTGATAAGGTCTGTGTGTATTCTACCCTCCCCAAATTTCACTTGTGGAATTCCACTGAATTTGTTGTTGTTGTAGTTATTCATTCCTACAAATTTTCATTTCTTGTCATCAAGAAATCTTAGAATTATGGTGACCTATAATTACCATATGAACAACTTCATTTTATCTCTTAAAGAAATCATCAAAGAACACTCATGTGTAAGAAGTGACTCGATCGTGTCATTGAAACGATCCCAAAAAATGTCGAAAATGTGTCTCGAAAGTGCTCAAAATCGTAATTTTCGTATATTTAAAAATCCATTCCTTATTTCGAAAATCCAACTTCATATTCTTGTTTAGGGGTCAAATTTAAGTGGGAAAGGGTCTAACCCGAATTTTAGAGCAACCATATCAAAATCTGAAAATCGCAAAAAATGCTATTTAGGAGGATCAACTTTGAAGGAGCATATCTCTTAGCACACAAAGAATTGAGTGGCTTACGACCTACCAACTTAAAGCCCTTTGAATTAGCTTTTCAACGCACTTGATTTCACCTCGTTCCGAGTTCGGATGAAGGATTTATGTCCATTTTCGTAGAACTCATGTGTGCAGAAAATGCAGATTTTCAGTTAGCATCCGCCTCGTGGAGGCGATGCGGACCAGTGTTATTTTGGCCCTGTTTTTCTGATTTCGGTCCAAGACTTTCAAGTTTTGGGCCCAAGGGTTCCCATATGTGTTTTCACCTATACTTAACCTTATTTCACCCTCATATCATCCTCAATATTCCCCAATATCCTCTCAAATACTTGTTATGCCGAAAAATGACTTTTATTTTGAAAAAAAAGAAAAATTCAAAAATCAAAAATCAAAAATCGATTTCAACTCAATTAATTTTAGTGAGACCAATTGTCGAAATTCGAAAAGAAAAAATAGAGTCGCCACCTAATTTTACGGATAATTAGGAAACCATTAAATATTTTAAAAGACTTAATAGAAAAATCTTTTAAAAATTTAGAAATAGGTTCGGGTTCACATTTCCACTTCGAGAAGGTTTTACGCACTCGAAATGGCCGCTAAATGCGGTTATCCGGTGATTAAGAAAGTTTGACTAACTCTTTAATTTTGACTTGAAAAGGTTGACTAATTTTGAAATGGATTAATTTTGAAACATTTTTTGACTAAACTTGAAAGGATTTGATTAGAATAAAAAAAGATTTAACTAGACTCAAAAGCAATTAATTAAACTTAAAAAAAATTGACTAAATTTTAAAATTTAAACTAACATGATAAAATCATATTTTTTATATATTTTTTTATTTATTCTTATTTCATTGCAAAACCCTTTTTGTGATAAAAATTAAAAATAAAATAACATAAACAAATTGACATGCTGGAGAATTTAATTAGATTGAAACCAATAGCATAATGTTAGCATTCGCATAAATAAAAATACATAAACAAAATAATATGAATAATATAAGAAGAGCGTTGAAGTAGGCCTTTATCCCATTTTGACTTTTTGAACTTTTACTTCCCGGGGTTTGTATAACAGCTTCTTTTCCTGGGAATTTGGGTTGACTCGAAGCAGAGGAAGTTTGGGCCTCCATGGCCCAAAGAATGCAAAGTGGGGGAGTCCAAAATGACTCGCAGCGTTACCCATGCAGACAAAAGACAATAAAGATTAGTGAAAGATTCAAATGCATCTGGGCAAGTGTTAAGGAAGATGGAAACACAAGCAAGGTAAGAAAAGGAAAACACTCAATCGAGAATGCAACTATATTATACGTTTGTTATTCTCATCCCTGAAGCACTCTAGTAAAGATGAAGTTTTTAACAAGCTGAGAAATGAAAAAAGATATAACTGATATGTAACACCAATAACAGACTGATTTCCAGAATAAAGTCTAGAATCACATATTTAGACAATAAACTCAAGAGCATATTCGGATCCAAATTTTAACATGTTATCAAGAAAGTAACCTTAGAGATGAAATACAAATCTTCATAATAAACTAAAAGGCAGCAGTCAAGAGAATACAAGCAAAGTACAACATGATCTGGTTTCGAAATATAATCAAGAAGATTTAAGAGCCAACCTCATATATTATGATGAACTGAAAGGTTCACCAAGAGTTTCAATACAAATACTAAAGCAAGGAGCAGAGACAGGAACAAATGAGTTTTCAGACACCAAGAGAAACATTCAAGTTAGGAAGGATGACTGGACTTCAGAAAGGGATATCCTAATGAACAGACTGGCAGCAGCCTAAGACCTCAACATGCTTAACTGATGCAGAGATACAAGGATGGGGATACGAATCCATGACAATGATGAGAGCTGTGTATAAACTCCTAAACTAGATCCCAAGAAGAAAGAAGAAGCTGAACAGAGCTAAAATATTCTTTTAAAAGCAACAGTGTGCAAACAAGGCTTGACAATAAATTTCCATAACTCAACACAAGCAAGAGTGAACAAGTAGGTAAAAGTCAAATAGATCCACAACAGACAGTCTTTTAGCTCACATCAATCACTACTTGTTGTGTTGCTGCCAAATAGTATGAATCAGCCACTATTTTAAGATGAAGTAGTAAAGGAAATCACTTAATCCTATTTTGGACATTAACAGGGGAGCACATGTACTGACTATAATTCATTTCACATACAAATAGCTTCAATGTTTGGCATTAACCACAGACCGAGCAAGGGAGTTGAAACAACATTCGAATAAATCTAGAGTGAACAAATGAAGCAGGGAAAGTGATGGCCTTCAGATTAGCCAGCCTTAAGCATGTACATCTCGAAAATGGAAGCAAATGGTGACTAAATTTGAGGAGAGATGTCGAAGAGTAAGCATTCAGCAGTTTAAACATATACTCAATTTTTAATCATTCTTCTGGTTAATCAAGTTGCCCCCAAAGAAGACTTCAGGAAGAGGGGTTCACACTCACATTATTTCAAACATTAAGCAATGGAATATAGGAGACAAATCCAAATTTGTGTTACTGATTGATGAAGAACAGATGGAAGCATAAAATTAGCATCAAAGGTAAGCTGTACTAAGTTTAAACTTCATAGATCAGAAACAAATC
>JAABOM020000110.1:18501151-18513678 GCA_011800125.2 Solanum clarkiae | reverse complement strand
ATAAAATGCATATGAAATGGAACACCTCGTGAACTTTATTTGGCAAAAAGGAATACATGTATCTTGGTATTCGTGTACGTGACCAGATTCGAATGTGACTATGTATGGAATTATATGAACATGTCAAAGGATAGAGACACAGTTAATAGTTATATCGGAGTTGGTAAGTGCCTTTACGTGCCAAGAAAGAATCTATGTTTCATGCCGAATGATACAAAATCAAATAACCTTACATACATCATCGTCGGACCTCTTTACTATTTGAAAACAACCTTCCCTTCCTTCAACCAGTTATCTACAACATAATAGGTGATAAAACTAGTATTAGCAGCCAATATACACACCTCAAAAGCCTAATTGGGTAACAACACAACGCACGGGTAGCAAACGGTAATTATAAACCCTAGCATGTTCCTTCGACCTTTCCGTTCCTTAATCGTATTTTCTCATATATATTAGCATAACGTTACCTTCTTTCGCTACCTTTCGACATAGACAACTCCAAACTTATTTCAAATTTAACCAAACTGTTCCAGCAACATTTATAAATTTAAATAGACCTCAAACAGTACCATAACATTACTTAAGAAGTCATGAAGTATGTGAGCTAATAGCTTTATACACAGCAGCCCACAAATTCCAATCAATGTAACGCTTAAGATAACTCGATAAAACGTACGGGTTCAATGAAACCAAAATCAGGGAAGCAACTTTAGGGTGATGTTTATAACTCAAACCATGTTAAGAACATCAAGTTCCCTTCATAATACAACTCACAAACCATAGAGAAATTACCAAAACAAAAGGAAAAGGTGCAGCAACTTTCTGTACAGAATCTGTCCAATAATTTAAGCAAATGTAACTAGCTTCTATCTCTTATTTTTTCATGATAAAACCATAATAAACACATGTACAAACTTACTTACAATTATTTTCAAGGTATAGGGCTTGTATAACAACCCTACGACAGTTGTTTAGCTGCTTTGCAAAGTGAAGCAACGTTGAGAGAACTTTGGAGACAATTCTGATTTTTTTTTTTGTGTGTGTGTGTGCCAGTTTGAGAATGAATTGAGAGCAGCTTTGGGAGCCCATTATAAAGAGGTCTTTGGCCGACTTTCTCTTGAATTCTTGACAAACATATACCACCCATTATGTAGTAGATTACCCACCAGCTTGGCCCTCAAAGTTGGGCCTTTTTGGAGCACCAACTTGATGGACTTGGGCTTCCAAATTTTCAGCTCTCACTTAGTTTTGGGCCCAATTTGCTAAGTGTTTTGTATTGTCTTTGGGCCCTTTTTAATACTTCTCTTGGGATGAACATATAGTCCATTAATGGTGATAAAACATGGACCAAAAATACACTATTAACATGGATTTTATTCATAACCGAACTTGGACAATTTCGACGTCGAGCCTCGTCTCCGCTTAGTTAGCAATTTAAACTAAGCAAGTAGCTGACTCACCTTCTGTCCTACAAGCACCTCAATTCTCTAACTTCATTTTAAGGATGTAATCTCCTCATTTCAACACAAAACATGTATACACTGGCCCCTCTTAAGCGCTAGACGTATATATAGCCCATTAACACGAGATTCAAGCACTTTTAAAAATTAGCGTCAATTTCACCAAATCATGTCATGTTTCATTTGCATTGCACCAATATTGTAAGGTGTGGGATGTTACAGGAGAATAACCTTATCTCAACTATATGGCACGACATTCACCATGAAGAAGGGAAACATTTCCTAAAACATCTCATAGCCTCTTGCTCATAGTTGTGGTGCATAACACAACCATGAAAAAGACTATTATCGACGCAGTGTGTTGCACGCCGAGGATCTAATAATATAGTGGTCTGATACCATCTTTGTAATGATCCCGACCTGGGGTCTAGCTGTGACTGGCGATGCAGAACTCGAAAGAACCCCAAACAAGCCTCTTAGCATATCATTACATATCCTTGGTCACGAAAGTTATTAAATATCATCGAAAGAATAGATATAAGGGAAAATGAACTAAGAGAGAACTTTCATAATATAAAAATCAAGAGACAAGAAGAGACAAGAGAGTCAAGGCTCATAGCATAATTACACATCATGTACAACAAAACCTCTAATACATAGATACTTAGTGAGGGCCATGAAAAGCAACCTGGCTCACCCTCATAGTTAACATACATCAAATAAAGAGAGATTCTTAATACATAGCGTAAGATCAAAAACATTGTCCTTGGAATGAAGGACTCACCAACTAGCTTTAATAGATATTACTAACCACGTGGAGGAGGAGGATGACAAAATGGAGCTTTGGTTCCTACATAGTAATATTATGTAGGCATAGTGTATACGTTAGTATATTTGAATGTACTAAGCATGTAGGATGCGATGCAATAAGAAATAGGTAACGTAATTGAAACATATAATCATGGGTAATAGATTGCATAATAACAATATGACATGTATGAATGATGCTTGAAGTAAAACATTCTTATATAGGATATATCACATTTGTAAGAAGAGACCATCATAGACCAAGAAAACTAGTACTTGGAATCCAAAGCATAGCACCCCTTTGGAGGGTGATCAAGGAACATACCACTCAATCGATAGATGGACATCACACCCTCCATCATAGTGGCCAAGGTATCATCCCCTTAATGTGGATAATGGACTTCACACCCTCCATCATAGTGGTCAAGGTATCAACCCCTCAACAAGGTTAATGGACTTCACACCTTCCATCATAGTGGTCAAGGCAAGCACTCCCTCAAAAAGGTATGGTCACCATGCAACCCTATGGATACTTTTCAAGAAATCATCAAAATATTACATTATGTTCTTCATCATAAAGTCACTTAATGCATATGTCATATATAGACCCTTCAACAACTCAAAAATCAATAACCGAAAATTTTATCAAATACTTGGTGAGTGTGTAATGTTAGTATAAAACCATGTAATTCAAGAGTAAAATAATACAGGAAAATCTAATGTAAAACAACCCACCAATACTTGGTAACACCCTCAAGCAATATACATCAAAACTCCTCATCAAAGCTCACATTAGATCTTAGATTCATAGCTCAAAATATGCTAAAACAGTCACAATTTCATGAAAATCCAACATAGTGTGTAGTGAAATTCATAATAAGTAAGACCCATAAGTAAATCAACTTATAATCATGCAATTTAGGTGAAAAGGAAGCTTGGACACAAAGGGTGGAAGGATCCAATTGTTGAAATCCACATACCTTGACTTTGGAGAATTCCTTGATTAAGATGTTAATGTAGACTTGAAGCTTGAGTAAATTCTTTAAGATCCCGAAAGAGATTCAGACACTTTTTTTTAAGGTGAAATATTTGTCTAAGTATTTGAGTGAGTATTGGGGAATGTCTTCAATAATATGAGGGTTATATATGGCTAAGTATAGGTATTTTTACGTATGGGAAGACTTAGGCCTAAGACACAAAACCTTTGGACCCAGGGGTGTGAATGCTCATTGGAAATTGCATTTTTGTGATTTTTGGATTTTGATACAATTGCTCTAAAATTCGTGTTATACCCATTTCCCTCTCAATTATTCCCCTTGAACAAGAATATGAAGTCAGATTTTTAAAATAATGCACGAATTATTAAATATATGGAAATTACTATTCCGGACATTTTCGAGGCACATTTTCAAGCACTTTTTGGGGTCATTTCAATCAAGGAGATTTAATGGTGTTATAGACAAAGAAGAACATTGCCCATTTTGAGGAACAATGTGGTAATTGTCAATAGGTGATGGTTAGCACCGAAGGCCAGCCGAGCTAGTCTAGCATATAGCCATTTCTTTCAAAAAATCAGGATTGATTAATATGAATTTTATTACTAAGTTAATTTGATCACAACATAGGTTTAACTCTATTTGGGGTTTGGTAGTTGTTGATAGATAATAAAATCAACCCATGTCTTACCAGTCAAGACTACTTTTACAGATAAAGAATATTTAAGGATTTATATTACAATGATTATTAAGTTTCATGGTGTCCCAGAATATATTATATCTCATAGAGGAGAAACATTTACTGCTAACATCTTAAAGTCTTTCTAGAAAGGACTGTGGACACATACTAACTCTTTAGTACAATCATTCACCCTCAAACAAATGGCTAAGATAAGAGTACATTTCAAATTCTTGAATATATGTCACGGGCATGTGTTCTAGACTTATCTAGATGTTAGGATGACCACTTACCTCTTACTAAGTTTGCATTTGATAATAGTTATCACTCTAGCATTAGGATCACAACTTATGAGGCTTTGTATCAGTGAAAGTGTGGAACCCCTATTGAATGGTTTAAAGTAGGTGATCAAGGGTTGATTGGATCAGAATTAATACACCTGATAGTTAAGAAGCTTAAGCTTATTCAAGAGCGATCGCAATAGATCAGAGTCGACAGAAGTCATATGTCACGATCCAAGCCTAGGGCCTAGACGTGACAGGCGCAAGGGGAACCCGAACGGACCCCAAGCAAGCCTTTTAGAACATCATTACACATCCTTTGTCGCAGAAGAAATAAAACAAGGATCAAGAGCTCATAAATTGGTACAATCGGGGCTAAGCGAACACTTTCATATCATAGACATCAAGAACAATAGAGTCAAGGCTTGTAGTATAGATACATAACATGTCCAACAATACCTATGTTACATAGATAATAGCGGGGGCCACGATAAACAACCAGGCTCACCTTCATAGTCAATACATAAACAAAAGAAAGATAGTGTTAGCACATAGCAAAATATCATTCGCAACGTCCACAGATTGGAGGACTCACCAACAAGCTTGAGAGATAATCGTACTAGTCACGTGGAAGGGGAGGATGATCAAGCGGTACTCTGGTTCCTACATGATGACATCATGTAGACATAGAGTACACGTTTGTACATTTGAATGTACTAAGTATGTAGGATCCAATGCAACAATAGATATATATCATAGGAAAAATGCATAATAATACTAAATAGATAGCATATAGCATGATGCCATGTATAAATGATGCTTGAAGTAAAATCACGCTTATATAGAACATAATATATATGTAAGGAGTGACTATTCTTAGTGCAATTCGTGCCCTACCACCTCCTTGGAGAGGCGCATGAGCTACAAACCCCTTCATGAGGTTAATGGAGTACAAATCCCCTAACAAGGCTGATGGAGTACAAAATTCCCAACAAGGCTGATGGGTACAAAAACCCAAGAAGGTTGTACCAGGCCTGCCACCTCCTAAGCGAGGCAATCGAGGTACAAACCCCTCAACAAGGTTACCCGAGCCTACAACCTCCCGAGTGAGGATTGGTCATCCCTAACACTATAGAGATCATCATCATATACGTACATTCCTTTCATCACCATATAATCATCATATATAAACCTTCCTTTCATAATCATAAAGTCATTCAACTCATAAGACATTCATTGGACTTTTAATTCCTCAAGAATCCATAACCAAACATTTTATCAAGCACTTGGTGGGTGTGTAGTGCTAGTATAAAACCATGCAATTTAAGAGTGTTATCGTGCTATAAAATTCAATGTAAAACCATCAATAGATACTTGAAAACATCCTTAAGCAATATACATCACAATCCTTCATCAAATCTTATAATTGATCTTAGATTATAGCCCAAAATAAAGTAAAACAATCACAATTCTACAAACCCCAAAATAGTGTGCAGTGAATTTCATAATAAATAAGACTCATGAGTAAATCAACTTTAAATCATATAATTTTTGAGAAAAGAAAACTTGGGCATCATGGGTGAAAGGAACCCTTGAAAGAAACCCACATACCTTAGCTTTGGAGATAAACTAGATGAAAATTGGAGATGGAGACCTGAAGCTTAAATGAGAACCTTAAGATCCAGATGAGTTCTGAGACTTGAATTTGGGAGATGAAATATTGGCTAAGTGTTTGAGTGAGTATTGGGGAATTTCTTGAATGATGTAAGGGTGAAATAATACTAAGTATATGTATTATCATTCATGGTAACACTTAGGCCCAAGAATCAAATGTCTTGGACCAAAGTCAAAAATTGGCAACAAAAAGCACTGACGAGCATGCCAAACCTCTCTGGAAATCACATTTTGTAATTTTTAGATTTTTATACGATTGCTCTTAAATCGGAGTTAGACCATTTTTCACTCAATTTAACCCCCTAAATAAGAATATGAAGTTGTTTTTTTATATAATATACGAATTTTGAAATATATAGAAATTATGATTCGAAGCACTTCCGAGGCACATTTTTGGGTACTTTTTGGGGTTGTCTCATCATATTCAAATGTGTGATAGAGGGATATAGAGTTTTGTGTTGATGGATAGGTATTCTTGAAAGCCTCACCTATGAAGGATACTATGAGATTCGGTTAGAAGGGAATTCGCAGTCAAACATTTTTAAGGCCCTACAGAATCCATCAGAGGATAAGACAAGTATCTTATGATTTAAAGTTACCTTAAGGGACAATATCTATTAATCTAGTTTTCCATATACCAATGCTACGAAAGCATATATAAGACCATTCTTTAGTTGTCCTAATTAAAGATTTTTTTATCACAAAAGAGTTATCCTACAAGGAACCTCCAATTATCATATTAGATCAATATATTTGAAGATTAAAGATTATAGATGTGGATTTTGTTAAAGTATTATAGAGGAATATTAATAGACAAGAGGTGACTTGAGAAACTAAGATGGCATGATGTTAAAATACCCTCACTTGATTTACACCCCATCATGATGGCATATAAGTTTATAGTAGTATATTGAGATAAAATATCTATATGGTCTTTATATTGTTGCTTATTGTTGTTATCATTATTGTTTTATAATTGCTCACACTATTATTGCAAAGATATGGTGCTTAGCTATTTATGTTGACATGTGAGATGCATGGGTCTGCATTTCAGGTTCTTGGGTAGTCATGTTTATAATGGGAACTCTGCATAAATCTTATCAACTCCTAAAGTACTTAATCGTATGAATCATATTCTTCATTCGAGGATGAATGTTTCTAAGACTGGAAGGATATAATACCCTGGACTTGTCAAAACATATAAATTAACTCTTGCTTACCTAGAAAGACAAAAGAGGTGAATATTAAGCGAAGGACAATATGGCATGCCATATTTTAGGTGTTCAAGGGTTCTATCTCGATTTTTGAAATTAAGCAAGTGGCAAAATAAAAGTTGGCGAAAGTTATTGTAAGTCCTTTATAAAATATTTTTTGAAATTTTGGTCAAATATCTTAGAGGTTTTCTCTTAATATATAAAGAGTTATGAGGGGGGCGCAACCTATCAAATAGAAGGTCCAGGAGTCTAGTTTCTAATGCATCAAACTATTCATCACTACGACTTTAGAATGGAGAGATATTTTTATTTTAGTGACGACTGTGCAGCAAAGACAGCCAGTGGGACCTTTAAGTTGATGGTACTTTATATATCATTTGCAATAATTTTCTTTATTTTTCTTCATACAAGGATGACCAAAACCAGAAAACTCACTTCTAAGATCACTTAAATTATAGATTTTCCCGACTTAAGTTCTTGACAGAAGTTGTTCTCTGGGTTGACCTTTTCTTTATAGTATAATTTGTTTTATCAATTCATATTGTATTATAATTTAGTGTTGGGGAAAATGATTTTGGCTCTATTTTCAAGATTTTATATTCACTGGAAGCTTAAAATCAAAGTAAGACCGTATTTTCATTGATTCTAGCTAAGATAAGTTGCAAACGATAAATTGTGATTAAAAAATCCACATCTTTTATGTTATTGTCGTGGTAATGTGTTCATTATGACCATTTCATGATATAGTATAAAGGAATAATTTGGAATTAAGTGAATAGGTCACATGAAATCATCAAAATATGTATTTCAAGGTTATTCCCTTCTTTTGGCATCTTTACTTAAAGCTTAGGAGCAAGATAATTGAGTTGCTAATGTTGATGTAATAGTAACCATAATTGTGGTTGGCTGGTTGTCTAATTTGTTATATTCCTTAATAAGTCAGTATTCATATGAGGTTAGTACTGGCACTATGTTGGCTTTGTTAGAAATTATTTCTATAGGTCAGTTATAGCTCAATTGCTCACTTTTAGCTTGTGGAATTATTATTACTTCCTTTGGGACTATTGTGTTTTGCATAAGGAATGTGATCATTCTCTAAGAAGGCTATATGTTAGCTACGGTGTTGGGTTGCTTCCTAGGAGTTCTATAAATTGCTTGTGGGGCTATATTGATGCCTAAGAAGGTCATGTGTTGCCTATGGGGTTATGTTGCTGCCTAAGAGGACTATAAGTTACCTACGGAGCTATATTGATCCCTACAAAGGTCCTGTGTTGCCTATGGAGTTATGTTATTGCCAAAAAGGGTTATGAGTTACCTACGGGGCTATATTTATGTCTAAGGTGTCTATATGCTTCCTACAAGACTATATTATTACCCAAGAGGGCTATGTCACTACATATATGTCTGGGGGATACTGATAGGTGTATTTAGACTGAATTGGTACCTTATACGCTTATGGGGTCCTAGGTAGGTGGTCTTGTCTTTTGTTGTACCTAGCGATTTTATGGGAGCTTCATTAAATTATTGATTGATTATTTTTGTACGCTAAGATTGAAGCGCAGGTTGATACGCTTATCTTATTATTACTTCCTTACGAGGTTACATTGAGTATTTTATGATACCTATTCATTTAAATTATTGCCTTTCACACTTGGTATATTATTTTCTACAGATGCCCCATTGCTTTGGGCCAATGCATTTGCACTTGTAGGTCTCAACAGAAGATTCAATTGACCTCCCTAATAGTATGATTGACTTCTAGATGGTTAGCAACCCCCTTTCTTCTAGAGCTACCAGAGTTTTGAGGTTTGTCGACTTTTATTATATATATTATGAGTAGGCTGGGTCTTTCCCTACAATGCTTTACTACTGTTAGACACTAACATAATCCGAATTGACATGAATCTCAATGACAATAAACAAGAATTGACAATTGGTAACATAAGTAAATATAGAATACATGTAATCCTAGAGAAGGGTTTCTTTTTATGAATTGTTCATTTTTAATATTAAATTTAAATAAGTCATATCTTGCTCAGACCAATAAATAGAGTTGAGGTAATAGTTAAATCCACTAATAGAAAACTGAAATAACTAGTTATAGTAAGCATGAAGAGGCTAAATTAAATGAAATATGTTATTTTTATACATATGTTTAAAAAGAACTTTCCTAAGTTTTGAATTTTGCAAAATAAAATCGGAGTGACACAAAAATCTCAAAAAAAGGGGAATTTTTCTTGTTGCTTGAATATTAACTATTCAATTAAAATGAACTATGACAGACATTTTGGTTTCAAATTTAAATTTGTTGGAACAAAAGAGGCATGGCTGGGTATTGACCAGACCAGGCCATGAGAATAAGAGGGTCCTTTCGAACAAAATCAAGCCAAAGAAAATGGGTCTTCTTTATTTTTCATGATATTTTTGGCTCTTCTGAGCCCTTCTTTTACTTAAGATAAAGAGATAAAGGAGATAAAGGAAATTGATGATAAAAGTTATACATATCTATGTAATATAGAAAGAAGAAAAGAGAGAAAGATTCTTTCCTTTATCTTATGTGTTATCTCATGTAGTAATTATCTTTTTCAATTGGAGAGATGGCTGAGTGGACTAAAGCGGCAATTCTGCGAAAAGCCATATTTGATGAAAGTCGTATATAGTGCTCTCTTATTCCTACTTCCCCAGAGCTTCTGGTAAAATAGGTTATATAGTCATGCAAATTACCATATTGGCCTAATTGTTTATCCGGTGTGGTTTCATAGTTGGTGTCACACATATTTTCGACTTCTGTATGGATATCATGTTGGACTTGACGTCCCAAATAAGACTTGTGACTAGTCAATTATTTCATTATATGAACTTTTGGGAGTTACTATTTCCTTTATAGATTTGTTGATAGCGGCCTTGTCAACTGATTACTTATTTTTTTAGGACGAGATATACCTTTTTGTTTTCCTAAATTTGTTAGGTGCTATGTTCTCAGGGAAAATGGTTCAGGACGATCAACTTTAGCCTAAACATTTGCATTAGGTGCCAGTTGCACCCCTTGAGTTCATGGTGTTACAATATAGTAGAGGCAGGTCTAGACATAGAAAAAAAGTGTAAGTTCATTTAATTATGCCTAAGATTTACCACATCTTTAGACCTTATGTAGGATTTACCTATCATTTGGTTCCTTTTGTTGCTTTACTTACCTTATGTATGGATGATATAATAAGATGGTTTGGTTGGGGCTTCTTCGAGAATCATAATCACTGTGTCCCACCTAGGCCCTAGTTTGGATCATGATAGTTGATTATGTAAGTGTATATTTATTTGCATGAACTTATGGAAGGTAGTTAGCTGATTATGTTACATTTTTAGAATCCATACTTTTGTCTATTAGCACTATAGGTATCTATATTGCTTGTTGATTATCCTTACCTTATGGATTAACTTATAATTTATTTCTATACTAAATTGGAGTGTGCTATTCCTTAGTCTACGCTTAGACTAATGCTTTCTATAGACTTGTGTATTTTGGAGAGATATGCCTTAGTTTATTCCTACAGAATGGCCTAGCTCCCTATAAACCGATATAAATGACTTATATCTGATAGAAATGGGACTTAGTTATGCAATGACTCAATACCCTCTATCCATAATCCTTTTTATCTTTCAGCTTCTTTACATTCTATGGGGCATTTTGGTTTGGTTCGACTAATGAGATTTGTTACGGTCTAAATCTGGAGTATGCTTGAACATTCAGAAAATATGGACAATGTTCTATGATGATCCTATGATAGCATTTGATATGAAAATTCTTAGTAGCTTCGTGTCACAACCCAGACCTAGGTTTTAGAAGTGACATGGCAAATGGGAACCCGAGAGTCCCTAATAAGCCTCAAAGTATCCATACTCAAATCATCGATTTTGAAGAGTATTAAAGATAATAAACACATAGTCTAAGGGATGGAAAAAGTAGGAATCATGTTATGGGGATTCCATAGGGATAGGATTAACATGTATTCACATAACATATAGCCATAAGAACTAACGGATGGGTAAGTACGACTTACTCTATGGGGAAAAATGGGACTTAGGATCCTCCACATTTCCACATCATAACATACATACATATCATATCATAACCAAACCAAATTAACCACATCCAATAGATAGCCATAATCTTAATCCCCAAATATCATCACATAACATATATCCATGCAAAAGTCTAAGATGTCTAGCAATGGATCTAGACATAAGATAGAACGGGGGAAAAGACATGTCCCGGGCTCACCCTCAAAGTAAATAATAGAAAAATGAAAGTAACATAAGGTAGAATGGGGGCAAAGACATATCCTGGTATCACCCTCAAAGTAAATAATAGCAAAAAGAAATTGTCCTTCGAAGATAGGACTCACCACAATAACTTTCTCAAATCCAACTAGCCGTCATGCAGTGGATGAATGTAGTCTCCAGTCCCTATATGGTTCGTTCAGGTAGGGAAAAGTAAGTGTTAGTACGTTTGTATGTACTAGTATGCGGGCATGCAACATGGAAGAAAGATGATGTTAACTAGCACAATATGTCACAAGAGAATCATAGAGTAGCCATAACCCACATATAGTAGCACTCAATGAGTCACTCCTTGCCTGAATTGTGTAAAAGGAGAGTAGTACCCATCCTCATCAATACACACTTAGCTCATGACATGACTTTATATAGGGAAGGTTGTACCTGTCCTCATCTATACATTGTGTAAAAGGTGGGTTGTGCTCATCCTCTTCGCTACACACTTAGCTCATATAAGCATGTGCATAGGGAAGGTTGTACGTATCCTCATCTATACATTGTGCAAAGGGAGGGTTATGCTCATCCTCATCGCTATACACTTAGCTAATATAACCATTTCATAGGGAAAGTTATACCTACCCTCATCTATGCATTGTGTAAAGGGAGGATTATGCCCATCCTTATCAATACACACTTAGTTCATACATAAATGTGCATAGGAAAGGTTGTACCTCTCCTCATCTATGCATCGTGTAAAGGGACGATTGTGCCTGTCCTCATCAATACACACATAGATTATATAACCATGTGCATAGGGAAGGTTGTACCTACCCTCAGCAATGTATTGTGTAAACGGAGGGTTGTGCCCATCCTCATCAATACACACTTGGATCATACATACATGTGCATAGGGAAGGTTATACCTAGCCACATCTATGCATTGTGTAAAGGGAGAGTTGCGCCCACCCTCATCAATACATACTTGTTATTACATACTCATGCGAGATATCGTATCATATGCATACCCATATAACTCATATTCATGTAGATGCCAAGTTCATGTTTGTAACACCCCACACCTTATACTACACCACTAATACTATAAAAGTGAAATATGACATGATTTGGTTAAACTAGCA
>JAABOM020000110.1:18472712-18482902 GCA_011800125.2 Solanum clarkiae | reverse complement strand
GCCCACATATATATATATATATATATATATATATATATATATATATATATATATAGATATTCTAGTGACAAAGATCGTGCATTGTACTGGTCCAATATATGTTAATTTTCTTTCTCAATTTATATTACTCAGATAGAATTTAGAAAGTTAATAATTTTAATATAATTTTTAGATATTTTAAGCTGTTATGTATTTGATTTATAGTATTTAAAAGTAATTTTCAAATAATACCTATTACTCCATTCATCTTAATTTATGTGGTCCTAATAGGATTTTGAGAATCAATTGAGTTTTTTATATTTCTTTTAAATGTTTAAAATTATTAATTATCATGATTTACAAACTTTTTCATTATTTTAATATATATGTCACTCCTTCTATCTCAATTTACGCGGATCAACAGAATTTTAAAAGTCAATTGAACTTTTTAAATGTCTTTTAAATATTTTAAGATGTTAAATTTTGAGATGTATAATATCTTTTGCGTTGTTTTCAAATACATATTTACTTTCTTTATCTCATTTTATATGGCATCAATAAAATTTTAAGGTTGATTTAATTATTTTACATGTCTTTTAAAATTAATTATTGAGATTTACCATATTTTTTTTGGTGTTTTAAAAAATATGTTGTTTTATATCTTTCATTTTATATGACTCCGATAATATTTTTAGACTGAACCAATTTTTTTACCATATTTTTTTGGTGTTTTAAAAAATATGTTGTTTTATATCTTTCATTTTATATGACACCGATAATATTTTTAGACTGAACCAATTTTTTTTTACAT
Organism: Solanum clarkiae; assembly: GCA_011800125.2. NCBI lineage: Eukaryota > Viridiplantae > Streptophyta > Magnoliopsida > Solanales > Solanaceae > Solanum > Solanum clarkiae. The sequence goes on along the minus strand of JAABOM020000110.1, from coordinate 18,482,112 downwards.
ATTTTTAAAATATTTTAAGTTGTTAATTATCATAGTTTATATTAGATTTTTACAGTTTTTAAATATATTAAAATCACAGGAAAGATAATAGAAAAGAACCATGAAAAAGTACAAATATACGCTCAAGTTACTCAAACAAGCATGTCCCTGCTCCGAAAAGACCACAAAAAATTATCAAATTGTCCCTAGTGTTTTTTATGTAGTTTTTAGATATATATATAAAAAAAATAGAAATAAGACAAACAAATTAAAATGAAAGAATCATAAAAAAATTTCAGATATACTCTTAAGCTGCTCAAGTTGATATGTCGACCTGTAAACACCTTATCGTGGCTTATATATCTAGTATATATTTAAAAGAAGCTAATAAGGAAATGGCAATTAGAGAATATGATCTTCGCTTTGGCCATGGTTTTGCGGGTTATTTTAGTTAACCAAATATAAACCTTTATATCTGAAAATTTACAATGTCAGCGGATTAATAGTGCACCTCACAAAGATGATTAAAATAGCATTTTAACATTTGTACAAGAAAAGAAGTTGTATATGCTCGTTAAGGCAAGAGAAAGAAGGGTTTGAAAAACATGGGGCTCTATATAAAAATATCTATTACTCTTGGTTTGTGAATTCATGCTGCGAAAGGCCCCATTTGGGGAAAACATTGCTCGAATCCAAAATTTCTGATTAAGGAAAGAACAGTCTCATCCGCTACGTCACATTCTACTGTGGTTATGCATCTTATTTTCATCATTACCTTATTTACTCACAAATTGTTGTAATTCAAGCTCTTTGTGATGTTGCTAGACGACCTTGTCATAGACAATCTAATTGATAGGATTTGTTGTTTTTCTTTCATGAATAATTTCATTGTTTATAGCTTTTAATTGCCATTTGATTTTATTAATCTATAGGAGTAGCAAGAACCTTATCATCTGGTCGTCTTAATTATCCTCAACATTTAAATAATTATTTTAAAATCACAAAACAACAAAACATAAATTCGCAAACGATGGTTTTTATATAACACAAATCTGAAAAGTAGAAGAATTTGAGACTGAAAGCACATAAACAGTCCAAAAGTAGCTTAGAACATGAATTAATTTAATTGCACTGTCAAAATAGGAGTATCTTCCAGTAGCAATAAGCCCATAATTCATATTTTTTCTCATATAGAGACTAATTAATTAATGGTAAAATGGTCGAAACCTGCAAAAAATATCCAATAAATTCAGTGCAAGTTTAATTAAAAAAATATCGTTTCATGAAATATATACAAAATTCAAATTTAAAACCAATTACCAATTGCATCCCTAGAATTTACAAACCATAAAGTTCAAGTGCTACCTCCGATCACACTCCCAACTCGACATCACCTCATGTACTACAGTATCCGCCTAAATTATACTCCCTCCGTCCAACTCTACTTGACCTCTATTGACTTGACACGAAAATTAAGAAGTAGTAAATGATAGAAATTACTCTTTGAATAAAATAAATACGATGTCCTGAAATATGTAATAGGGAAATAACTGTAATTAGTGATACGGGTAAATTAGAAACTAAGTGTAAAATTATCTCTTGATTTCATAAAGTGGACAAATATTGTTGGACATCCCAAAATAGTATAAGAGTCAAGTACAATTGGATGGAAAGAGTATCAATTACATCTAGTTATGCTTAAGATGACATATTACCTAGGATATGAAGCAGCATGGCCATAGTAGTGAGGTTGCTTCATCATCATAGATCTTCTCATTGAATAGTTGTATGGACTCATTGGCATTGAGTGGTAGTAGCCGTAGCCAAGACCAGGGTAGCCATGGCCATAACTACTATAAAAAGGGTTATAATGTGTTGTGGGAGTAGTAAGAGCAGGATGTTTGAGCTTGACATGCACTATTTCTGCATGTCTTCCTGTTCCTTTTAGTGCCTTCACTAGTAGATTTGGATCCACTTCTCCACATACATTTACTTCTCCTTTTTCTGCATTTATTGTCAATGCATACACTCCTACACACACACACACCAAAAAAAAAAAAAAAAGAAGAAGAAACATTTCACTAGTAAGAAAAGACAATTCAACTTTCAATCTTAAATGCAAAGGACAAAATATCACTAGGCATAAAGTGACATACATGCTCACTGACATAGTAAACATTTTCGTTAAGGGTGTTCATACTTTTAGAACATGAGCGAGTAAGTTTTGTATTAAGAGTGTTCAACAATTAATATATATCAAACTATCTATATTTAACAGATATATTCAAAAAATTTTCTGACGAAGAGCGTCACCCTTGAGTGAATGTAGCTCCGCCTCAAACACGCTATATATACAAAAGACATACAAAATGCATATAACCACACAACTATATGTACGTTGTATGTAATTTTGGCCACGATTCTATACAATAACAAGTTAAATACAAATTGTATATTTTGACCAAATCACATATATACAACAACAACAATAACATATCCAGTGCATTCCCACATGTGGGGTCTGGGGAGGGTAGATTGTACGCAGACCTTACCACTACCTCATAGAGGTAAGACCAAATCATATATATATTTGGTAAAATGTGCTACCTTTTGAAAACACATTCTATTGCTAAGTTGAGTAAAATATTTTTATAATTTTGAATATTAAAGTGAAAACACTAATTCATATATTTGATTTATTGGTTTCAATCTATTTTAATCGTATTGAATATAACTCAACCGACTCAATCAGACAAAAAAAAATCATGATTAATGTGTAGGATTAGTGATAAACATGTTACCGCATACGGAGCTTAACACTTCCACCATCTTCATCTTGCATGCATCACAATGGATATCCACTTTCAATATGCAACTCTACAAAAAAGAAAATTAAAATTAAAATTACCCTAAAATAATTTTGCAAAACCAATATTCCTTGGGTTAATGCAAATGTTAAAAATCTGCAATAACAAAACTAATCCTAAGGTCAATGAAAATATTCAAGAAAACAAAAGTTGTGGCGGCGTGATAAGTAGTCTTCTATCCTTAATAAGAGATCTCGAGTTCGAATCCTGAATATGAAAGCATCTTTGATAAAGACAAAATACGTTACTCCCAAAAGTGAAATTCCTCGAATTAGTCAAACACCAAAACAAATATCAAACACCGATGAGAAACTAAAAAAATTCACAAAATGCAAATGTTCAGGGAATAAAAGTGAAGAAAACAAAGTTTTTTTTTTTTTTAAAATTACTTACCACGTCTGCAAAGGGCTCCATGAAAATCACTGGTATGTCTAAACAACTGATAAATGAAAAAGAAGATCAAATAATAATTACGACCAAAGTTATATGCAATAATTTTTTGTAACAAACCAAAAAGAGAAATTTCTTGTAAGTACTACTTATTAATTAATTGATTGATTTTATCAACGAATAAAATTATTTTTGTTAACTAAATACCCATTGATAATGATTTACATAACAAAGACGTACAATATATTAGAGTAAATGGAGACCAAACTTGTAAAGAAATTAGAGAAACTAACCTTGCAATGAACAGTCAATTATTATGACTAAAAGTAATTAGAGAATAAACCATTTGGTGAAGATGGGTGGTAATTAAGGTATTAATTACGAAGGAGTGATTTTCAAAGATTTCCATATTTTATTCATTTAGTTAAAATCAAGAAAATATTTAGTCATTAATAATATATGGAAATTTATCATATGACAAATCCCATCTTCTAAATATTAATAAGTAGATAGGTGTTATTTGCATTTTTGTTTAGAAGAAAGAGATTTTGTAATATCCTTACCAAAATTATCATAAAAGAGAGAATTTTAACTTGTGTGTGAAAAAAAAATAATGATTTCGTAATATCCTTACCAAAAATACCATGAAACAGAATTTTAACTTGCTTTACTAAAAGGTAATTTTGGACATCTATATTTATTTATTATGAAAATTAAAAAGAAATAGTAGGTGATGGTAGCAAATATGAATGCCTAAAGTTACGCATAATTTATTAATTATTAATGGTAAGTTGTATTTGTGTCTCTAAATTAATTTATTAGATTCCTTGGTGGAAAATTTTAATATGGCAATAAGCCAATACTATCTCATTGTAACGGAACTTTGTGTTCCAGTGTTTCTTTTTAATATGGCAATAAGCCAATACTAGGCCTAGACGTGACACGACGAACGGGGAATTCGAAGTAACTCCAATTAAGTCTCTCAACTTATCATTACACATCATTGATTGAGAAAACATGTAAAAGACATAAAATAAGAAAAGGGGCATGTGGCTGAGGGATAGCTTGCCAAGACATTGACATCAAGAGACAAAGAGTCATAATTCATATCATAAATACACAACTTATCTAACAAACAACTCTACATACATAGATAGAGCGGGGACCAAAACAAAGTAACCGGGCTCACCCTCATAGTTAAAATAGAACACAAAATAGTATGTCTCAATACAAGGCAAGAGGAAAATATAAACTAAGGTCCCCAAAATGGAGGACTCACCAACAGGCTTGGAATAACACCGTCTAGCCACGTGGAGGAGGAGGATGATCAACTTGGGCACCGGTTCCTACATGATGATATCATGTAGGGAAGAGTATGCGTTAGTATGTTTGAATGTACTAAGTATGTGGGGTGCAATGCAACAAAGATAGGCATCATACTCAAAATGCATACATTAGACAATAGGCATAGTATAACAATATGGCATGTATGATCAATGCATAAGTAAAACATGCTTAAATAACTCATGCTCATATAAGATATCATATGTGTAGAAGAGACCAAGCTAGAATCCCAACTTTGGTTGGGAGATGCCATTCACACCTGGACACCCTAGTGGCAAGGCACATACCCCTCACATGATTATCCGGGCTCCTATACCCCCCTTCCCCGATCGGGCATGGTCTAATGCAACACATTATATAGAACATATATGTCATGTGCATAAGTTCATTTTATCATCATAACATGAATCATATCATATCTCATGCTTTGGACTTTCAATTCCTCAAGAAACTATAACCGAACATTTTATCAAACACCTTAGGGGTGTGTAATGAGGGCAAAAGACCATGCAATTTAGAGATGAAATCTTTCAAGAAAATCTATTGTAAAATCATCAATCAACTCCTTGCAACACCCTCAAGACATTCACATCAAAACCCCTCATCAAATCCAACATTAAATCCAAGCTCTAGAGCTCAAAACATGCTAAAACAACCATACTTTCATGAACTAAAATCACTGTGCAGTAAATTCTCAATATACAAGACCCAGATGTAAAATCAACTTTAAATCATGCAATATTAGTAAAAAGCAAGCTTAGGCACCATGGGTGAAAGGACCCAATGGTTCAATACCACATACCTTAGCTTTAGGGAAGTTCTTGGTGAAGATTGAAGATGGAGGCTTGAAACTTGAAGAGAATGCTTAGTTCCGGATGAGGATTTTGAGACTTGAATTTGGGAGTAAAAATATGATTAAGTATTTTGGGGAGTATTGAGAAATATTTTGGGAGATATGAGGGTGAAATTTGGCTAAGTATAGATAAAACACGTTTGGGAAAAACTTGGGCCCAACACTTAGAAAAATTTAGACGAACTAAAAAAAAACAGTCACAAATTAACACCAGTGCACGTCGCGGAGAGGACACGCACTGCTCTCTAGAAATCGCACTTTTGAAAATTGAAATTGCTAATCTTTTGCTATTAAATCAGGATTAAACCCCTTTTTCACCTAATTTTGACCCCCTGAACAAGAATATGAAGTCGAACTTTCAAAATAGCAAATAGATTTTGAGATATATGGAGTTTAAAATTCCGAGCATTTTGAGACATATTTTCGGGCACTTTTTGGGGTCGTTTCAATTTCTTTTAGGAAAAAATATTTCCTAAGCACACACTCTAATTTTTTTTCACAGACTATTTTATTTTTATTGTCTATGATATACCTCACAGAAGAAAAATACTCACTTTTTCTCTGTGGCTCTTTATGTATTTCTCTCTCTATCTGATGGTTCTTCTTAGGAGCAATCTGCTCCTTTTATAGGCAATACTTGCCTGCACAATTGGTATTCCATTTTGACAATTCAACAAAGTTGGTGGCCAACTTTGTTTGAACAACACGCCTAATTTGACAAATTTGTCATATGGCTGTCTAGCCAAATTTGAGTTGAAATTGGGTGTGGGTTGTGTTTGAATTATTGCATGTGGGCGTTCTATTTGGAGGGACCCACTTAACAATTCTCCTCCTCCCGACAAATGGAGGATTCTGTGATTCCTGCAGCTGTTCGATAGTACTCGAACTTCTTTCTTAGTAGAATCTTTGTCATCATATCTAATCTATTTTTATCAATATAGGTCTTTTGAAGTTATAACAGCCTATTCTCCAATGCATCTGTTATCCAACGATATCTTATATTGATATGTTTGGACTTTGCGTGAAAGGAGACATTCTTGCAAAGATGGATGACACTTTGATTATCACAAAACATTTCAAACTTGTTCTGCTTGAACCCAAGTTCCTTAAGAAATCCCTTCATCCATAACAACTCTTTGCAAGCTTCTGTTTCTGCTATAAATTCTGCTTCTGTAGAGAACAATGCAACATATTTTTGAAATTTTGACTGCCAAGGCATAGCTCCCCCTGCAAATGTAATCAGGTATCCTGATGTGGACTTTCTTGAGTCAGTATCACTATCTAAATCTGCATCTGTGTATTTAACTAATACAGGCTCGGTTTCTCCAAAACATAAATATATTTTGGATGTACCTCGAAGATACCTGAGAATCCATTTGATAGCTGCCCAATGTTCCTTTCCAGGATTCGAAAGGAAACGACTCACTCCTCCAACCGAGTGAGCAATATCTAGTCATGTACACACTATGGCATACATCAAACACCCAACTGCTGAGGCATATGGTATTCTAATCATTTCTTCCTTCTCCTTGTCTGTAGAAGAGCATATACTGGAACTCAATCTAAAGTAATTAGTTAGAGGATAACTAACCGCTTTAGCCTTATCCATATTGAATCTCTGAAGTACTTTTTAATGTACTTTTCTTGAGATACCCATAACTTCTTGGCGCCTCTATCTCTTGTAATTCTCATGTCAAGAATTTGTTTCGCTGATCCCAAGTCTTTCATCGCAAAAAGACTTACTCAATTTTATCTTTGAACTGTTCATTCTTGAAATATTTTTCCCAATGATCAGCATGTCATCTACATAGAGTAGAAGTACAACAAAATCATCTTCAGAGGATTTGCAATATGTCAGCGAAGCCTGAGCGGGAGCGGAGAAGGAAAGGTGAAACACTTCGGCATAACGGGAATCCAAAAACCCGACATACACTTTTTTAGAGCGTATAAGGGGAAAAGAGCTCTTGCATCATTAGCCGCCTTTCAGCATTTCCTTCCCTATATAAAGAAAATTCTTGGATTAGGGTGAAATCCAGAGATCTACGAAGGAACGCTAGCTATATGCTTAACACATGCAAGTCGAACGTCTACGAAAAGACTTTCGTTTTCGTTCTTCATTCCTATTTCTTGCTTTTTTTTTCCGGTATGTTGATCTGTCATTGTCAAGTCTTTCATCGCAAAAGACTTACTCAATTTTATCTTTGAATTGTTCATTCTTGAAATATTTTTCCCAATGATCAGCATGTCATCTACATAGAGTAGAAGTATAACAAAATCATCTTCAGAGGATTTATTGATAAACATGCGTTGGTTTGCAGTAGTTTTTTTGAAACCTTACTCTCGTATAAAAGACTCAAACTTCTTATACCATTGTCTTGGTGCTTGTTTCGAGCTATATAATTTTTTCTTCAATCTACAGACATAATCTTCTTTTCCCTTCACTTTGAAATCTTCTGGTTGTTTAATGTAAATTTCTTCTTCTAGATCTCCTTGTAGGAAGGCAGTCTTCACATCCATTTCCTCAATTTCCAAATTAAGACTTGCAACTAGCTCTAGCACAATATAAATAGATGTCATTTTCACAACAGGTGAAAATATCTCATCAAAGTCAATGCTCTTTTTTTGACTGAAACCTTTGACGACCAATCTCGCTTTAAAGCATGGATGGACTCTGTGTTCTTCATGTTTGATTCTAAACACCCATTTATTCTTCAATACTCTTTACCATTAGGCAATTTCATGAGATCAAATGTTTTATTCTCATGCAAGGATTTCATTTCATCTTGCATGGCTTCCATCTATTTTTTCTTGTTTTCATCATTCATTGCCTCACTGAAGCTTTCCAATTCTCCCCCGTCAATCAGTGTAACCCACTGATCAGCTGGGTACCTAGTAGAAGGCTGCACATTTCTACTAAATCTTCTTAAAGGCACTGGAGACTCTCCAGCCATTGGTGGTTGAGTGTGACCACCATCAACATCCTCTTCTTCTGATTCATCTTCATGGGGAATACCTCCATCATTGGCATCTTGCAGATCGTCATAATGAATCTCATCTTCAACTTGAGTCGGTACTTCTATCAGAGAATTTAACCTTAAGCTTGTTGAATCATTTGTAGGAATAAAGCCTTTTTTTCTCTGCTTTATTTATATCCTTGATGGTTTGGTCTTCAATAAAGACAACATCTCGACTCCTAATCAACTTCTTGTGCAATGGATCATAGAACCTATAGCCAAATTCTTCTTGACCATAGCCAATAAACACGCACTATCGTGTTTTGACATCAAGCTTATGCCTTTCGTCCTTTGGAATATGAACGAAAGCTTTGCACCCAAATACTCGCAAATGTTTGTAAGAAACATTCTTACCTGACCAAATTTTCTCTGGAGCTTCATATTAAAGAGGGGCACATGATGAGCGGTTTAGCATATACACTGTTGTAAGTAGTGCTTCACCCCAAAAGGATTTATCTAGCTTTGAATGAAAGAGCAAACACCTTATTCTTTCTATCAAAGTTTGATTTATCCTCCCAGCTGAACCATTTAACTGTGGTGTTTTTAGAAGAATCCTTTAATGTCTAATATCATGCCTTTTGCAATAAGCATGAAATGATCCAATACACTCTCCGCTATTGTCTTGATGCTGTTTCCAGTTTCTCTCTCAATTGAGGAATGAAATTTTTTGAAGACTTCTAGTACTTGATCCTTGGACATAATGGTATAAGCCCAGGTTTTCCTCGAATGGTCATCGATAAAGGTCACAAAATATCTGTCTCTACCAAGTGACTTTGGTAGTGGACCACACACGTCAAAGTGAATCAGATCTAAGACATTCTCCATTATGGAAGGTGGAGAGCTATGGAACGAGACTTTGTTCTGTTTCCCAGCTAGACAACAACAACAACAACAACATACCCCAGTGCCTCAAAAGGCTCCCGCTCATTGCGGGGTGAGGGGGGGTCGGATGT
>JAABOM020000110.1:18450399-18463618 GCA_011800125.2 Solanum clarkiae | reverse complement strand
TATTACCTTCGTCAGGGCAGCGAACTGGGGACGACGAGCTTGACGAAGCTTTTCCACCACCGTCAACACCTTCCTCGACCAAGAATCCCCAATTTCGGGGTTTTCAAAATTAAACGAGTCTCTGAAAATTGATTCGGATTCTTTGAAACAAGGATGACTATGATAGAGTGATTTTTTCTAAGGATTTCTGAAATTCAATCCCCCCGGCTCTAAATTTCAAAATCGCCCCCTGCTCTCTTGTCTTTTCCCCTTTCGAATTGATGACTTCCTCTTAGGGGATTTTTGAAGATGATTCCCAGTCTGCCTCTTCTCACCCTCTCCCCCCGTTATTCCTTCTGTTTCGGCCAAAATTGTGGCGAACTTCCGAAAATCGATTCGAAGTTTTTGAAACAAGAATGACTATGATGAAGTAGAATGATTTTTTTTTTGCTCGGAATCCCCTCAATCTTCCGATCGCCTCCCCCCTTTTTTTGGCTTCCGATTTTGTTTTTTATTTTGAAGAAGAAGGGAAAAGGGAATGGGGTCTGGGAAGGGGTGAACATGCAGAGGAAGGGGAAAGGTATTTCTCGGAAAGGGACAAAATTTGGGAAAGGGGAAACGTGGGGAAGGGAACGGCGTCGGGAAGGGGAGAAGTTGGGCGGCGTGTGTTGAAGCTTGGGGAAATGGAGAAGATTTTGGGGAATGGGAGAAGAAGAAAGGGGCGGGCGGCTAGGGTTTTGGGGGTTGGGGCGATTGAAGAAGAAGAAAGAGGAAAGGGGGGCGGGTGAGGGATAGTATATACCGGGCGCGTGTGGCAATAAATATTTTTTTAATAAAATAATAAAACAAGAATAAAGCCCCGATATTTAATTTGACACCGTGGAGGGTAAAAATTGGGTGTCAACAAGTACAAAATTATTATTATTATGTGGTCTCTTCATAGTTTTAAGTATAAAAAATAAATGCTTTTCATTAAGGGTGTTCACGATTTGGATAAAAATCGATCCAAATCGAAAAATCAAACCAAATCGATTAAATAAACCAATTTTATTTTGGTTTTGATTTGGTTTGATTTTAATTTTTTAAAAACCTATAGTATTTGGTTTGGGTTTGAATTTGTTCTAAAAAATTAAAGAAATAACCGAATCGAACCGATAAAATAATATTCATATATTTTATAATTATACATATATAATACATTATGTATAAAAATAATGTTTATTTTTTAATCTACTATGAAAGTATTAATACTCAAAACGAGAACATTTATCTTATTAATTTCATGTATATGAATGTCTATAACAATTTTTGGGGGGACAAGAAACGTCACTAGCTTTTTCTTCTAGGCAAAACGGTAAACTTTGAAACTTTTTCATAGAAATTTAGAGATTGAAAGTTTTATAATATTATAACTATTTTTTGTTTTGAATTGATTGTTGTTACTTTTTCTCCATTTTAGATGTATCATTGCTTTTATTTTTATGTATGGTTAATAACCGAATAACCGAACTAAAACCGATAACAATCAAACCGATAAATGTATATTATAATTGGGTTGATTTGATTTTGAGAATTTAAAAATCGAATTAAATTGATTTGATTTTGATTTTGACCAATAACCGATCCAAACCGACCCGTGAACACCCCTACTTTTCATTGTGATTTTCTAGCTAGCAAAACTATAGATTTTTTTTTTTAACTAAAGACCCTGCAAAGACATCATATTGCATAAAAGTGAATTAAGACTTTCTAAAAGTTTACCATAAAATCATCTATTATTGATTATCAATAAGCTCAGGTGTGAGGGATCTGACAAAGACCACAATTTATAGAGTGAGTCGACTAAATTCTTTTATGGTGTCAACAAATTTCATGTAGTCGAAAATTTTCATCAAATATTATCTTACTTGAATCATCACCAATGCTATTGTTAGGTGATTTTGTTACAAAATAAAATTTGTGAACATCACTTCAAATAAGATGAATAGGGCATATTGTCACTTCAATACGCACATAAATGAAAAAAAGGTGGGGATGGTGAGGGTGGGGGCAGAATTGGATTAAAAAGTGTAGGCGTGATGTCATTTTCAATATCTTTTATTAAAACATATAATTTGGTGAACAGATTATAACCAAAAACAAATGCATATAAATTTTTATTCAAAATCATATACAAATTCATAAACGTACATGTATATAATTAAAGCAAGAAGTAAGTGCATGCAATGAGCAAAGATAGATTGAGCGGAAAATTTGTATGTTTCCTCATCAAACACCATTGTATATAGGGTCATTGATTTGGTTCTTAATGTGTAGAAGAAGGAAATAGAGAATGAGACACAAGGTAATCACTTGTGTAGGGTAGAAAAGATGTATACTTTTCTAGCGCTCTCAAGAGTGTTGCACTCCCCCTAAAGTCCATTAGCACAAAAGTTTTTACTTTCATCGTTGATTGTGAAGGCAGAGTGGTATAGCAAAAGATGGCAGGGGCTCAGTGCTGCGACAGCCCACCAGCAGCGGACATGGATTCGTTTCAGAACTTGGAGGATTCAAAACCTACCTCTCTGGTTCTGACAATTCCAAAAGCGCATTTTTGCTACTTTTATTTTGCCCTTTTTTAAGCCTAAGATATAATAATCATGGAAATATGTTGGGAAACAACACCTCTAGACCCACTTGTTGTTGGAATCAAACACCAGAAAATAACTTATAACACTGCTCCTCAAAGTTGAAGCAAAATCTACAGTACAACAAATACTTGTTCTGAATTAGCAGGACAAATACATCTATTTGGGAGAACTCTCGCACTTCCTTTACTACTTTGATCCCACTATACTCCATTTGTCCATCTTTACTTGTTTACTATACGTCCAGCAATACTTGAAACCAAGAAATTTAGTTCTTAATTTACACTTTATCATTAATTATGACTATTTTCTACTTACATTTTTCAAGATATTGTATTTACTATATTTAAAGAGTGATCTGGTAAAATTACATCATTTATTACTTTTTAATCAATAAGGGACAAGTAAAGATGGACGGAGGGAGAATGAGACATTTGCTGTATTGGAATTTAAGCGGATCTTTCTCTAACTACAAATGTTTCATTTCAAATGTTGGATATTAAACTTGGAACTAGATGTTTCAACACTTGATACTCAAATAAGTCGAAATATTAATGAAGAAAATTAAATGTTTTGATCCTTGGTAATTTTAAACATCTCTCTTTTGAGCCAAAAGAGAGGATTATTGTTATAATTTATGTTGAATACAATCTCTTAATGTTATAAATACTTTACAGGTTATGAAGCACCAAATCTGAGGTATGCACTGCTTCTCAAGTTCAGCTTGGAGTTGTCTAATAGTACCTTCTAAAATTACTTTTTCTTTTCGACTTCACTATTGTTATTTTTTCATATATTTTTTTATTAATGTTTGCGCCATATGTATACTCTTGGATGTTTCTCTCTTGTCAACAACTTCTTTTCTTTCTTTTATAGATATAGCAATATCATATACAACTACAACAACATATCCAGTGTAGTCCACAAAGTGGGGGTCTGCGACGGTATAGGGTACTGAAACCTTACTCCTACCTTAGAGATAGAGAGACTATTTCTGATAGACCTCTGGCTCAAGGAAAACCAGTCCAGAAAAAGAAGGAACAGTCTTTAGATAATAACAAAAAACAACAGATAATAACAGGACATAAACTACAATATTACAATGTGATAATCAAGTTACAGGAACAACAGAGAGTAAGAAACTACCAAAGCAATACTATGAGTATTAATATGAATGGACTGCAATACAACAAACTGCTACATGCTAAACAGCCACAGCTCTCTTTTAATAAAAGGAGTTGATGCTGTAGCTGAATGCTTCTATCTGTTGATGACTTTAGGTTTTACTCCTTAGACATCAGCAATACAAAACACAACTATAATTTCATCAGAACCAGATAAAGAAAGAAAGAAGAGAGAGAGAGAGGGGAGTCTGAGTTACAGATTTTACCTATATAAATAAAAGTCTGAATTACAGATTTCAGGCGATCCACTGATCTTGTCTTTGTATCTTTTTCTTTACATTTCAAAGGAAGAAGTCGGGATGAATATTCTTTGCATTTTTTCCCCCAGTAATTAGGCTGCAAGAAGATTCTATTTGATCTTGGGCTAATTCCAAAACTTAACTGCTGTTATGTAGGAAGCTTGCTGACAAAGTTGCAGCTGGGGGTTACTATGTGGTGGTTCCTGATTTATTTAATGGGGATCCTTTCAATCCTGAAAACAAGGAGAGGTCTATGCAAATCTGGTTACAATCGCATGCAACAGTATGCCTTCTGATTGATTTCTTCTTTAAATGATTTGCATCATGAATAAAAGTAGGCAACACCATTATTATCAGAGTTGTCCATCCATTAACTTGATCATGCTTGGGAATGTCATTGTGCAACACTAGTATAATCAGGTTCACCGCCATGACATTCATTTTTTGCTTTGTTCAGTTAGGATAAAGGATTTGAAGATGCAAAGCTGGTTATTGCAGCTTTAAAAGATAAAGGCATATCTGCAATTGGAGCAGCTGGGTTTTGCTGCGGTGGTAAGTTTACAACTCTCTCTTTTAGGATTATTCATCCATTGCCCTAGGGTGTATAGGTGCAATATTGCGTAGTTATTTGAGATTCTGACCTGTTTTCTTAACAGCCAAGGTGGTTGTCCAACTAGCTAAGTCTGACAACATTCAAGCTGCAGTGCTATTTCGCCCATCATTTGTCTCTGCGGATGATATTAAGGGTACGCTTGTATTTTACCAGAATCATTTGTCATCGGATTGAACTATTATTCTTGGATTTTATACGAGTGTGTTGCATGTGAGACAAAACATTTGATGTCTCAATGACACTAGAATACTGATGACTTGTTCAGTCAAGTTAGTCGCGGTCTGTCTCACTTGTGGGAGGCAAGGAGATTCAGTTTGATGTTTAGTACTCCATGTCCGAATATTGCTGTTCTATAGTTCGAATTATAGATGAAATTTTTTTTAGGTGGTTTCTGTATTCCTATGCCTTAAGTAGTATTTTCTATCAAGTGTTTTTAGAATTATGATGAGTAAATTGAACTGCATCATTTTTTAGATTCTTCCTGTTCCCTTTTTTATCTTTATTTTCCTCCTCCTGAATGGAGCTGATGATGTATCTATTTGCAGAGGTGAAGGCTCCAATAGCTATTTTAGGAGCTGAGATCGACAAACAATCTCCTCCTGAGCTTCTTAAGCAGTTTGAGGAGATTTTATCATCTAAACCTGAGGTACGCGAACATTCCTATGTTTAAGACTTACCTGTGAAATAGTGCATGCCTTTTGTTTTGGTGGATGAATTTCTTAGAGAGCGTTACAGAGTACTGGATTTATCCTTTCCGTTTCTTTTGTTGTCGTCTGTAAAAACAGGTGGACAGCTTTGTGAAAATTTATCCTGGTGTTGCCCATGGGTGGACTGTGCGATACAACGTAGAAGACAAGAAGGCTGTGCAGAGTGCTGAAGAAGCTCATCAGGATATGTTGGACTGGTTTAACAAGCATATAAAGTGAGTGAATAAAGTATCAAAGTTAGCCTGATGTTAGTTATGGTGGAGCTAATTACGGATAACCCCTGTATTGTATCTTTTTATTTAAAAATGTATCTTGTTATGATTATGTGTAATTTACTGTTGCGTCTATAGTTTCTCATGTGTTTTGCCTTAGAATTATAAGCAATAGGCCTTTCTGCTACTGGAAGTTGAGTGTATTAATAAAAGCCTGAGAAGCTTTTGATCAAGTAGATTTGTAAAATTCAGTAAGATAAGTGGTACTATTGAACCAAACAAAATAAGTTTTATGATCTCTCATCATTTATATGGTGAACTAGCTTGCACGAATTTAATATATATTACTTTTTATTTCAACTTATGTGACATATAAAATTTAAAAAGTCAATCAAATTTTCAATATGAAATTTAAAAATTTTAAATTGGTAATTATTATGATTTATATATATGTATATTATCTTTGTTTTAATTTGTGTAACATTAATAAAATAGAGGAGTCAACCAAATTTTTCATATCTTCTAAATTTTTAAGTGGTAAAGTATTGAGATTTACAATATTTTTATGTCATTTTAAAAATAATATATGCTATTTCTTTTGTCCCGATTTATGTGATAATATCAAAATTTCAAAGGTTATTGTGATCTGTAATACCTTTTATGTAAAGTTCGAATAATATATCTTACTTGTCTGTCTCGATTTATGTGAAACTAATAGTATTTCGAACTACTTAAATTTTATGGCTTTGAACATTTTAAGTTGTTTATTATTATGAATATAATGTTTTTTTACGATATTTCAAATAATACATGTTACTTTTTCTGTCATAAATTTATTTGGTATAGAAAGAACTTTGAGACTAGTCTAATATTTTATATGCTTTATAAATATTTTAAATATTGTAAGTTATAATATTTTTTTATCTGAACAAATTTTAAAAACCAGACAAACAAAATTTTCTCTTTTGAGCCCTAATGAAGAATCACAGATCGTTTCACGGTTCGTGCAGAGTGTCAAGAACCGTGCAAATGGCCATAATTCGTGCCGACGTCTATTTATTATTTTAAGTTGTATTAGGTTTTTTCATGTATATATAAGACTTTCGTATTTTGTTTTTAATTACTATTGATGGCTGGACATTAATTAGGAATGAGCAAGAGAACATTGTGTGCGACTATTATCACTTAGATTACAAGGTTTTGATCCTTTTTTGGAGAGTTTAATCCGTGGATTTCTTTTCTAACCAATTGTAGGTTCTTAATCATGTTTTACTCATATTTTGTGGGTTCTTTACGTTGAACATGATAGGCTAAACCCATAACTAGGGTTGTGGGAACCATGACAACTCAATAAATTAAAGTAGACGAATTAGATGTGAATTTCGTGACTAGAAATTGCATACATTGCAACTTTTTCAATTTAATTTCTTCCTTAATGAGTCGACGTATTAAGGTTAAGCCCGTATTCATTGCTCGCCCGGAAGGGGCGGGGAGGGGTAGTAATTAGGAAAAGAACTTTACAACAGAGATTCAAGGTTGATAACTTAGTCTAAGAATTTAAGACCGGAAGATGATAGTATTCTGGGATCCATAGCAAGGGTTAGGATTGCAAATTCTGAGGCCGAGAGGTGAAGAATGAAATGTATCTAAAAAGAATCTGAAGGTAAATTAAGTGTTAGTTAACTTGTTTGATCTTGTATGTATAACCATAATGAATTCATTAATCTAATTTGGCTACTGAGTTGGATGTCATAGGGAACACAACCTTAGTGCATAATTGATTGATTGAAATCCAGCTGTTAGTGAAGCTCTTTAGTGTCTGACTTGAACGTTACAATTCCTAATTCTCGGAACCCTCATTTACTTTTTGCACTTATGTTTCTGTGAAGTAGATATTACATCTAAAGATAGGTGCTAATAGATATATTCTCATGCATTTCTTGTGGGATCAAACTCAGTTCTTGTTGAGTTTTATATTTGATTCTGCTTTACTATTCCTTTTGAAGTGTAAGTTTGGGCCTATTAACTTCTAACTTATTCAACGAAATTTGTACTATCCTGTACTAAGTCTGCAACATGGACTTGTTTCCTCATGAGTATTTCACACCTTTTTATGCTTCTTTCCACTTTTAGACTGCCATAACACTAGTCCAGTTTTAAATTATCAACCAATATGAATATAAATTATGTAATATAATATTATGAAGGAGAGAAAAAAATATTATTACCTCTAAATCCGTCGATGTATAAGTGTGTTGCTTTGATGTGAATATGAATTTACTCCTTGTATAGATAATATATGTTTTAGTATTATTGTCTAATTGAAATTAGTATTGGATTGTAGAACTTTATATTTCGTATGTTTGTTTCGATTCTAAATACTTGTCACGACCCTGACCTAGGACCTAGGAGTGACATGCCGAATGGGAACACGAGTGTCCCCAAACAAGCCTCAAAGTATCCATATTCACATCATCGGTTCAGAATCATAATCGAAAAGTAAACACACAATACTAAGGGATGGGAGAATAGGACTCACGCTATGGGGATGTCATAGGGAATGAGAGTAACATGAATTCACCAAGCATGTAGCACATAAATACTAAGGGGCGGGTAAGTATGACTCACTCTATGGGGGCAATTCGGGACTTATGATTTTTCACATCATGCATATAACCATATCATAAAGCTCATAACCAAATCACATAACAATAACCAATAGGTAGCCAAAGCCATAAACATAAACCCCTAATCATAACACTTAGCATATAAACGTAAAGGAGTTTACAAGATATCCAACATTTCCTCTAGTCATAAGATAGGATGAGCGCCAAGACATACCCCTGGCTCACCCTCAAAGTAAATAAAATAAATAAAACACCATAGGTAGAGGAATGGTAGTTTTCCTTGGAAGATAGGACTCACCACAATAAGCAAAACTTGAGATCCAAGCTAGATGTCGTACGGTGGATAAACATAGTCCTCGATTATTACATTGTTAGATCATATAGGCAAAAATATGTATTAGTATATATGAATGTACCAAGTATGCGGGCATACAATGTATATGACTTACCAAACCTACATTTAATGTTAGATGACAAGGGCACATAATATAGAAACATATATACAACAAGAGAGGTAGTATACGATGTGCCATGAAACCAATGATGCATGAAATGCAACAATGCTCACATATAATGGGGATGAACTATAAACAAAATCAAACCCGTGTGAGCTATTACATGAATTAGTCCGATGTAGACCTCCTATCGGTAGAAGAAGAATACTTGCCAAGAGTAATCTATACCACACCTTACGATCACATATTTTGGTGTGATGGACACCTTCCTTACGACCTTGCTTTTTGGAAGAATTTTCATATCAAAACATATCATACCATATCATATCAAAATGTGTAACCATTCCTTATGACCCAATCTTTTCGGTAATGACTACCATATACCTATGCTAGTACATAGTTCAAGAAAAGGTGGAGGACTTTTGGGGATAGCCCTTATACCCCCAATCTATCGGTGCTAAGTCAAAACATCCCACGAGAATACTTGTATATATACATGCTTTAAAAAGAGGAAATAGTCCTTTCAAATCATTTCAATGCACATTTAGGCTTAAAAATGAAATCACAACTCATAACCATGATACTCATGCATAGGAATATCTCATTCACATATACAAGATAGTGCAAGCACCTAAAATACTCAAAGAATCATAATCATAGACATTTATGTGATCAAATTCTTGTCATGATCAATATCATACCAAAACCATATACATAAACATAATTGGGCTTAATCCACTTCGTAATTTTCATAAAATTCAATGCTCATGAATGCATATGCTATGAATGAGATGAGAATAACATGGGTAATATAGATTCAAACTTAAATCAATAATACATTATGAAATTCAAGTAAAAATATAAGTAAAATTCACATTTGAATCATAATATAGATTACTCATGCACAAATCAAGCTTTAAAGGGGAGATGCACTTTCGTAACTTAATAACTTCAATTCATTTCATCATATTAGTGTTTAATTCACTTTAAAATAAATAAAATTGCCCATACATTAATTGAATTTTATAAACAACAATATTGAAAACCCATATTTAAAGTAAGCTAAAATTCATGAAAATTACTTGAAAAGAGTTTGGGTCTTCTTGGTTGAAAGGGACCAAGAACCAAACCCATATATCTTAACTAATAGAGAAGATTCAAGAAGAAATTTGGTGAAGAAAGAGTCCTTCCTTGATCCCCCAGCTTAAAACCCACAAGAGTTTTTTGAAAGAGACTTGAAAGAAATTTTAATTATGAGGAATGAGGTTTATGTCATTAGGAAGTCTTTAGGTAGCATAGGAAGTCACAGAAGACCCTTAGAATAAACCCTGATTGCGAAAACGCTATTAATGAAGCGAGTTGAAAATTTAATATTTCCATCTCAGGGAGGGGATATACGGTCCGTGAAGCACTTCACAGACTATATACTTGCCCGTAAACCAACACTTAGAAAAAATCACTTGATGAAGGTTCGAAACGATAGTTCCATACTTAGAATTTTCAACGAATTCACTCATACGGAGGGCCACACGGGCCGTACAAGGCCACCCACGCTGTATGGTTGCCCGTTCCATCTCTCTTAGAAAAATCTTCCACGATGACTCCCGATACAGTGATCCCATACTTAGAAAAATTTCACTCCGAAAGCCATATAGAAGGCCACAAGGGTCGTACCACTTTGTACGGGCTGTGTACTTGGCCGTGTCACCATAGTCTATCCCAAAATTGTGGGATTTCAAGCTAAGGCCACCACACTATCCGTGAGGTGCCACATGGACCGTGAGGGGTCCATTCCTTAGTTTAAAATTCCACGTTTAAGAGTCAACACTCCTCTATAGGCCAAGGGCCACTCCATGGAGGCTCCGCACCGGTGTGACCTCACACGGACCGTGAAGGCTCCCATGGAGCGTCACCTTGGTCCAAAACTTTTCAAAACCAAAATTTTCAAGCTCTAGTGAGGTCGTACAACATCTGGATCCTTACAATATTAGGTATATTGTTAGTAGAAAATTTAGAGCTTTTTTACATATTTGTTTGGAGTTTTTTTGATAGTTTTTAGACCTTTATTTTTTTGGATAGTTTATTTGTTTTTATTTTGGGATGTTTCAATTAAAAGAATTGATTATTATTTTGAAAGTTTTTCTTTCTTTTTGGATCAAATCTATTCTTTGAAAGTTTCTGCCTTTTTTTTTTGATGGACTTTAAACTTTTGTTTTTGGCACATTTTTGGGGTTTTTTTTTGGGATCTCTCTCTCTCTCTCTCTCTCTCTCTCTCTCTTTTAAAAAAAGCTTTTTATTATTATTATTATTATTATTATTATTATTTGAATTTTTTTTACTAATTCTTTCTAGATCAAGTCTATTTTAGTTGGAAAAGAATTCTTTGTGTAGAAATTTAACCAAAATAAGAAAAACTTCTCCATTTAATTTCTAGGCACAATACACAAATTTGACCCTAAACTTGAAGCAAAATTTTAAGTTGGAACTCAAACTTTCAAAGTGCACAAATAGGCACTCCAACTTGCCATTCCTGAACATTTAGACACAAGGTCCAAGTTGCCTAAATGCGTGAGTTACAATCGAGATGATATATTTTTTTCGTCCAATGCTGCGATGCCACGTTCGTCCACACAAATAAAACCTTTACATATCGTAGCCGAATTTACAAGTATTATAATTAACAAAATGAAAAAAATAAATAATATGATAAAAGAGGCAAAATACTTTAGTCCTTCAATTTACCCCTTTTTCAGATAACAAAAACCCTAATTTACACGACTATTCCGACTAGAAGTGATGAAATCAGTGAAGATTCATTGTAGAAAATTATCAAATTTTATATTTTTTGTTGCTGCCATCCTTCGATTTAGTCAGGTATGTTAGATTTTTTCATTTTTAAAGTTTAATTTTTGGTAAATATTTTTGAAGTTTGTTGTTGTAATCTCACTTTTTTCTACAGATATGGGTCATCTTATAGCTATTGGTCGCTTCTATAAAGGTAGGTATGTTTCAAAGTCTGAAAAATGTGTTTTCTCCATAGACAAGTATCACTTCTCTTTAACGGAATTGAAATCATATGCAAAAGATATTAGGTATGATGAAGTTGAGGAATTTTTTTTACTGAAGATCCTATTACCGATAGATTTGTCAAGTTACAAAGTGACAACCAACTGTATAATTGTACTAAAGATTTATGGAGTGGGTCGACTTTCAATATATTCCCGAAGCACGTGCATGTGGGAGAAGTGGGGTGTACAACTTAGTTGGGACCATTGTATGGTCCAAAAGTTAATGTAGAGACAGAGGTAGTGACTAAGGTTTCTTATTTAGATGATGATATCGATGAGTTAGGTGGAATTGAACAATCTTTAGAGGAAGAAACTAGTGATTCTGTTGACTATGAAGAGGATGACTTAGATGTTGTACCAGATCAAGATAATAGTGAAGTCGATGAAGAATTGAGAACTTTCAGGGAGAAACAAAGAGAACAAAAAAGAAGTGGGGCTAGAGAGGGAAATACAAAGTCTAAGGACAAATCCAAACAGGCAGAAGTTGAGCTTGGAGAGGTTGGGATAGATAAAGGTTTTGAGGGTGTTTTCACCAATAAGACAACCAAATATCAAGGTAAAATTAGGAGGTAATGAAGAGTTTATTGCTTCATCAGATGAACATAGTGAAAACAGTGATGAAGAACTCAATGTTTTAACATAACAAGGTGTGGATCTACCTTCAAGAAGAAAAAGTAACAAATTGAGGTATGATCCTTTTTCTATGGTATCTTTCTTTGAATTGGGTATGATTTTTGAGAGTGCAATTCAGTTTAGAAGGGTTGTTGCTGATTATGCTGTGCAAAATAAAGTTCAATTAAAGATTAAACCCAATGAACGTCATAGAGTTAGGTGAGATGTCAAGGAAACTGTAAATGGGAAGTGTTTGCTAGTTTGGATAAAGATACAGGGGATTCTTGTGTGAAAAAGTACTATCCTATTCATGGATATTTTACAAAGAACACGAACATATTGTGCATAGTAAAATATGTGGAAATGAAGATGAGGGATAGAATAATATCTCAACTTGACATTAGGGTTCATAAGCTTCAAGAAACAATAAAAAAAGAATGGGGATTAAAGGTTGGAAGATCAATATGTTATAGGGCAAAACATAATGTAATTTCAAATTTGATGGGTGATTGGAAGCTTGAGTTTCAAGACTGTTGAACCATGCTGATATGATTAAGAAAAATCTGGGAGCTTCTTATTGGGTGAGAACTGAAAATGACATAGTTCCTAGCAAACACTTGTTTAAATACTTCTATCTGTGCTTTGCTGTATTGAAGAATAGATGGTTGGAAGGCTGTAGGATATAGGCCTAGATGGTTATTTTTTGAAGGGTGTTTGCAGAGGAGAGCTATTAGTGGCTGGTGGAAGAAATGGAAACCAACAAATGTATCCAATAGCTTGGGCAGTGGTGGATCAAGAAACCAAACACTCTTGGAATTGGGTAGCGGTAAGGTCTGCGTACAATCTACCCTCCCCAGACCCCACTTGTGGGATTATACTGGGTATGTTGTTGTTGT